>CM066322.1:99746216-100246216 GCA_033807775.1 Saussurea involucrata
TTGCAACACGATGTTGGATGTTATATTTGCTAAGGACCGCACTTAACATTTTATTTATATTTGTAGAAGGGGGGGGGGGGGGTTGAATACAAACACACAGATTTTACTTTTCTAAATTGTTTATTGATAAATCATTAACAATTTACAGCTTGTTGCGGAAACAAGATTAAGGATAAACCTAAATCTAAACAAGTTGGAACACTAAGGTTTCTTGCACTAAGAGAGATAAGGAAATTACTAATAATAACCTATCTTGAGATAAGAGATTGAACTTGTCCAGAGTTAGCAAGTTACTTCAAAAGAAGTGGGTTCATCTATTTATATACTGCATGCATTTAATGCAAGTCAGTATACACTTTACACGTGTCATCAGCTGGTTGGTTGCATGTCATTGACCTTGGTTAACAACCTTAGTAGCCGCATGGATGAACAGTGTAGTATCAGAGTGGTTGTACGATTTCAGACAGTCGGAGGTTCTTTTCTGACATTTCGTACGGAGTCGTGCAAGGGGGGTTAAGACAAAAGTACTTTGTACGGAGGACTTCATGATCAGCTTTCGTTGATTCAGCGATTATCATTTTCTTTTCAGCGAATGATAAAGTTCAGCGATAGCTGAAGTCTTGTACTTGATACTTCACGTTGAGTGGACAAATCTGAGTCTTCGCTGATCCGCATCAGTTCATTAGGAGACTTGTCGCTGGTTCTTGAGCTTGATCTTCGACTTCAGCGTAGAACCTTTGTTGACGTGAAACTTGTCTTCAGGGATCATAAGTAAACAACTAACTTATCAGCGATCATCATAATGACTGAACAAACTCAGAGCATTAACGGTGAACAGTTTTCGCTGAATGTTTAACTTAAAAGAGCGAGAGTTCCTATCAGCGGTACTGTAAGATCTTAGTACTTATCAGCGATAGTGAAACTCTGATACATATTGTTTACTTACAATTTTCACTAAGTATATAAGAGAGGGTCATTATCAAATCACTAAGGGTTTGGATCAACAACGATGTTGGATGTTATATTTGCTAAGGACCGCACTTAACATTTTATTTATAAAACGTGTTCCCTCGTCACTAATTAAAGCTCGAGGTGTTCCAAAACGGGCGAAAATATTTTTTTGTAAAACATTTACCACCGTTTTGGCATCATTGTGTGGACAAGCAAGTGCCTCAATCCATTTGGAAACATAATCGACCGCAACCAATATATATTGGTTATTGAACGACATCGGGAACGGTCCCATAAAATCAATGCCCCAAACGTCAAAGAGTTCCACTTCTAAAATATTATTGAGGGGCATTTCATTACGTTGAGACACGTTTCCGGTGCGTTGACAACAGTCACATTTTTTCACAAACTCGAATGAATCTTTAAAAAAATTGATGGCCAATAAAATCCGCTTTGTAAAATTTTTGCCGCCGTTCGTTGGCCACCGAAGTGACCTCCGTATGGCGACGCATGGCATTCTTGCAAAATGTGCGGTATTTCCGATTAGGAGACACAACGCCTTAAAATTTGATCGGCTCCCAACTTAAAAAGGTGAGGATCGTCCCAAAGGTATTTTCTACTTTCATGAAGAAATTTTTTGAACTGTTGCGAGCTAAGGTTGTACGGTCGTAGCCCACTAGCAAGGTAGTTAGCTATGTCCGCATACCATGGACATTTTTCTTCATGAAAGTGTTGAATCGCCAAGATTTGCTCATCGGGAAAAAATTCTTTAATTGCATGGTTTCCCCCACTCGAGATCACACCCTCTAAACGAGAGAGGTGATCCGCCACTTGATTTTCGACTCCTTTTCGGTCAACAATCTCAATATCAAACTCTTGGAGGAGTAAGACCCAACGAATAAGTCGAGGCTTGGCATCGGCTTTGGTGATGAGATATTTAATTGCGGAGTGGTCGGTGTGAACGACAACTTTTGTGCCAATAAGGTAGGACCGAAAACGGTCAAAAGCGAAAACTACGACAAGTAATTCTTTTTCGGTGGTTGTATAATTTATTTGAGCATCAATTAAAGTTTTATTTGCGTAGTATATTGGATGAAATATATTTTGTCGCTTTTGTCCGAGAACGGCACCTACGGCCCAATCGCTAGCGTCACACATTACCTCGAAAGACAACGACCAATCCGGGGCTATGACAATTGGAGCCGAAACAAGTGCGATTTTTGATTTTTGAAAAAACGTCTTTACATTCTTGGTTAAAGTCAAAACTTTGGTCGTTATGCAACAAATTACATAAAGGTTTTGCAATTTCAGAAAAATCTTTTATAAACCTTCGATAAAAGCCGGCATGACCCAAGAAGCTTCTAATACCCTTGACCGAGGTGGGCTCGGGCAATTGCATTATAACTTCTAATTTTGTTTTATCCACTTCTAAACCTCGTGAGGAAACCAAATGTCCCAAAACTATTCCTTCTTGGACCATAAAATGACATTTTTCCCAATTTAAAATCAAGTCATGTTTTTCACAACGTTCCAAACTCTTTTTAAGATTATCAAGACAATTATCAAACAATGTACCAATAACGGAAAAATCATCCATAAACACTTCCATGGTGTCTTCAATCATATCCGAAAATATAGACATCATACACCGTTGGAAAGTGGCGGGCGCATTACATAGACTAAAGGGCATTCGTCGAAAAGCAAATGTACCGAACGGACAAGTGAAAGTGGTTTTCTCTTGATCCTCGGGTGCAATATGGATTTGATTATACCCCGAATACCCATCTAGGAAGCAAAAAAATTCTTTTCCCGCTAACCTATCAAGCATTTGGTCTATAAATGGCAATGGAAAATGATCTTTTTTCGTCACTAAATTTAATTGCCTATAATCCATACAAATACGCCAACCGGTCACGGTCCTAGTTGGGATGAGCTCATTTTTTTCATTGGTGATCACCGTGGTGCCACCTTTTTTTGGAACACATTGGACCGGGCTCATCCAACTACTACTAGATATCAGATATATTATACCTGTAACATCTCGATTTTTTTTATATATAGTGTTACGTTTGGTTTATTGAATAATTAGAGTATAATTATTTGATAGATTAATTATAGAGTTTATCCCCGAGTAAGTTACGTTATTTACGGAGTTATAAGTTAAAGGGTAAACTTTAATTTTAATTTATAAGTTAAAGGGTGAAATTTGTTAATTGATGAAAGTAGAGGGGCTGTTTTGGTAAGTGGTGAAAGTGGTATCACCACCACCGCCCCATTTGTAAAGTAGGAATGATTTTTTTTATTATTATATAAGGTGTGTGTGGGTGTTTCGTTCGGCAAGAGAGAAAGAGAGGGAGAGAACCGAGAAAGAAGAAAGAAGAGGAAGAAAGAAAACAGACTTTCAGTAGTGGATTGAAGGTTCAAGTGGTGAAATTAAAGATATGGATTTCACAAGAATTCTTCCTAGCATATTTACATAGCTTTTTAATGGTTTAGAAAATTGGGTTACAATATTTTGGAAAGATATGGAAAATCTAAGTTTATAAGTCTCTTCTATTTATGGTATTAAGCATATCTGTAAGCTTGTAGAAATTGCATGGCTTAAAAGTATTAGTTTCTGGCTTAAATACGTTTACAGTTAGTTGAGATAAAGATGAATAGTAAGTTGCGATAAGGAATTATGTCGCAATAGTTGATTGCGACAAGAGTTATGTCGCAACAAGTTGATTACGATAAGATGTATGTCGCAACAGTTGGTTGCGATAAGAGAGGGACATCGCAACAATGGGTTGCGATAAGTATTGCGTCGCAAGTAGTAGGTTGCGACAAATATTATCGCAATTAGTGGGTTGCGATAAGTGTCGAGAATTTTGATTATTTAGGATTCTTAGTTTTTAAGGGTCCTGTACAGTAGATTGATACAAGTACAATATGTATTTGGGTATTTCAGACTTTGTGAAGTTTGGTGACGGAAAATCCTTACAGCTTTAAGAAGTAAAGTAAGAGTGACGTTACTGCCGTCAGGTGAGTTCATTCTTACGTTACCCTTTTATAACGTATTTAAATTATGGTAAGGTACATTTTTATAATGAAATATTTTTGGATGGATTTTTGTAACACCCGGAAAATCCTTGTGAGTAATAATAGTCCTAATATTTCTTTATATTTTGACTTTTTAAATTATAATTGATTTCCTAAGTAATTTCCGTGATTGTTACTTGTTATTTGAGAACTTCCGATAGAAATTCGTAAGTTTATTCCTTAAGGAAATTAATGAAAAATAGATGACAAAGTTAAATATTAGATTTTATGGATTAATTGGATGGGTAATTTGAATACGAGTCCAACGGTTCTTTCCGGAGCAAAAACGGAGTTCTAACGAAAAAGTTACGGCCAAATTAGTGGAAAATGAGAAGCAAACAAACAGAGGTTGGCGCGGATGGTGGCGCCGATGCACTGGCGCGGGCGCTGGCGCCAAGCACCTGACCTGTTGAAAGGGGGTTAAAACCCACCTCTTGGTCCTTGTCACTTATCCTTTCATCTTAGAACTCAAAAATCAGATTTTTTGCTCTGCTTCATACGATTTTCTCCATCTAAACTAAGGTAAATCCACTTCTCTTAATCCTAGTTCAATTCAAACAACAATTAGATGAATCTCACCAATTAAACTTGAATTAGGGCATTACATCTTCATTTCATCTTGTTGGAAGTGATTGGGTTCAAGTCTTCAAGTTAGGGTTATATCAATTGAAGATTTGAGGTGAGTAACTTGTATCTAATTGATTGTATTATACTTTACTACCATTCTTTATCTTGATTTTGGAATTGTTAATGAGAAATCTTGATTTATAAGCTCTTAATGGTTAAGAGGGAAACAAGAAGAGTTCAAGTAAGTTATGGTGGATTAATTGTGTTTATTTCTTAGTATGCCATGTTAAATGTTGGTGCTAAGAGTTTGGTTTTGATTATATATCAATAGTATGTGATCTTGATGATGGCTTAATATATGTCTTAATGAAGTAATGATGGCTTAATGGTCAGAATGGACTTATTATTGAATTGTAAACATGGATGTTTATTATTGATGTCATATAGAATATGATTTGATACATATGGATGTATATGAACTACATGGAAGTAGTATTGATTATGTTAAATGGTTGGACCATGGTTAAGTGTTAAATATGCTTTGAATGTTATTTGGATTAACATATTTGGTATTCACATAATTGGAGGAGCACCTAGTAGGCATTGGAGGATATATTCTTACACACCGTGGGGTAAGTGTAATTGATTCATACCTTCGGATACCGTGGGGTTTTCCGTTGTGTTATGCCTTGTGACAATACCGTGGGGTACCGATCAAGGTATATCTTCGATTATGATGTAACTGGGTAGCGATATGGACCTTCTCCATGGAATCCAATTTGTGAATGTATCGAATTGTTATTCCTACATGCTATGATTATGCTCTATGTGCTATGTGTAAACCTCACTTAGGCTTTAAAAGCCTAACACTTGTTATGTGTTTTATGTATTACAGATTTTAGTGGTTCCGGACACAAGAAGGTCTAGAACGGGGTTGTGAGCATGGGATCATTGTTAGAGAGATAAAGATTGGAAGATTGATGATAGAACTTTCCGACATCCTTTTGATATTTGATTGCTATAGTAGTGATCAAATAAGCTAGTGGTCCAATAGTAGTTATAATTAACTAAATCTTTGTATTATTGATTATGTAATGTTAATTAGGTGTACTTTTACTTTAGTAATGTGTACCACTCTTCCGTTTTATGGAAGTTTTTGTTAACCCCTGTTTTGGGGTGTTACAATTTTGATGAATGATTTTATGAAGTAAAATCGGTTATCTTACAATAATGGTTTTGCTTAAATTCATTAACGTTATAAAGAGAATGATTTATATGAAGCAATAACCTACACGAGTACAAATAAGTGTAATGGATCCATAGGCACTAGTTTTTATGAACACATGAAATAGGCGTGGATTAATCGTAATTCTAGTATGTGTGATAAACGTGGAATAGGCGTGGACTAATCGTAATTCCCGTTTAGGTGAAATAAGGAATAGGCGTGGATTAATCGTAATTCCTATTTCACATTGATGAGAAATCGTGGGATAGGTGTGGACTAATCGTAATTCCCGATTTCTAAGGAAGGAAAGAGATAGGCATGGCTTAATTGTAATTTCTACTTCCTTTTCAAGAAATTGACATGTGTAATTGTGATTTTTTGGATATGAGCATTAATCTAGAATCCATGGAGATTCGTAGTGGGCTCAGGAACATGATATCATGACTGACTTAGTGTTGGTCATATTCATGGAATCGGGTATAATCCCGTCATCGTAAGATGTTGAAACGTATGGTAAGAAAAGGGTGAACCAGGTTTGTTATGCCTTGTTTACATAGATTTTAAAAGTATTATTTTGAAACCGAATGTTCTCACTAGGCGTTAGCCTAATCGTTTCAAAATATGTTTTCTTGTCAAGTACTAGCTCGGAAAAGTAAAGGGTTGTGGGACGAGTGCATTCTAGTACATACTTTTAGAGGAAAGTGGAGAAGTTAGTCTTAGTGGGGAGTTTTTAATAAATCATTGATAACCAGCTTAATCTGATCTTAGTTGACAGGATTAGATTAATAGGTTATTTTGAATTTGCATTGGTGTATATATGAATCCTCAAGGTTAATTCTCTATTACGTATAAAAGTTTGGCATATCTTATGTTTAACCTTGTTAGAATTAAGGTTTAAACTTACCCTGATTTTAGGGTGTTACAATACCCGCATCTAGCCACTTCAAAATCTCTTTCTTAACCACTTCCTTCATTATGGGATTAAGTCTCCTTTGCGGTTGCACTTTGCCAATGCTATTATCTTTCAAAATAATCTTATGTTGGCAAATCGAAGGACTTATTCCCTTAATGCCGGCTATGGTCCAACCTAGTGCTTTCTTATGCTTCTTCAAAATCTCTAACAATTTCTCCTCTTGTTCCTGATTTAACTTAGATGAAATGATCATGGGGAGTTTGTCGTCTTCCAAAAGATAAGCATACTTAAGGTGACTAGGTAATGGTTTTAACTCCAAATCGGGCGGTTGGACTATGGACGGAAGTTGAGTTGTTTTATCCTTAAAATCCAACTGTTCAAAGGCTGCTAAGTCCTCTAAAATTTCGTCGCTAAAGTCCAGGTTGTCCTCTGCCACCACAGTGGAGAGGGTGTGGCCACACTGGTCCAGAGTCAAACTTAAATCTTCACTAATGGCCGAACAGTCCTCTATCTCTCCATGAAACCTTAGGGATTTAAAAACATCGAAGGTCACTTGCCGGTCGTTAACCCTCATAGTGAGCTCTCCTTTTTGGACATCGATTAAGGTTCTTCCTGTGGCAAGAAAGGGTCGTCCCAAAATTATGGGGACGTTTATGTCGGCTTCATAGTCTAAGATCAGAAAATCAGCTGGAAAAATAAATTTGTCAACCTTGACCAAAATGTCTCAATCTTACCTTTCGGGTAAGCGATGGTCCTATCCGCTAATTGCAATGTTACGGTGGTAGGGCGAACTTCTCCTATTCCTAGCTTGTTGAAAATAGACAACGGCATAAGATTAATGCTAGCTCCTAGGTCACATAAGGCATGTCCTACTTCTTGGCCTCCAATAGAACACGGGATTGTGAAACTTCCCGGGTCCTTGAGTTTAGGTGGGATCTTACATGTGAGGAGGGCACTACACTCTTTGGTCAAAGCTACCATTTCAAACTCACTTAGGCGTCTTTTCTTGCTTAGGATGTCCTTAAGAAATTTTACATAGTTTGGCATTTGCTCGAGAGCTTCTACCAAAGGTATGTTTATGTGGGGTTGTTTAAAGATGTCCAAAAACTTCTTAAACTTAGCATCCACATTCTTTTGCTTCATCCTACCAGGAAATGGGAGGTCTCTAAGGTCAAGGTCCACAGTTTTCTTGGCCATTGATTTTCTATCTCGGGATGTGGCCACAATGTCACCACTGTGGTTAATGGTTATTGTCGTGTCTTTAGGAACTGGGGGCTCTGGAGTAACAGGCTCACTCACAACAGGGGTAGAGTGAGTTTGTGGCTCTTTTGAGGTTGAAGGAAATAACCCGGGAAAATGACATCGGTCAAAAGCGCGGGTCACTTCTTCTTCCTCTTGCAAAACGGGGATGTCCACAAGATCCTTGCTACTTCTTAAGGTGACGGCCTTGACGTGCTCTTTACCATTCGTCTTAGGGGTTTCGGTGTCACCCGGTAAGGTAACATGCGGTCGTCCCCTAAGATCGTTGGCAAATTGACCGAGTTGGGTTTCAAAACCTCGTAATGTGGCATTGGTTTGGTTAATGAAACCCTTGAGCATTGATTCCAAAGATCCAATGTCGGTCGGGACATGTTGCCTAGAGGTTTGGCCGTTGTGATGTGAATTTTGTCCATTGTGGTGAGAGTGTGGGGACTGCCCACTATGATGAAATCTCAGGGGATTTTGCAGTCTGTTCTGTCCAGAATTTACCCCTGGGGGTTGTAGTCCCTGATTACCAGCCCAAGAAAAATTGGGGGGGTTTCACCAATTCGGGTTGTACGTTTGCGAATATGGACTATTTCGCGAGTTGTTAGCCACAAAATTAACGGCGGCAGGGTTTCCTGGACAGTTTCATACGCATGGTTCTCACCACAAAATGCACAAATTTCATTCATCACATTAGCGTTTATGGCATGCACTTGGTTTTTATCTCCTAAGTTCAAGTTATTTTTTACCAAGTTTGTTAACGCAACAATTTGAGCATTTAAGTGGTGATGGCATCTACCTCATGTAATCTCGACGTACTATTGGTGGGAGATGTAGTCACACGTGGGTTTGACCATTCGGTGTTATTATTTGCAATATTTTCAAGAATGTCAAAACCCTCGTTATAAGTCTTACCTGTAAATGCTCCACCGGCCGTTGCGTCGAGAACAATTTTTGCAGAATTGGCAAGCCCAATCTAAAAGGTTTCCAATTGGATGCAACAAGGGATTCCATGGTGGGGGCACTTCCTAAGAAGGTCCTTGAATCTCTCCCAAGCATCCGATACTGCTTCGTCGTCCCCTTGGCGAAACGACAAAATTTCATTTATGAGCTTAACGTTCCTCGTTGGAGGAAAGTATTTTTTCAGAAAATTTTCCGCCAATTCGGTCCATGTCGCTATGGAATGGGGCGGTTGAGAATTTAGCCAAGCTTTAGCTCTATCCCTTAGTGAAAAAGTGAAGAGCATAAGCCTTAAGGCATTTTTATCAACACCTTGAATTTTAAAAGCATCCACAATTTCTAAATACGATTTTAAATGCAAGTGTGGATCTTTCGACGGTAAACCTCCATATTGACACATTGTGTGGATCATGGAAATCATTAACGGTTTAGGTTCAAAATTCAAGGCCTCGATTTCGGGCACTAAAATTCCCGAATTTAATTCGGGGGTAGCGTAGTCACGTATTTTTCTATCTTTGTCATCGGCAATGCCAACCGTGGTTTGCACCGGGGCGGTGGTGGAGGTGGATTTTCGGGTCCATCACCAACGTCACCCATAGTGTTGTTTACCGGGGGTTGTCGATTACCTCGTCCTCTTCTACCCCTTCGACGTCTCCTAACGGTTCTTTCGATTTCGGGATCTAGAGGCAAAAGTTCACCGTCTTGTAGCCGTGGCATACAACACGGAGAAGTACAAAAGGAAACTCGCGACTCGGGCTCGAGTAGAAATCAATATCTTGGGATAACAATCGTGCCAATCCCTGGCAACGGCGCCAAAAACTTGATAGCGGAATAACCACACGTAAAATGTGCACAATAATGGCGCAAGTATACACCACGTATTGCGTTCGCTTCACAAGTAATATAATGGTAAGAACCCAATATCGTATCCACGGGGATTGGACTACCAAGAATCGGAGATTTTTACGAACTTCCGGTGCAAAGTTGAGGTTTTTAATAATTTGTTTGAAGTTGATTTTGAGCAAATAATTAATTATAAAATTAACACGATTAATTAAAAAGCGGGTACGGGTGTAAGTTTTTCCCGAGAGTATATATTTAATAACTTGAATGGTTAATAAAACCGGTCACAATATGTCCCAAACGATTTCCTCCTCTCGAAGCTACGTCGTAAAGGTTGCAATAACGATTTTATTATAAAGTTCCTGCATAAGCTATCTTTCGGTTTACCAACCTTACTAAGTAGATCTCGAAAATCTTAGTCTTTCCGGATGTAGAGAGATGCGCATATCTCTATGTCACACCTACTCGACCGACGTTTTGACCTTAGTTCGGTTATGCAACAACCCATATCTCTATGTGATTATTGAAGATTTTCTCAAACCTCCTTGCATCATTCAAGCCGTATTTCGGATCCACCCCTCTCGAGGTCTAAGATCTAATATTAACACGTACACGTGATCAGCTTGTCCGTGTTTGAGTTATGTTCCGACTCGAATGACTAAACCAAAAAATAGCTAAATGTAGTAACACCCAAGTGTTACATTGTTAACCTCTCGGGTTTGGCTTACACCCGCACCCAAAGGGGGGTTTAGCTACTCATAGGAACAGAAAACATAATGTAGTAGAAGAAATAAGTGAACTGGAATTGCATTAAACGTAAACGATAATGTACCACTGTGGCCACAAGTGTTCCACAGTAGATAACAAAAAGTAAATACTTGAAAACAAATTACAAGAACTAAAATACTGAAATGTAAATGCTACAACTATTCTTCAACTGAGTTTTTGGGAGAATTAGATGATAAGATGTTGTGTTGAGATGCCAAACCAAGCTTCCTTTATATAGTGGAGGAGAGAAGAAAAAGTTGAAAGGGACTTGAGAGGAGAAAGTGACCTCTCATGGTTGTCTTCTTCCCACCTTTTGGGACCATCTCCCTTGTCCACATTATGTCTCTAAACTTGATCAAAACTCAGCATTGACCCCAACAAGCAGATCTGCAACTTGCACAAAAATGCTCTCCAAATCTGCAGAAAATCGGATTTACACAGCACTCGCCACAGTACTGACGATGTGGCCACAATGGCACACCAAACGCAACCTTTTGATCTTTTTGGTTAGTTTCAACATTTTGGAACAACTTAGACCATAGGAGATGAAAAGGCTCAAATGGGTACGAAAAAGGTTAAAATGGGTTTAAAATTGGTGACAAATAACTCTAAAAATTGAGGGATATCAGGGGTGCTATTAAATTTTGGGCTCGACGATTTTGATTGGGAGGAAGAGTATAAATGGTTCAGTTGCTCTTTTCATAACAAAGAGATTTACCAAGATGTTGCTATACCATGGAAAGGGAAGGGGAGAGAGGGGGAGACCGAAGGTAGTTGTGTGTATAGAGAGAGGGGAAGGTTCAAGATAACCCAATTCAACTAATAAGATTTTTTTGATGTTTTTCTTTTTCTTTTTATTAACAAGGAAAAATATGTCATTATGCATGGTATCTATTTATTAAGCAAGTATCAAACTCCTATTATTTAGGGAAGTAAATCTTGTTAATCGTTTTTTAGAATATTTTTTATTTTTATTTTTATTAATATTAAAAAATAGTTTTATTATTATTTATGTAAACAAAAAATGTATAATCATTGTATTTTTGGATATATAAAATTATAATCGATTAATTTTATAGAAAACGAATCTTATTATTATTTTTGTAAATATTTTGTTTTATCTAATAGGAATACCAATTTCATGAAACACTAGGATACAAGTTTATGAAATAATTTCTTCAAAATGAGCAATACATAAAATAATTTATATACAAACAGAAACAATTACCTCGAGAAAAAAAACATAAACAATTTCAACAGATTAAACAACTTCATGAAACAAAATCATAAAATTAAACAATTTCATGAAACAATTTCATCAGATTTCATGAATCATTTAATGAAACAATTTTATCAAAATAAAAAATACGTGAAACAAATGCATTTTTCACATGAAATAAAAAGAAGAGTAAACTACAATTTTGGTCCCTGAGGTTTATACATGGATACGAAAATGGTCCCTAAACTTCAATAAGTACGGACATCATCCTTACTGTTTGCTTTTTGCTTTGAAAATGGTCCCTCGTCGTTAACTCCGTCAAATATTTTTCGTTAAGTTAGGGGTATTTTCGTCTTTTCTCTTACAATGTCAAGTTATACACGTGTGTTTAAACTAGAGGGACCAAATTGTAATTTAGTCTAACTTATATTAATATTAAATATATATATATATATATATATATATATATATATATATATTATTACACCACCACCACCATTCTTCTTCTTCTTCTTCTTCTTCTTCTATTCTTCATACACCACCACCATTGTTACTCTCTCACTCCACTTTCTCTCTCTCACTCCACTTTCTCTCTCTAAAACACATTGCCAAAAGCTTCTATTTCTTGCCGATGAACTCGCCGGAAAACTCACCGGAGAAGATGAGCTCGCCGGAGAACTCGCCTGAGAAGAGACAGAAGGAAGAGAGATATGTTTTTTTGGAGTTCATATAATGTTGAAGGGGATGAAGAAGCATCTCGCCGGCAGCAGCATCTCGCCGGTAGCAGCAGATCGCAACACCACATCGCGGCACCAACACATCACCGGCGGCAACAGCAGCAGATCGCCGGCACCAACACATCGCCGACACTCCTCACCACCACCCCCGTAAACCTCCTCCATCTTACGACCGTCCACTGCAGCTCCCACCTCCCTTTGATCTTCAACCTTCAATCTCCAAAATGGGTTTATTTGTTCTCCATTTATTTTTATCATCTGAGCAGAAAGGAATCTGGGTTTAGTAGAAATGAATCTTGATTTGTGGTTTGAAAGTTTTTGATTTAGGTTTAAATGAATCTGGGTTTAGTAGAAGATGAGTTTGGGGAAGAAGATGAGTTTGGGGAAGAAGATGAGTGAAGAAGATGAATGAGTGAAGAAGATGAGAGGGTGTTCTTCATCACTGTGTATGTATATGTATATGTGTGTATATGTATATATATAATATAAATATATAAAATATAAAATATTTTCATTTTTTATTTTATTTTAACAGAAAAGACAAAAAAATGTAAAAAGACCAAAATACCCCTGACTTAACTGAGTTTTTTAATGGCCGTTAGTCACAGGGACTATTTTCATAGCCAAATGCAAACAGTAAGGATGAAATCCGTACTTATTGAAGTTTAGGGACCATTTTCGTATCCAGGTATAAACCTCAGGGACCAAAATTGTAGTTTACTCTAAAAAGAATTTCCATAATTAAATTGTTGACGAAAATAATAAAAAATACAGTAACACAATAAAAAACGGGAAAAAACATAATTAAACGGTTCTCCTAATTAAAAAAAATAGTAAAAAAACCTAATTAAACGGTTTCCATAATTGTCATAATTAAATCATTTGACTTTTTGCCCTTCCAACCTCATGTAATGAATGTTCCGTATTAACTGTCTTCTTGTTGACATAAATAGTCTCATTTAATCATGACCATTGATGAATGAAATCGACGATGATGATAGTTTGTACTATTTGTACAAAAGACCTTATTTGTAATGTAAACCACCCCTATATATGTGTGTGTGTGTGTGTGTGTATCTTGAGGGTTGGGTTCCGGTAAGAAGCGTAAGAAATAATCTGGACTTTTGGATCAATCCTAATTGAAGATCAACACTAACGAGATGCATTGGGATGCACCAGATCAATTTTGTGAGAAGCGTAATTCACGGGTGGATGTGAGATCAAAAGTTATCAAAGGTCCAAATCCGTTATTACGCTTCTCACCTTCACTTTTTTTCTCACAGATCCTTGGTCATATCTTGGGTTTTAGTTAGACCACCCACTTTTTCGTAAGATCCATACATAAGACTCCCTTGGAGCCTTTGGATGAGTTTATTTATCTCACCCAACCTTCACAACCTCCACATGTAAAAGCATAACGAACCTTCACAGGAAGAACACATCGAACATTCATAGAAAGAAGACATCGAACATTTAGGCCTTGTTTGTTTCTAGGTTTTCAGCTCTTAAAGAGCACTTTTGTCTGAATTGGTAAGACTTTTCCAGATTCAGAGTGTTTGTTTTTTTCTTATTTTCAGAGGCACTTAACTCTAAAATACATCTAAATAAAAAAGTGGTGACCTATGATCTGAATCGCTTAGACATCCTCCATCTCTTTATGGCCGCTTCCAGAATGTAATCGACTCTCATCTCATCGACTTCACCATCTCAGTTCTTCCTTCAATTGAGCAGATATTCATCTCGTTCTTCCTTCAATCGTCTCTCTCTTCCCTCGTTTTCATCCTCATCATCTCAGTTCTTCCTTCAATCGCCTCTCTCTTCCTTCAATCGTCTCTCTCTTCCTTCAATTGAGCAGGTAAAACGAGGACGAAATCGAAAGAATCACAGCTTTGATTTGCTTTACTTTTTACGAAATCAAAACTGGAAAAAGAGGACGAGAGGTAGCTCCATGTTTGTTGCTCTGGGTGTATGGACCTGTTTAGGGTATGCTAAAGATAAAGTGGGAAATCTTGAATCCCAATTGTTGTCCATTACTTTAGTTTGATAGTGACATGTTAGCTCCATAGGTAGTGAGGTGTGAGGCATAGGTGGTGAGTTGTAATGCACATGAAAGTTATTGGGATGGTTAGGCTGTAGGTTTTTTATTTTGAAGTTAAAATAAGAGAAATTCATTACACTTGAATAAAGTGGTTTAAATGAAACAATCAAATCATAGTATAAGTTAATTAAAAGAACTGATTTAAGATTTTAGACGTTTATCAGTTTATAAAAACAAACAGACTTATTGTTTAAGATTTCAGATTTCAGCACCATCTCTTAAAAATCAGAAGTGAAATCAGACTTCAGACTTCAGCACCTCTTAAAAAACAAACGCCACCTTATTGTGGTCTCAAGAGTCTCACAAGATATGGGTGCTCTTACATGATCCCATAATACCCCTCACTTAAATATAAATTAACGGAGTTAGCATGAAGGACCTAATTCATATCAAAATGTAAACTGACAACACTAATAATTATTTCGTTTTGCGGTGTAATCTTCACCTAACCTTAAAGAATATGTATTTTACTCTATTTGGTATTATAGTGCCAAATACTAAAGAAACTCTTTAATTTTTGGAAGTTACAATTTTGCCCCAACAATTTATATGAAAATTATGAATCAGTTCCTTTAAAATGAAATAACTATAAGATACATCATTATAGTTTTATTTTTGTCATGAATCAAATCCCTCGGCTTATGCCGTTAACCATAATCTTGTTAAAACCCCATGTGGTCCTCACGAGAGAAGCATTTTCATCATTTTTTGATTGTACAACTATCAATGGCTTGAATTAACGGTTTGTAATTGGATAAAGTTTTTTTTAGATTGGATGGTTCCTAGACTGATTTTTTTGGACATCTTAACTAGCCATTTTCTTTTGGATAAAATTCGATGGTTTGAGAGTGTAGTCGATTGAATCCAACGGATGTTTCGTTTTCCATCAATTAATTACTCATGGGTCCAAGGAATTAAAATTCTAAAAGAATAATCATAATACTCTTTGTTTTTTCTTGAGTAAACTACGATTTTCGTCCCTATGGTTTGATGTTTATAATGTTTTTCGTCCCTGTGGTTTAAAAACTGCCTTTTTCATCCTTGTGGTTTCCAATTACCTCTATTTTCGTCCTTGCATCTAACTCTGTTAGTTTAGCCGTTAAAAACTCCTTGAGAAATTACATATTTAGTCCTTGTGGTATGTAAAATTTTAAATTGCTT
Source organism: Saussurea involucrata (assembly GCA_033807775.1). Classification (NCBI taxonomy): domain Eukaryota; kingdom Viridiplantae; phylum Streptophyta; class Magnoliopsida; order Asterales; family Asteraceae; genus Saussurea; species Saussurea involucrata. The sequence continues at coordinate 99,761,985 of CM066322.1, forward strand.
CTATTTTCTTTATTATATTTTATAATGCATATATAACAAATACATACATATATATATATATATATCATTTAAATATATATTTTTTGATTATTTAACAATAGATAAAGTTTAAATGAAAACATACACATCCATCTATAAATATTTATCCTTAATTTCATTTTGACCTTAGGAAACTATAAATTTGACATTTATATATATTGTATTCTTTTTACCTTTTCTTTCTCTATTACATTTTTTCTACATATAACACACACACACACACACACACACATATATATATATATATATATGTGTGTGTGTGTGTGTGTGTGTTTTAATTTAAATATTAAACAAATTTGATTAATTAATAAAAAAAAGTTTAAATGAAAATATGGAATAGTGGAAATAAAGTGTATTTAATAAAAACAACAAACAGTTGGTATAAAAAAACATTTTTTCTTGAATTGTATTAATTAAACTACTTCATATAATCATTTGAATAAAATAAAAATCCTAAGTAGATCAAGAAATAAAAAAAACTATTAATTTTAAGGGATTTCAACTTAAAACTTTGAAGAAGAAAAAAAGATCTTATCAATAATTTTAATTTAATAATTTCATTTATTATATTAGTTATACTTTAATTTAATTTTGATTTAACTTAAAAAAAGATATCATATACTGTTAATCATAGCTTACTAATATAATAATTGAAACTATAAACTAAAATTATTGATATTTGTTTTTCTAAGTTTTATATTGAAATATCTTAAAATTAATAGTTTTTATTCATTGATTTATTTAAGATTTTTAATTATTTTAAATTATCATATAAATAAGTTTAATATGATTCGAGAAAAAAATTAGTTGTATTTTATACAACCAATTATTTTTATTAAATGCACTTTACTTTCATAATTCCATATTTTCATTTAAACTTTATCTTTTGTTAAATAATCAATTTTGCTTGATATTTAAATTAAAAATATATATTTATATATATTTGTTATATATGCATATATATATATATATATATATAGTTATAAAATAAAATAAAGAAAATGGGAGCAATTTAAAATTTTACATATCACATGGACGAAATATGTAATTTCCCAAAGAGTTTTTAATGGCTAACTTAACAGGGTTAGATGTAAGGACGAAAATAGAAGCAATTGGAAACCACAAGGATGAAAAAGCAGTTTTTAAACTACAGGGACGAAAACCGTTATAAGCATCAAACCACAGGGACGAAAATCGTAGTTTATTCTTTTTTCTTTGTTGTTGGGGAGGGGAAGGGCGAAGAGCTATTTATTTTTTATAAATAAATAAAATAGTTTTGTATTCCAATTCTTCATTTACCCCCTTGTTTTCGTTTAAATTAATCAATTTATACCTCAACTTATTATTACGGACCTCCTTCATGCCGAGGGGGAGGGAAATGATGAAGACCTCCCTCAGGCTGAGGGGGAAGATAAGGAAACCCAAACTCCTCCTTCTTTTTCCACAAACAATGTCACTTTTAATATTCCCTCAGACGATGAAGAAGAAGAAGAGGAGGAGGATGTTGAAGAAGTAAAGATCTTCAATGACCCTAGGAAAGATGAAGGGGGAGATGATGATGATGAATCAGATCTATGGTTCAAGCCTACACCCATCAGCATCCCTGCCCTTAAAGGCATCTCCATCATTGAAGTAGGGGGAGGACTTGTAATAACCGGGCAAATTTGTGAATAAATAATAAGTTGAGGTGTAAAGTGTGAAAGTAGAAAAGTTTAGTGTTCAAATGTGAGGGATATAAATAGGAGTAAAAACCCTATTTACCCTGATTTCATAAACATCAGTGTGTGCGGCTACTGTGTGAATTTGGGGAGAAGCCTTCTTGAAGAAAAGTTGGAGAATCAAAGCTAGGAAGGGAGAATCATCACTTTAGTTGAGGTAAATTTCTTCTCCTTATCTATTAATTGGTAGTGTAATGATGGAATCTGATGTAACACCCTCGAATTGGGAAAAAGCAACTAATTAAAATTTTCGATAAATACATCCGAAATAATAGAATTTCTTCCTATAATCAAATAGGTAACTACCTCAAAGTACAATTTATGATTATCCTCAAACAATAGATGTAACACAAGTCTTATTACAAAGACTAAACCCACTTCGGGTATTACTTATACCAAACACAAGTGCTATTCCCAAGGGTAAATGCGGAAGACATCACTTAATCAGTTCACCTCTCGAGCACATTTCTAGCACACACCCTTTCACATGTGTCACTAGAACTACTCCCAACCTGAGACCTGTTGCACATGCTGACAAATAAAAAGGGTTAGGCTAACGCCTAGTGAGTTCAAGAGTTTATAGCATGATTTAAATAATTCTTTAAATGAAAGTTTGCAATGTAGATTATGATTTCCAAAAGAGTTTACAAAAAGGGATATAAACGACTCATTTTCCAACGCACCCAAAATCTAGGAGAAAAGTTCCCAAAGGTATAAAGCGTTTTCCAAAATGAATTACAAATCCCAACTCACTCAAATACGTGGATAATCTATATCAGGCAAAGCCTTCATATACGGTTGACGACAAAATACTCAACCCATAAATCATGGAAAACCATCCATTTAAATATCATACTTCATTGAAAACATAATACGAACCAATACTCACGCGAACGTAAAATGTAATGAACTCCAAATACTGTAAATACGGAAATGACCTGCTTCATTTAAACTTCAATATACATGGAGGGGATCCAATATTGAAGTCATCCAATCGCAGTCAAATGTATAAGACCAACAATAATAATAACAGGGACATTATCAAATCCCAAGAAAGGTTGGCCAACGACGGGGGAGACCCGTATCCATTGAGAGTGGATGAACACAAAAGTACGCCACTCTAACAATGTTAATCGTACGACACTTCTCTACATAAAAACCCAAGTGTCCCATACGACGCCTTACAAGTCACACCAAAAGAGACAGCTGACCTTAGTGAAGTATCAATAAGAATACCATCAAAGTCTCGGCACAAGCGGGGATACAACCATGGCATTGCCCCGACATGGCGAAGGTCAATAAAACGCCCGTCAATCAACCTGGCAGCTCAACCGGACTCAACCCTCCTAGTGTACCCTTGAAGGTAAAGGTCATCAAACATGGGGTTCGGTCAAAATCCTGCAACACCCAGTAGACCATCAAATAAAGACTGACTCACGTGCCTATGGATCCAATGCAACACAATCTATAATAATAAGCCCATCCTGGAATGACTAACGCACCCGAACATTCAAATATTAATATCGTGCAATAATATGCAATATGGTGCAATACAAGCAAACCATAAATAAGACTCCACATCGAGCCATTAAAATCGGACAAATGTCCCCAAGACTTTCTCAAAGTCAAAACCGAGTAAAATGCCCAAATACTCATTAGACCCATAAATAACGGTCATCATAGCATAAAATGCATTTAAATATCGATTAGGTAAACAAGTACCACAAAATCATTATTAACCCAAAACTCGACATGGGTTAAACAAAAGGGCTTTCCCAAGAGGACTCATACCCTTATAATTCTCAAAATGACTATTGACACTAAAATGTGCATTCTCCCAAATGGTTTATAAAATCATTTATACTATATGATTAAACCATCAAATAAACTTCATTTTGAGCAATAAATCTTTTAAGGATATATTTATGATTTCTACACATCAAATATCCAAAATCCCAAATATGAGTGTTTTACAACATTTATGAAGATAAATACTTCAAAAGAGTTAAACTCATCAAATAACTCAACAGTTGGTAATTTCAAGTAAAACACACAAACATTTGGAAAATAACATTTTTGGCATGTACAAAGTTTTCACAAATCAACTTGAACTCACCTTGCTAGATTTAGGCTAAATCTAGATTTTCCCCAACGTAAGCTCATTTGGTGAAACTTAAATCTTCAAGCCAAAACCTAGATCCATAAGTTTCCAACCATCAATAAGTAGATCTAACCATGTAGAATCATCCTCCAACCATTTTATACCAAAATACCCACTTATATCAAAACCCTAACTTCATAAAAGAGGAGAAGAGGAGATTACCATAACCATACTTGAATCCACCAACCAAAATATCTCTAGAACCACCAAGATGAACCACAAACTCCTAATCTTCCAAGTGGACTGAAATGGGTTGGGTGAAACCCTAGAAACTTGATGAAGGAGATGAAGTGGAAGGTTTCTTGGATGGTTAAGGTTTTCCAACCATGGTGAGGGTTTGATTTGGGGAAGAAGATGAAGAGGAGAGGGGAGGTTTAGGGTTTCTTGATAGGGAAAACGATTTTAGAGAGAGAGAGAGAGAGAGTAGGATTTGAGAGATTTATCGCTATTAATCGTTATTAATCGTTTTTGTCCCAACCAAATTGGTATGAGAGATTTATCGCTATTAATCGTTAATCATTGTAATGATGGCTTTTGGTTATATCGATTTTGAGTAGAGATGGTTGGGGTATTGGAATGTTCAGCGCGATGGAAAACCCCATTTGTCCGGAACTCGCTCGGTCCGAAATCCTTGAAATCCGGAAGCAAGGCTTGGCACGGAGGAGTATCGGAATCCGGAACGGATCCAGAATTGATCCGGAAACGTGTCGGAATCCGGAACGGATCCGGAAGGGGTGCCGGAATCCGGAATTGGTCCGGAACTTGTACATGAAACCGTAGCTTAGTCCGGAATGCGAATCCGGAACCCGGGATTCCCTTGTCCGGGACCTTCGACTGTCAACAGAATTTGAGAGTGCCGAGATACTTATCTAGTCTTGTGTGCTGGGTGAAAATTTGTAGGTGCGGGTAGAAGATAAGCGATAGCCAGTTAGAACTCCTAGCGGGGACTTCAGGCGAGTCTTTCTAAACCCAAATCTTATACAAGTGTGATTATTTATACATGTATTTAACTGTGTACATATCAACTGCTTTTAATTACGAAGCGAAGAGTGTGTGTGGCGGAATGAATAATTTAAATGTGTGTAAACATGCTATGGCTATGGTGTGAAATGGGGGTGTGTCCCATAATATATCTATACTACATATATAAGCATTTAAGCAAAATGTCTTAAAGACAACCCAAAAAGCCTAAGATACAACCATTTTATGCACCAATTTTAAAAAACTCTTAATTTCAACCTATAAAGCATAACTTACAACCCTTTTGAACAAGGATTTAAACACATACCAACAAATATTGACGGTTCACTCCCTCACATACCAAACAACTCTCACGCTTGCCCCGCTGTTTGTGAACCTTCACACGGGAAAGTTGAACAGGGACGCCATACTTCTTCTACCATACCTTTGATAGTACAATCATACTTCTTCCACCATACCGTACTTCTTCTTCTTGCACGCCTTCTTCTTCTTCTTCTTCTTCTTACACGCCAGGTTGCATATAAATCAAGAGCATGGTTTAGAGATAAATCACTTCTCCATCTCCTTTTTCCATTTCCTGATCGATTTCAAATTGAGGCTTACACTTTTCTCCTGTTTTGTTGCTATCCAGGAAGCACAAAGAACGTTGCTAATCAGGTAAATTAATTATTTTAGGGTTTCTAATCGATAGATTAGGTCTGATCATCAATTACTATGATTATATGGTTTGGTTGTTGCTCTTGGATACCCACGACTCTGTGATTTTCATGTTTTAATCTTGATGTTTGCTGGTTCGATGTTTGCTTTCTAATCGATTTCTTCTAATTGATTTTGGGTTCATCTTGTAACAGCATCATTTCAGGGTTCAGGCAACGTTTCAGGTACGTTTGAGTTTGCTCTGTGGTTCAATTTTTTACGTTTTTTTGTGGGGTTTTAATTGGGGTTGGATCTTGATTTCGATGTTTGCTGGTTTGATGTTTGCTTATAATTGATTTCTTCTAATCGATTTTGGCTTCTTCTAGTCGTTAAATGTTGCCTGCGTATATAATCAATTTTATGCTCAACTCCTTGATTTTATGTTTGCAGATTATTTTTGTTTACTATTATTGTGTTTGGGGTTTAGTAGTTGCAATGTTAATTTAGTTTATATGTACAAAAGTTGAAGTAGATCATATATCTTAATTTGAATTGTCACTGTTAATGTAGTTTATATGTACAAGAGTTGAAGCAGATCATATCTCTTGCTATGTTGTGCACATAACTTGGAGGCTATTCTTAGAGCTTGTTTATTTATGCATTGTTGTGAAGAAAAATCCTATTAGTTGAGGACTTGTAGTTACTTCTGTTTAATTCAAATTGCTCTATACAAGTTCTCTTAATGCTGGCGATAACTGAGCTTGGGACGATAATGAACTTAATATTAGCTGACCAATTTCAGTTGTCGTTCTATGTGTTTTAGACTTTTAGTATATCATTAATCATCAAGCACTTCACTGTCTTCTGAACCCGTTGAGCAATAATCACAAAAGGAGCATTAAGACAGAAGCTTGTTGCTAATCTGCTATATCATCACTGTTGGAAACAAGGAGCAGATTCAGGTAAGATTCCTGCACTTGGATTATTGTCCATCTCAACTTACTAGATTTAACTATTAACTTTGTTTCCATTAAGCTGCATTCTTGACACATCTGTCTATGCGGTGATTCTACATGTGAAGGAAGCATTCGTTGGGTTAATCAAATAATCACAATAGATCTCATGGATAGTTGATGATACAAGCTACATCACATGTACAAAGTTTGCAGAAATATGATGCAGCATTTGGATTTCAATATAGAGTATAATAATTTCAAGCATGTCATACCAACTAATATATGTACCAACTATATTTAGAAGGCCAGCATTCATTCGCTTGATTGTAACCTTCTCTTTTGCTGTGTGAACAAGGAAGAATTTCCTCAAACCTTTCTCCCCTTCAAAAGCTTCTTACTTTGCCATTTTTGGTGCAAATGCAAGTCTTGAAAATGGAGATCATTTGTCTCTTCAAAATCCATTTTGGTTTGGTTTTGCTTTGACCACAACAAGCTTAATAAGCTTAATAGTATAGATTTGTTGAAACTTAATGGACACTTTGTTGCTTGTTGCTTAATGGGCTGCTTAATAAGCTTATTAAGCTTGATGTGGACATTTATCAGATTAAGAGCTTAATGGACACTTCGTTGACCACAAAAAGCTTAATAAGCTTAATAGTATAGATTTGATGTTTGCTTATAATCGATTTCTTCTAATCGATTTGGCTTCTTCTAATCGTTAAATGTTGCCTGCGTATATAATCAATTTTATGCTCAGCTCCTTGATTTTATGTTGAAACTTAATGGACACTTTGTTGCTTGTTGCTTAATGGGCTGCTTAATAAGCTTATTAAGCTTGATGTGGACATTTATCAGATTAAAAGCTTAATGGACACTTCGTTGACCACAAAAAGCTTAATAAGCTTAATAGTATAGATTTGTTGAAACTTAATGGACACTTTGTTGCTTGTTTCTTAATGGGCTGCTTAATAAGCTTAATAAGCTTGATGTGGACATTTATCAGATTAGCTGCTTAATGGACACTTCGTTGACCACAAAAAGCTGAATAAGCTGAACTGGTTCTTTCAATTATATTATTTCTGTTATAACCTGAAAATTATATAATAGGTTGAGTTCCTTTTACATGATTTATTATACTTTCTGCTTAATAAGCTTAATAAGCTTGATGTGGACATTTATCAGATTAAGAGCTTAATGGACACTTCGTTGACCACAAAAAGCTTAATAAGCTTAATAGTATAGATTTGTTGAAACTTAATGGACACTTTGTTGCTTGTTGCTTAATGGGCCGCTTAATAAGCTTAATAAGCTTGATGTGGACATTTATCAGATTAAGAGCTTAATGGACACTTCGTTGACCACAAAAAGCTTAATAAGCTTAATAGTATAGATTTGTTGAAACTTAATGGACACTTTGTTGCTTGTTGCTTAATGGGCTGCTTAATAAGCTTAATAATCTTGATGTGGACATTTATCAGATTAAGAGCTTAATGGACACTTCGTTGACCACAAAAAGCTTAATAAGCTTAATAGTATAGTTATGTTGTCTATGTCGATTGCTTTTGGTACGGTTTCTGATTCATCCGAGATTGGTTTTATTTTCTGATCCGAAGCTAAATCGGAAGTTGTCACCAATGTTACCGAAAAGTTATAGAAGCTGTGATGATATGTTTCCGAGCAAATGTTTCTGAACATTGGGCAAATCGGCCCGTATCTTGGCGGGGCAACGTGTTGCAGCCATAGCGGTGTCTGATCCCTTTGTTCGATTCCAGATTTGCAGATCTGAGCTTTTCTTTTTCAAAATTAGCGCATCACCGGTGTAATTCTCTATTTTACTCTTCATTATAGAGTAAAAGTACAGGGAAATTAATTAAAATACCCAAACTTTAAAAGTTAAATGATGTGTTATGTTTTCTCTTGTTTGGAAACATAAACACTTGATGTAAACAAATCCACTCAGAGAATACGAGGCAGTTTCAGAGGGGATGGAGATGATGATTTCTAAGGTTGGTTGCCCCCTCTGTCGATACCAATGTCTGATATTGACTTTATTTGGTCTACAACCCTTCAGTTTGGAAGCTCTTTCATCAGACGGTTTCTTATGTGAGTATACTCTAATTTTGATCCAAATAGCCTTTTACATGGTTCTTGATGTTGCATGTGACCATTGTCTTTCATTGGTTTATCATCTTCTCCCCTTTGTTATGTTTATGGCTTTAAATTTGTTTCTCATTGTTGGTATAAGGTTCATATTGGACCATTATTTTTGCCTACTCTGTATCAAGTTTGGACCTGAATAACTTGTCTAATGTTTTTTTTGTATGTATGTTTCTTGCTTAGCTCTTTTTCAATTGAGTTGTTTTGTCTAATAAAATAACCATTGAGTATCTCCAACATTTTGGTTCTTTGAGGCTGTGATGATGATTTTAAATGCATTGAGTGGGATTGGATCAAAGTTAGAGATTATTTGCATCATGGCAGGGCAACTGGGATGGTGGTGTGAAAGAAAAAAGGCATGAATGTTTCTCTTCTTTGACATTGCAACCAGTAATTGCAGCCATGGCGGATTATCCTCTTTTTTCAATTGTTTACAGATCTGAGCCTCACATTTTTCACCTGACCCCCATTTTTACACGTTTTTTGAACGAAATTTCTTTTATTCTTCCATATTGAGGATCTTACAAGACCTGAATCAACGACCGATTTGCCCAATGTTCGGAAGCTCTTTCATCAAACGGTTTCTTATGTGAGTAAACTCTAATTTTGATTCAAATAGCCTTTTATATGGATTTTTCTTTGGTTTTTGTCCATTAATAAAATAACCATTGAGTATCTCCAACAGTTTGGTTCTTTGAGGCTGTGATGATGATTTTAAATATAGATATTAGAGTACCCTGTCAGATGTTTTCACCCTACATATTAACTACTGGATTTTGTCCTTCGTATGCTTAAGTCTGACATATTTTTTTAAGGTTTATCTCCACTTGATGGTGTAAAGAGAGAGCAAGGGAAACCATCAGTCAAGAGGTTAAACCATAGCATACATGTACTGTTGTAACCACGAGCAACTAACCCCATTACTCGATTTAAATGAGATTGCTGAAGATCTAGCTCATATTGACAATCCATCCTTATATCAATGTTTATGTTACAATTCTGATGAATTTACATTGTGTTTGATGGTTGGTGATAAAAATATTCTGATGTTCATTTTATATCAACATTAGATCAATATATGTATTGAGAATATAAAAAGATAATTTTGATGTTAATATGTATGAGAAATAAATTAATACGTATGGTTGTTTTTATATGGATTTTTCTTTGGTTTTCGTCCATTAATAAAATAACCATTATCTCCAACAGTTTGGTTCTTTGAGGGTGTGATGATGATTTTAAATGCATCTGAGTGGGATTGGATCAATTTGTTAAAAGTTCATGTTTGCATTATTTTGTCTGCCAGGGCCAGCCTTCTCACTAATTCTACAAGACACTCTCTTTTTTATAAAAGCATCTCACTCATTCTTTAGCTGACATTCTTTTTTTAAAAGGAGAACAAGACATTCTCTTTTTTATAAAAGCATCTCTCGCTCTTATTTAAGGAGCACATATCATCTATGTTGGAATACGATTGGAAATCTAGGTTTCCATACCATCTCTCACAAACGACACGTAAGGTATATCGATCGTTTTTTATTGATTTATTATTAGTTGTATGGATTTTTGCTTCTTAAAGGATATCTTAAAATTGCTACAATGTTGTTTGAAATTATTAATTGGGTAATACAAACAGAGAACAACAATTATTAATTGTTTGAAATTATTAATTGGGTATCGATTTATATTATAAAGATGAATACATTTTTATTTTGTGTAAACATGAATCTTCGTTTTTTGGTTAATTATGAATTGCAGTAATCTAATTACAACAAAAAAAACTGGTCAACCAACCATTATGAACTTTAAAGTTTATAAAGATCATAAACGTCATACTCTTGATTTACAGAAAAAATTGACATCCCGCCGCATTGCGCGGGTAGCCAACTAGTATATATATATATATATATATATATATATATATATATATATGAATTTGTTTCATATATGGGCGATGTGTGCCCTATTACGCTGTCATGGTGTGTGTGACCATAGCGTGTGCGAGTAGCATGTGTCATTGTGTGCATATCATGTTAAGCGTGCTTCGTTATGATTTTGTATAAACTCTTTCGTAGCTATTTTATAAATTGTGATATTTATGGTGTGGTCTGGTGTTGAGGGAACTCACTAGACCTTATGGTCTAACCCTCGCTTTCAAAACTAAAAACCTTTCAGGTGAGCTGGTAGATAAGGGTAAGGGTAAGCCGTGAGATCTGCGTTGGCTTGAAGAGCGCGGATTTGAAGATTTTGTTAGATGTCCGAGTAGTTACCTATTTATGTTTATTCTCAGCTGTAAGCCGGTTGTTACGCCAACCGTTGAACTTAGCATTTTTGTAAGACATTTGACAACCGTTTGGTTATGAGTTATTTAAGCATGCATGTTTTGCTATGTTTGGTTTATCCTTTTGTGTGGGTTGTTACAGGACTGAAAAGACTCCCACCAAGAAATCTTCCCACGGAAAGCAGAAGGGGATCGCTGCTACCGGGAACCTGAAGATTTGCTTTACTTCTGAGGGGTAGAAACCTTCTCAGGTATGCCTCTCCATAATACCATACTCTGCTTCTACCAATACACATCTTCGACCCCTCCTATGTACTTAGCCATTTTTCTCTATCTTTTCTTCCCTCAACCCAACTCTTTTCATTTGTATCCAACTAGTTCTCTCCCCTCCTTAAGGGACAAACTGAAGTACAACACAAATAATTCCAGCAACCACTACTGAAGACCTTCCAATAATCCCAATCTCAGTGATAGAGACTGATGAACAAGAAGAGGAAGAAGAAACATTGTTGAGTCACCCCAACCGACCCTCACGACCAATTCAGAGGTCTGAGGATGAAGAACAAGAAGAAGATCAGAAATGATTCAACAGCTAGAGGACCAGCGCATCAAAATCCTTTCTCAACAAACTTTTGGGATTCTAACTCCGGAAGAACTCAAGGAATCTCTCAGAGCCGAGGAATTACTCGTTGCATACTAAAAGGTTGCTCAACTAGCCCTTAAGGTAGCGCAAGTCTCAGTCTCTGAGAAGAAGCTGAAACGAAATCCCATCAGAGTTCAGGAGCAATTGCTGAAGGATGTTGAGAAAGATGCTCGCAAAGAAAGAGCCGTCAGTGATTCCATGTTGGAATGGTGCAGAGACAAGGTCGATTACAAATACCACCCAAGTAGAATCATTATTGTGAACCTAAAGGGAAAAACACCAAAGAAGTCGGTGATGGCGGAAATCACAATCATCAGAGAGAACGGTTATTCGCAAACAATTTTCATGTCCAAGTTGGAGCTCTTCGGCTTTGATGAATGGCTAGAAATAAGGAGTGTTATCTAAAAGTCCAAGTCCAAGTTCAAATCCCACGTGGAGAAGTTCTTGAACGTGCACATCAACAAAGTTTCATCAAGTATGGATTTGCCTCCTCCTCCGGCTCTTCTTCAGAATCAGAGACCAGCACCAACAAAGAAAAAGCGAGCCTCGACCTCTGGTGAGCCTGCCCATAGAAATGAAACTGGTATTGAATTTTCAAGGGAAGCAGTGCTCGGACCTCCACCTGATCTTTCAACTTTAAACTTATCACTGCCACCAGGTGGACCTTTCAAACCTGGCTAAGTTATAAGTGATCCTTATGGTATCATCTTCCTTGACTGGGATGGTATATTACGCTTTCAACGATTCTCAGAGATCTCTATCTGCCCACTCAAACAACTCAAGGATCTAATTCACTGGTGCAATCAATCAAAACCAGGCCTCTTCCTTAAACCCGTGTCCTCAGCGAAGCAAAACTCAGAAGGCAACAAGGAGAGAAGGTACCTGACTGGATGATCCCTGAAATCGACTCATTTGACGAAATGCTTTTTAAGGACGAACCTCTATAGCTGATAGATTTCTCTCTTGTAATCTTTTGTAAATTTATCAGTTGTTCTTTTAGTACTTGTAATTTCTTTTCACTTCTACTTGTAACTTTCAATTTCCCTTGTAATCTTTTTACGAAATTTAATGAAAGTTTCAGTGAAAGTACTTTACTCCATCAGTACTAGAAAAGATCCCTGAAAACAGTAAATGGGACACGCATCTATGAGTCCTATTTATCCTTATGTTTTTATAATTAGCAATTTTCTTATGTTGCTTTGTCATCATCAAATAGGGGGAGATTGCTCATCCAAACTATCTCTGTGATTTGATGATGACCCTTAGAATAACTTAGTGAAAATAACAAATTAGCATTTGTATGCATAAGTGTTACACCATCAGCGATAACATACTGAGTCTGTTCAGTATTGCTGATGGTATCCACTGTTTTAATGTTCTGCCTTCAGCGATAAATGTTCCATCAGTGATAACCTGAGTCTATTCACTTATCACTGATGATCGCTAATAGTTTCAAATGTAAACAATGTTGTTTGTAATCCTCGAAGACAAGTTACGTGACAAAGAGTTTATCGCTGACATCGAAGACAAAGCTGATGAACAAGTGACAAGTCTACTACTGATCTGATGCAAACATCAGCGAAACCAAGACAAGTCCACACACGCGACTAGCTAGAAGAAGACTTCAATGATAGCTGACTTACATCAGCTCTTCCCTGATGGAAGACCTACTCAGCGATCACTGATCATGAAGCTTCTACTTCAAGATATGACTGTCTTATCCCCTTGCACACTTCGTACGGATTGTCAGAAGATACATGCTTTTGTCCAAGATAGTACAACCACTCTACCACTACACTGCTCAACATTACGGCCCAAAGCATGTCTTGTAAAAGTTAGAAGCATGCGCCCAATCAAATGCTGACACTTGTAAAGTCCTCCTCCATGCATTAAATGCAATGGGTATAAATAGGAGGAATGCCCCTTCAGTTTGAAGGTGGTCTTCCCTGAACTACTTAGTGCATAGAAAAACTCTCTAATTTTTCTATATCCTCTGTTCTCTCTATTCTTGTGCAAGAACACTTAGTGATTCTCAAGTTTGTTTAGATTAGGTCTTACTCAATCTTATTTTGCAACAAACTGTAAATTATATTTTGATTTATCAATAAACAATTTAGAAAACCAAGATTTGTGTTTGTATTCAACCCCCCCCCCCCCTTCTACAAATTGTATTCTTGTATAACCCCTTTGGGACCAACACGCTATTACTATTTCCCCTTTTTGGGTGATTTCCTTATATTTAAGATGCTATATTTTGTAATTATTCAGGTCTAAATTTACCCTTATTTTTAGGGCGTTGCCGATAAACAATCTCCCTTTTTGAGTAGTTACAATCTTCAGATAAAATCTTCAGAATAAAATCTTCATAATCTTCAGAAGCTTTCTCTTTTGATCTTTAACACACACTATATCTTTAGAATAAACCTTATTGAATCCACAAATAAGCTTTAGATATTAAGGCTTAGAGATTTGATACTACGTATACTAAGCTCATCACCTTTACATCTGTCAAGAAATAGTTCCACTTTGTTAACAAGCTTTTCAAACAACTTTAACATCTTTAAGGATTGAAACAATTCAACACCATTATTGTTGGAACAACTGCAATCTTCAAAATCAACAACTTTTCAACCTCAAATTTAAGATCTTAAGATTTCGTTTTTCTCTTCCACAAACATACTCAATCAAAATATCATATATACTAGATAATCTCGATGAATATCATTACTTCCCCTCAATATGATCTTCTATGTCTTTGAATCTTGATATTTTATATCATTTCTCCCCTCATGATTATTAGGAGCATCTAGAGCATCAAATATCTTCAAAGACTAGATGGACCAGCAACAAAAATCAGATAAACTTTGATTTGCCTATGTATTAATTCGTTCTGAAAACCATTCATCTTTTCAAATTTTGCTCTAACAAATGAGTAACCAAGATGGGTAATTAGCTAACACAGAAACACAATAGTAATTGTTATCACAAGAATTGAAATAATTGCGTGGCCTATTTTCATAGTTGGTGTTAGTGACTCTCTGATTGGACTTCTAGTTTATCACTAAAGTAAAATTTTAAATATTAGTCCTTAAAATGTTTCAGCAATATCAGAAAGATATGCAATTTGAATCACAAAGATTCGTGAATGTGTGAAAGAGTTTTAATTATATAGAATTGGCTCAAATATTGATTTAACCTGGGACACAGGTTAGGAAATCAATAGACACAATGATTTGAATATGCTGTTCAGAGACCGGAGGTGATGTCTTCCTTTTTTAATATCTAAGACCTCTGAATGAGGAATAGATAGATTATGTGCTAATTTTCTGTGAATATATGAAACAAACATCTTTTGTGAGATACTTGAGTAGCCGAGTGGGGTGACATGAGGTATCGACATTGGGTCCATGTCTGTTAAACCGCATAACTGACTCGGGTTTGTAAGGACCAATATTTTTTTAAGTCCTATCACATTCTCACCATATTCTTTTGACTCCACTCATTTATATATCTAGATCTCTCACTAATATCTATGAATATGGTGTGTTTCTTGGGTAGGTCCTTCACGTTCTGGATTGACCATAGAAACTTGAAAGACTTAACACTCCTTTAAAGTAGCAAATATATCAGCTTCTGAATTGAAGTATTCAAAAGCTAACGGTCTCTTTGAAGTACGAGTTCTAAACTGACATGTTTAGAAATCAAAATTTCTTAAGACCGAGTCTTGACTGCTTTGTTCAAAAGTCCAAATATCTCATAAATGAATCTATTTGAAATACTGAATTTCAATGAACATAATTCAACGCTACATAGAATGACTCAGTAAGCACAATATTTACAACAAATGAATCAATGAGTAGAAAGTTTAATTGTGAAGAACAAGTCACAATTGCTATTCTGAATAAGAATTGAATCATTGAAATGAAATGACGTATTTTGAAATCAAATAAGAATTCAAAGGAGTGTATTTCCACCTAAAAACAAATTCAACAAATATGTGAGATGTAACAACCCGCACCTCCACATAACAAATAACATGGAATATTATATAAAACAAATCACATTGGGTCCCATTCTACAAATCTATAAACAAACCTTTTGCTAATAAAATATTCATACGAAAGATCCACATAGCCACATATCAAAATCAGACTTCAATTTCCTTCTCCAACAAGATAAATCAAATAATGCGATCTCACATTATTAACTTTTCCTTTCCTACTTTCTGCAATCCTGAAATGCATATTTCTGAAAACAAAATGAAGGTCAGACCAAACGGTCTAGTGAGATAATCCTTGTCGTTTCAATACCATTGTAAGAGCAGTTTATATATAAAGCAGTTTATTAAAACAGTTTATATAAAACCTTTGATTAATATACTCAATCGTTGGCCTTCAAGCACAACATCTCACAATACACTCCGTTGGCCTTCAAGCACAACATCTCACAATATTGCTGGCGTTCTAGCACAGCACAATAATAGTGAAGCTGGCGTTCTAGCACAGCGCGATAGTGTTGTTGGCGTTCTAGCACAACACGGTAAGTGTAGCTGGCGTTCTAGCACAGCGCGATAAGTGCAATACCGTACCATAACCATTTATAACAGAATCTCACATACCGATATCGTTCATATTATAAAATTAACCATTTTATAATAAATCCCACATACCGATATCGTTCATATCATAAATTAACCATTTTATAATAAATGCATTTCCAGTTCGAAAAAGGGTTAAAGAAAACTCACATCATTGAAAGAAAAACTCACCTCAAATATTCCACACCGAGACTTAACGGCTAAACAATCCCAAACCGAACTCCTGATTTAACCAATTAGGGTAAACGTTAAACTTCCTTAATTACGTCAAAATACATCTTTTATAAACCTTAAACAAACCCTTTAAAAATAACAATTTCAACCAACCCGAATTACCGAATAAATATACATATACATACAAGGGCGGAGCCACCTTAGCACCAGAAGGTGCAGTGGCACCCCCTCACCCATTTAAATATATATATATATATATATATATATATATATTAATCTATGGTCAATTTTTAAAATATTCAACAGTAGGTCCCTTCTCAAAAGTTCAAGAAGGTGCAACCATACCTCGTAATCAGCCAAAAAACAAAAAAAACAACTTTTGAAATCAACAAAAAAAATCGAAAAAAAACTCTTGAAATCAACCCAAAAACCGAAAAGGTTCTTCGAAATCGATAAAAAAAACTTAAAAATCCCTCGAAATCAAGCAAAAAACTTTAAAAATCTCTCGAAACGGTGAAATTAGGCTAAAAACACATGGGAAGGTATTGAACGTTGGTAAAACATCGATAAAAATCGTGTTTTTTGTAATTATTTTTTGTCTATATTATATAGTGCCACCGTATGAAAAAAAATTGGGTCCATCCCTGCTTCTCATATCGGTGCTTTCATAAAAACAAAGCAAAGATAAATATCGATATTTTTGTCTTTTTCATAACGTAACTTATATTTTTATTCTATTTTTATATGGTGCTCCCCCTCCTGTAAATTTCTGGCTCCGCCCCTGTATACATATATATATATATATATATATACATACATACATACATCTCTCTCTCTCTCTCTCTCTCTCTCTCTCTCTCTCTATATATATATATATATATATATATATATATATATATATATATATATATATATATGTGTGTGTAAAACACAAAACTGATGCTTTTTAGTTAGGCCATGAGTAGCGCTCCGTAGAAGCCCTCAAGCCCTCAATGCCACATCAGCGCCACATCAGCTTTTCTCCTAACCCTCTCTTCAAGCCCTCAAGCCCTAAAGACCCGTAGCGCAACCCCTCAAACCCTCTTGCCACCTTATTTTTTTTAATTCTTTTATTTATACATTTAATTATTTAACAACATAAAAATATTTATATATTTTTTAATAAATAAAAATAAGATAAATAATAAAAATAAAAATTCATATCATTCATTAAAAAATTAAAAATTACAAAATACAAAACACTACCAATTATGATATTTTTTAATTTGCTTTTTTCTCGCTACCGTAGCCATCAAAGCGGGGCCCGAAAGGCGATCATGCGGGGTTATGCAAAACTCGAAGTCTTTTTCAAATCGTTTTGCTCGTTCGATTTCTCGTTCGTGTTCCAACTTTTCTCGTTCGAGTTCGAGTTTTTTCATTTTGTACTCCATTGTATCATCAATCTTCTCGTTGAACGTCGTGAACAACTGAGTAATACTTTCGTTCGTATTCGACCCGCTCGTATTACTCGTTGATGTTTTTTTTGTCTTGTTTCTCCCGATGGGTCGTTGAAGTTGCTCGATGAAGTTGTCGTCATCGTCATGATTGGAAGGGTTGGTACGTTTTGAACCCGCGATGAAGTTGTCGTCATCGTTGGAACGGCTCCCCATTTTGGACATTTTTTGAGGACTTCCCAAGCTTGTTCGTGAGTGAAAGCAAACCCAAGTTGTGCTCGGTACCGTTCGTGTGCCGTTCGTGAAATGTCGGCCTCACTCATTCCGCTCCCTCTATTAGTGAGCAAGTTGTTGTAGATGCCGCCAAAAGAATTTATTCTTTTATTGAGGTCGTTGAACTTGGTGTTGAGTTGATGAGTTGTTCTATAATTTCCGCGACCCATTAAACTAAAGAACACTTGCCCGACACGGGTCCAAAAACTTTCTACATTTATGTAAATTCAAGTATAAGAATATTAACAAGAATAATAATAATAATATTAATAATAATAATAACAATAATAATAATAATAACAATAAAAATATTACCACCGGTTTGTGCGTTACCGATAACGGGGTCCTCCGAAACGTCAACCCACGCCGACACTAACGCGAGTTCCTCCTCTTTACTCCACATCTGTTTGGGGGCTCTATTTTCATATTGTTTGTTTTTTCCTTTTCTCGTTGGTCTCGGGTTTGATGGTTCCGGGTTTGATGGTTGTGTGTAGATGGATTGTGGTGTGTGCGGGCTAGAATGTTGGGTTTCCGGAACAATGTCGTCGGCGAGATTGATTGCGGGTGAAGGAATATTGTAGTTGGCCGGAGTAAAACCTTGTTCAATCATACCGGGACGTGTAAGTTGGTAAGGAATTTGTTGCGGATATTGTTGGCGAAATTGTTGCGAAAATTGTTGCGGATATTGTTGCGAAAATTGTGGCGGATTTTGTGGCGAAAATTGTTGCGAAAATTGTGGCGGAATTGGTTGCGAAAAGTGCGGATGATAACCTTGTTGTGCAAACGCTTGAAAACCAAGCTCCGGGTCTTCTTGCGGTTGCGGTGTATCCGGTCGGTTACGACGGGATGTAGGTGTTTTGTTTGGATTCATGATGAAATTTGAGAGAGTTTAAGAGAATTTGAGAGAGTTTAAGAGAGTTTGAGAGAGTTTTGTGTGAAAAATAATATGAGTTTGGATTAATATATATAGTGTGATTAAATTGAATTTTTTTTAAATAGCCGTTGGCAACGGATTTATTTTCAAATTATTAAAAAAAAAAATCACTCGGGTTCAACGGGTTTTGGAACCCGCATGCCAAGCCCGAGCCCTAAGCCCCCCCCCTACCCCAACCCGCGCGAGCCCGAGCGAACCCGCGTGAAGCCCGAGCTGGAAGCCCGAGGCGGTACTGATGGCCTTAGGAATTCAAATCAAAACAACCTAAAAGAAAACTTCAAACCAAATACTTTTTAATATAAATCAAGAATTCTAAAATATACAAAAATATAGAAGAGTTTCATACATGCAATTTAGGAGATGAGAAATTTACAACCAAAAACCTTCAAACCCCTTTTTCTTTTTCTTATTTTTTTCTTTCTCTTTCTTCTGCTACGATCTCACCACAAAAGAAACACACCCATACACCTTTTTTATTTTTGAAGAAACTCTTATGCCCAAAACAAAATAAGACCGTGGTGGTTTTTATTTATTTTCACAATAAACCTTCCTCTAAAGAAAAATAACAAAAATACCCATAGACTTCCAATAAATAAAACAGGGGTATTACATGAGACGTGGAAATAACCATGTCAAGAAAATATAAACGTGGGAATTCTGAAATTGATTTGAATCAGAGAAAAACAAACACGAGTAACTTTCTCAAAATAAACTACCACGGTTCTTTGAAAATTTAAAAACAAAATATGGTACACCTCCTCACATTGGTGTACTTAGAGGCGGGAACCATGTTGGGCTGGTTGGCGTTTTTGATAATCAACATTTTGCCCAAATTGAAAACCAAAATTTCTAAACAATTACATCAATCTCTAAAACAACTACTTTATTTTAACACAAAAACATTAATTATATTATTAAAATATTGTTTACATTTATCATCGAGCGGAGAGATGGCAGAGGGGGAAGCGTGATCGTCGACAGAGGGGGAAAGCGTGAGAGGCAACAGAGGCGGAAGGTGTGAGCGGCGACTAGGGTTGGCAATGGAGGGGAAATAGAGAGTGAAGATGGTCACGAGTGGAGAACCTGGTAGGAATTTGAGGAGACGATTGGTTTCTGATTTTGGGTTATTAACCATTTTAAGTTTTTTTTAATGAAACTGATGATATGGCAATATAATATCCACATAATATATTTAGGGAAATTAATTAAAATACTCTAAGTCAAACCATGTTTTACTGAAATACCCCAAATCTCTCCCATGTTACAAAAATACCCCAAAAATCCGTGATAGAGCCCGCGATCGCGGGCTCCAGGCCACGTGTCACCAAAGTTTGCCCACTTTGCCCGCGTTGGTCCCTCAAGAATGCCCGCGGTCCAGCTTTCCCCCCTCAAGAATGCCCGCGTGTGCAGTTTTGGTCCCTGCCTGCGTTTGACTCTCGTTGACCCCCGCGATCGCGGGCTACACGTGTCCAAAGTTTGCCCACTTTGCTCGCGTTGGTCCTCAAGAATGCCTGCGGTCCAGCTTTCCCCCCTCAAGAATGCCCGCGTGTGCAGTTTTGGTCCCTGCCCGCGTTTGACTTTCTTTGACCCCCCGCGATCGCGGGCAAAAGTGCCACGTGTCGGCACAGGGTTAACCCTAAAATCCCTTTGACGAACCAAACCCTAAATTTGTTCTTCGGCCGCACTATATAGGGGGGGGGGGGGGGGGCAAAAACCGGCCACTCTCATTTTTTTAATAACTCTCTCAATTTTTAATCAAACTCTCTCAATTTTCTCCCACTCTCTCAATTTTGTCGTGTGGAATACGCGTTCGGGTTTTGTGAAGATGTCTCGTATTACCTCTGTGGTATGTTTTCCTTATGTTTTTTGTTAATTTTTGTATGTTACTTTAAGTTAAGATATATGATTTGTAGGTTGTTATAGTGTTTATAACTTATGTTTGAATATGTTCTATGTTTAACATGATATGTATGGTTTTATGTTTGAATGTGATATTTGTATGTTATAATGTGTATGTTGTTATAGTGTGTTTTTTCATAAAAAAATTGTTAATAGTGTTTTTTTATAAAAAAATTGTTAAGAGTGTGTTATTATAAAAAAATTGTTAAAAATGTGTTTTTTTTTATAAAAACACACTCTTAACAATTTTTTTATAAAAACACACCCTTAACAATTTTTTATAAAAACAGTTTTTTTATAAAAAAATTGTTAAGAGTGTGTTTTTATAAAAAATTGTTAAGGGTGTGTTTTTATAAAAAAACACATTTTTAACAATTTTTTTATAAAAACACACTTTTAAAATTTTTTTTATAAAAAAACACTCTTAACAATTTTTATATGAAAAAACACACTATAACAACATACACATTATAACATACAAATATCACATTCAAACATAAAACCATAAAACTATAACAATTTTTTTATAAAAACACACTCTTAACAATTTTTTATAAAAAAACTGTTTTTATAAAAAAATTGTTAAGAATGTGTTTTTTAAGAATGACAACTTAGGTCCCTACGGTTTTAAGAATGACAACTTAGGTCCCTAAACTTTTAAGAATGCCAATTAGGTCCTAAACTTTTAAGAATGACAACTAGGGTTCCTAAACCGCACTTTATCTATATATAACAATATGATACGTTGAAATAAAATAAACCGCACTTTATCTATATATAACACTATTATACGTTGAAATAAAATACCACCGCACTTTATCTATATATAACAATATGATACGTTGAAATAAAATAAACCGCACTTTATCTATATATAACACTATTATAAGTTGAAATAAAATACCACCACACTTTATCTATATATAACAATATGATACGTTGAAATAAAATAAACCGCACTTTATCTATATATAACACTATTATACGTTGAAATAAAATACCACCGCACTTTATCTATATATAACAATATGATACGTTGAAATAAAATAAACCGCAATTTATCTATATATAACACTATTATACGTTGAAATAAAATACCACCACACTTTATCTATATATAACACTATTATACGTTGAAATAAAATACCACCGCACTTTATCTATATATAACAATATGATACGTTGAAATAAAATAAACCGCACTTTATCTATATATAACACTATTATACGTTGAAATAAAATACCACCGCACTTTATCTATATATAACAATATGATACGTTGAAATAAAATAAACCGCACTTTATCTATATATAACACTATTATAAGTTGAAATAAAATACCACCACACTTTATCTATATATAACAATATGATACGTTGAAATAAAATAAACCGCACTTTATCTATATATAACACTATTATACGTTGAAATAAAATACCACCGCACTTTATCTATATATAACAATATGATACGTTGAAATAAAATAAACCGCAATTTATCTATATATAACACTATTATACGTTGAAATAAAATACCACCACACTTTATCTATATATAACACTATTATACGTTGAAATAAAATACCACCGCACTTTATCTATATATAACAATATGATACGTTGAAATAAAATAAACCGCACTTTATCTATATATAACACTATTATACGTTGAAATAAAATACCACCGCACTTTATCTATATATAACAATATGATACGTTGAAATAAAATAAACCGCACTTTATCTATATATAACACTATTATACGTTGAAATAAAATACCACCACACTTTATCTATATATAACACTATTATACGTTGAAATAAAATACCGCCGCACTTTATCTATATATAACAATATGATACGTTGAAATAAAATAAACCGCAACATCTATATAAAATAAAATAAACCGCAGCATCTATATATAACACTAACTATAACATCTGTGAATGACTATGTAGAAGGATTTCTTTAACATCGACTTGACGCTAAGGTGCAAAGTTTCCTACATCGAGGAATTAGGAGCGCTCTTTAGGGGATTAGGTGATCGCGCGGATACCCTTGAGACCATCTATAGAGGGACACCGTTCGGGCCATGGATGGATGTGTCTTACTCTGGTGGCGACCCTACGCTAGTACACATGTTTCTACAGTTGGAGGTCGAGGACGCCAACGCTGAGCCGGAGGAGATGCATTTTGATTTCTTCGGCTCTCAATTGCATTTTGGGCGTCGTGAGTTCTGTCTAATTACAGGACTATGTTTTGGAGAGGCTCCCCCCTTCCTCCCTTAGAAGACTGCTCCTTCGTTCCTAGGGTTTGGGGCATTTCAGCATCTCGTTTGAAGCTGAAGGCAGCCCTGGACATGATGAAAGAGGGCCTTAGTGCCCTAACCGACGACGATGATGTCCGTGTATGCTTGGTGGTGATCGTGGATATGGGCTTCCTGGCCGTGAGTATAGCCAGTATGCTTCCGAGACGGTCCTTAGGGCCGTCGAGGACCTTGAGCTGTTTAACAGCTACCCGTGGGGTAGCCATATCTGGACACATTGCTACTCTATTCTGCACCGAGCCATAGTCAGACGCGTTGATCGACATGCAAAGATGAATCTTTGTGGTTTTACATACGCCTTCAAGGTTAGATACGTAGTATAACAATTGTTAATAATACATACAAACTGTTTGGCTTTTCTTTTTACGTACTTGCTCTTCTTGTCTAATTCCAGATATGGATCTTGGAGATGTTTCCCGCATCAATCCGATATTTCGTCAAGCGCGAAGATCGAGTACTTAGGGGAACCCGTTGGGACAAGCGTGTTACCCTAAGTAGGTCGCTTTGGTTTCAGTTCTTCAATGCGTCTAGAAATGTAAGTTCTTTTACTATGTTTACAATTTGCATACGTTAGTCCCGCTTATTAATTTCTTTTATGTTTTATCATATATTTAGCAGCCACTCTTGCCTTTCGATCGCCTTGTGCCTACTGTCGACGAGATGGGCACAGATTGGTACAGAGACAGCGTGGCCTTTATTGACGCAAAGGCGGAAAGGGCTCGACGTCCCCCTACTTCCGAAGATGAGGAAGACGACGATAGGCCCCCTTCCAGTGGATACCAGCCGCCCCCTTCCTCCTCCTACCAGCCGGCCCGTTCCTCCTCCTACCAGCCGCACCCTTCCTCCTCCTACAATCCATATGATGCGGCCCCTTCCTACGAGCCACAACGTGGCTCTCATGAGCACCTGTGGGACTACGTCCACGGGCCGCTAGAGGCACGTGTACAGTATCTGGAGGGAGTCTACAGACAGTTTAGCGCTGTCAATGTTAGTGTTTAACTTAATTTGTTGGCCACGTTTATTTAGTTTGTATATTAATATTACGTTCTAAATTTGTTTTAGCTGTCGAGTACGACACCGATCCCCGCTCCGTTCGGACAGGGGGCACATGCGACGTTTGCCACCACATCCTATCCGTCATTCCCTGAAAATGTAAGTGACATTGAGTAACCATTATAGTTATATGTTTGTTCCTAAGTTTGTAACTCTTATAATGATCAATGTCACGCAGGCCGGGATGTCGGGGGCCGGGATGTCCTAAACGCCGTTCACCACCACATCCTATTCTACTATCCTGGAGAGTGTAAGTGACACTGAGTAACCATTATAGTTATATGTTTGTTCCTAATTTTGTAACTATTTTAATGATCAATGTCACGCAGGCCGGGATGTCGGGGGCCGGGATGTCCCAAACGCCGTTCACCACCACATCCTATTCTACTATCCCGGAGAGTGTAAGTGACACTGAGTAACCATTATAGTTATATGTTTGTTCCTAATTTTGTAACTATTTTAATGATCAATGTCACGCAGGCCGGGATGTCCCAAACGCCGTTCGTGGCCACATCCTATTCTACTATCCCGGAGAGTGTAAGTGACACTGAGTAACCATTATAGTTATATGTTTGTTCCTAATTTTGTAACTATTTTAATGATCAATGTCACGCAGGCCGGGATGTCGGGGGCATACACAAACATCTTTGGCGGTTCGGCCGATGACTATTACAGGCCGGAAATGCATACTGTAAGTTATTTTGGTAGTTTTGGTTTAATTGTGAACATTTCCTAAATTGTACTTAAAACACTGAGTAACGTAATTTTCAGACGGGGTCTCCTATTATCCATGATCACTTCTCGGAGCACTTCTCGGAGCCTGACGATGACTCGATGGATGTTGTAGATCCACCACCACAGGTGACCCCGCTCCCTCAAAAGCGGTCGCATAAAATTTCACAATGGTTTCGTCACCCGTTTGGCCAACAAGGATCTACGACACCACCGGCCGCTAAAAAACAAGCAAAGAAAGCGGGGGGAAATAAGGGAGGAAAGAAAAAGGGAAAGGTCCCTTCACCGGAGCCTCAACCAGCATCGGAAATATTGAGGATGTGTCGGACTGGTCGCCTCTCCCCCATGATATTCGTCCCTTACTTGAGCATGGAAATCACCCCCCGCTTTTTCCAAGTATTGCTGGCGGATGACCCTTTGGAGTCTGAGTTACAGGATGTGGTTAGTATGAAATTTAACTATAGTCATATAATCAAATATATTTATAATACATGTCTAACCATCTATTTTTTATGTATAGCACATCGATTGTTGGGTCTTGCTGCTGCAAAGACATCGTGGAACAGACACGAGGTGGACCATAATGTATAGTATTTTCTTTCCCTACCTGTTGCTCCCCCATCAAGGTCCCGCCTCCGTGGCCAACTCATGCAACGGCGTGGAAGGGGTTTCTTGGGCTCTCCTCGATGTGGTATGTAAATCGTTTTACTCTTATTTTATTTAAGTTGTTTTGTTGCTAACTAAGTTGTCTAATATTGTAATATTTCAGGTGTACATCCCAATATGCATTCATCCCAAACATTGGCTGCTCGGAGTGTTTGAGCTTGACGCTATGACCATGACCATATATGACAGCGATAGTGCCAGTCTCTTCAGAGACCAATTGGAAGACTAGATGAGAATGTTTAAAGATGTGCTATTTGACTTCTTTTGTCGGGTCAAGGACACGAGGCGTCGCGATAGGTCAGAGCTCTTTCGCCATAAGTTCGCCAAGAATACACCCCAGCAGGGCGGGATGAATGCGGATTGCGGTGTCTGGGTATGTCGTAATGCCAGCATCTTGATAAATAACGATGTGGTATTTGTACACCCTGACCAGACCGAGGCCGAGGCCAAGGCATTTCGCATACATATGGCGGAGTCCATTTATGCGCATTGTCAAATAAATCAAACTTAGGTTGTTTATGTAACATTAAATAATTGTTATTTTTAGTATTAACTTATTTTGTTAAAGTATTGTGATTGACTTACTGTTTACTTCATTTGGTTTTTGCTAATTTCATCCATTTACTCAACTTTGAGTATCGATATCTCTTTCACACATACTCTATTTTGGACGCATTATATATCATTTCGAAGATCTCATATAGAAGAACATAAACCTACTAAAAGTTAGTTATATATAACACATATATATAAATTTAAATGCGTCCAAAGTTTAGTAAAACCCATATTTCCAACACCTAGTAAGTAGGTTTATGAAACTTGCGATAATCCTAATACAGAGATTATTGGGGTATTGGTTCTTGTTGTCTGGAAGTGATTCATATGATGCAAAAATTGGTATCATGTAATGTAGAACAATATCTATATTATAGAAACTTGCATTTGATAGTACCATATAAATCTGATCTAAATTCTCATTAATTAGCTATGTAGTGTATAACTGTATATGATATATATTAAAATATATAAATCCAAAAAAATTCAAGATTGGGCTCATTTCGAACGTATCGAAGAGACGATTATAATGGTGTAATTTGTTAAAATTAAAACGTATTTTTTTAACGTATTTTAGTTAATAAATGATTATATGTGTTAAATGTAAAATTAAAATAATGAAAGTACAAGGTATAAAGTAAATTTAGTAAATAAGTATATGGGTTGAAAGTGTAACATTTCATTTTAAATTCGTAAAATTGGACGAAAGCGGGGGTGAACAGTGAAAGCGGGGGTCAACAGTGTCAAACGCGGGTCAAATTTTCAAAAATGGTCCTTGAAATTTTTCAAAAATGGTCCCTTGAAATTGAAAGGTCAAAAAAATAATTCCATCGCGGGATGAGCCCGCGATCGCGGGATTCCATTTTTCAAAAATAGTCCCTGCAAGTTTAAAAAAGTGTCAGAAATGGTCCCTGGCCCGCGATCGCGGGCTCCCATCGCGGAAAAAAGGGTATTTTTGCAAAGTGGGAGAGATTTAGGGTATTTTGGTAACACTTGGTCAAACTTAGGGTATTTTAATTAATTTCCCATATATTTATTAAATTGTTACTTTGCCATGTCATATTAAATTACTGGATATCTTCTTAGGCCATGCGTAGCGGCTCCCGGGTACCGCATCGGGTAAGGCAAGGGTTCAGCGGGCTCGGGTACGGGGTCTGCGGGTAGGGGGAGGGTTCGGGGTATCGGGTTCCCCAACCCGATGAACCCGTGCCATTTTATTTTATTTTTTATTTTTTTTAAATTTTTTTAAAAAAATGCCGTTGAACGGCTAGTTTGTTTAAAAAATATATTTTTAAATTTTTTTTTTTCAAATTAATCACACTATATATATTAATCCAAACATCTTATTTTTTCACACCAAATTCTCTCAAATTCAATACCTTCTTCCATTTCTCTCAAATTCAATACCTTCTTCCATTTCTCTCAAATTTCATCATGAATCCAAACACCACACCTACATCCCGTCGTAACCGACCGGATACACCGCAACAAGACCCGAAGCTTGGCTTCCAACCGTTTTATCAACAAGGTTATGTTCCGCAACAAGCGTTTTCTCAACAAGGTTATGTTCCGCAACCGCCCCCAAACGTTGGTTTCCAACAATTTCCGCAACACCCGTATGCTCATCAATTTACATATCCTGCTTTGATTCAACAAGGTTTTACTCCCGCCAATTACCAACTTTCTCAAACCGCAATCAATCTTGACGACGACTTTGTTCCTGAAACCCAACAACCGCACACACCACAATCGATCTCCACACAACAATCAATCCCGAAACCATCAAACCCGACACCAACGCAAAAAGGAAAAAAGAAAATATTTGAAACAAGGCAAAAACGACAGGTGTGGACAAAAGAGGAGGAAGTGGCGTTAGTGTCGGCGTGGGTTGACGTTTCGGAGGACCCCGTTATCGGAAACGCACAAACCGGTGGTAATATTTTTATTATTATTATTATTATTATTATTATTATTATTAATAATATTCTTGTTATTATTATTCTTATACTTGAATTTATATAAATGTAGACAGTTTTTGGAACCGAATCTCGAAGGTGTTCTATGATTCTATGGGTCGCCAAGATTATAGATCATTGCATCAACTGAACACCAAGTTCAACGGCCTAAACAAGAAAATAACGTTTTTTGCCGGCATCTACAACAACTTGTTCTATAATAGATCAAGCGGAATGAGTGAAGCCGATATTTTACGAATGGCACACCACCGGTACCAAGCGGAATGTGGGGTTGGTTTCACCCATGAACAAGCTTGGGATGCCCTAAAAAAATGTCCAAAATGGGCAACGGTTCCAACGATGTCGACAAATTCATCCCGGGGTTCAAAACGTACCAAACCTTCCGATGATGACGATGAAGATGTTCGGGTCGACGAGGTCGAGCAACTTCAACGACCCATCGGGAGAAACAAGGCAAAAAAAACATCAACGAGTAATACGACCGGGTCGAATACGGACGAAAGTGTTACTCAGTTGTTGACGACCATAGGCTCGTTCAACGAGCAGATTGAGGGTACAATGGAGTACAAAATGAAAAAACTCGAACTCGAACGAGAAAAACGATATCAATAAGACTTCGAGTTTTTCATATCCCTGCATGATCACCTTTCGAGAGACGTTTTGAGGGCTACTTTAGCGAGAAAAGAGAAAATTAGAAAATATCATAATTTTTAGTGTTTTGTATTTTGTAATTTTTAATTTTTTAGTGTTTTGTATTTTGTAATTTTTAATTTTTTAGTGTTTTGTATTTTGTAATTTTTAATTTTTTAATGAATGATATGAATTTTTATTTTTATTATTTATCTTATTTTTATTTATTAAAAAATATATAAATATTTTTATTTTGTTAAATAATTAAATGTATAAATAAAAGAATTAAAAGGGATGAGGTGGCAAGGGTTCAAAGGGTACTGTTACTCCACTTTTAGGGTTGAAAGAGTAAGAGAGAAAATCTGATGTGGCGTTGAGGTGGCAAGGGTTCAAAGGGTACGGGTACTCATGGCCTTAGACCTTCCGTATCGGTCTCGGGTAGGGAGAGGGCTTGGGAGGGCTCCGGTACCGGGGGGGGGGGGGGGGGGGGGAGGGTTTATGATGAGGGCTTGGGCAGCGGGTTTGGGAACCCGATTCATCCCGAAGATTTTATTTTTTTTCAATTTAATCACACTATATATATAATCCTAAAACCCATTTTATTTTTCACACAAAACAACTCTCTCATTCTCTCATTCTCTTCCATTCTCTATATTTTAAACAATATGAATTCGCCACAACCCGGTTCACCGACCGCATCATCATCATCATCCGTAGACACCGACGAGTTGTTGCATCTACAAAGGGAAATTTTTCGAGAGACTGCACAATTAATTTATGGTAGCACCGCCTCATCGTCAAGAAGAGAGAGGGCCGCGAACATAGAAAGAGGTCGAGTAGCTGCAAACGAGCGGCTTATGCAGGACTACTTTGGCAACAACCCGGTTTATACACCGGATATGTTTAGGCGGCGGTTCAGGATGAGGAGGCAGCTATTCGAACGAATAATTGAAGATTTACAAGGACAGTATTCATATTTTACACTTCGGTTGGACGCATAGTACAAAAAAGGTTTTTCTCCGATACAAAAGTGTACTTCCGCTATTCGGCAATTGGCGTATGGAGTAGCTGCTGACGCACTTGACGAGTACATCCGTATGGGAGAGAAAACGTCACGAGATTGTCTGCACAAATTCTGCACATGTATTATTGAACTGTATGGTCAAAAATATTTACGCAAGCCTACTTTTATTGATATTCAGAAGTTGTACGCTGCGCATGAAGCTAAACACGGATTTCCCGGCATGCTCGGAAGCATAGACTGTACTCATTGGGCGTGGGCAAATTGTCCGGTAGCATGGCGAGGTCAATTCATGAGAGGTGATCATGAGCACCCGACAATCATGCTAGAAGCAGTGGCCTCTCAAGATCTATGGATCTGGCACGCATACTTTGGTGTTGCCGGTTCCAACAACGACATCAATGTTCTCAATCAGTCGCCCATCTTCAACCATGTATATGATGGAAAAGCACCCGACTGCCCTTTTGAGGTGAATGGAGCCACCTACGAGCACATATATTATCTAGCGGATGGGATATATCCGGAATGGGCTACTTTCGTAAAATCATTTACGTGCCCACATAACCCTAAACGACAAAAGTTCAAGTCCACGCAAGAAGCGGCATGTAAAGATGTTGAACGAGCTTTTGGCGTGCTTAAACAACGTTGGCATATACTTCATAACCCGACACGCGGATGGGAACCGACAAGATTGGGAAACATTATGTACGCTTGTGTCATATTACACAATATGATACTCGAAGACGAAGACCATGCTATTTGTGGTGGCGATGAAAACGACATTTTCACGGATGATATCGAAACCCAAATTAGTGAGGAACAACGCGCGTCAAATGTTCGAGAAGTCAAAAACCGGGACACTCATAATAACCTTCGGTCGGATTTGGTCGAACATATTTGGCGTATCCAAGTTCCCAACAATAACGACGAGTAGATTTTTAAATTTATTTTGTAATTTTTAAATTTATTTTGTAATTTTTATTTTTAATGAATGATATGAATTTTTATTTTTATTATTTATCTTATTTTTATTTATTAAAAAATATATAAATATTTTTATTTTGTTAAATAATTAAATGTATAAATAAAAGAATTAAAAAAAATGAGGTGGCAAGAGGGCTTGAGGGTTCCGGTACTCCACTTTAGGGTAAGGAGAGGGTAAGGAGAAAAGCTGATGTGGCGCTGAGGTGGCTTGAGGGCTTGAGGGTTCCATTACGGATGGCCTTAAGAGGTTAAGAAGACCCTTAAATAAATATAAAGTTTGGTCGAGATCCCTAAATAATGATTTTAAAAGTTGGTTCCCAAAATCGAAATTAAGTGAAAGTTAGTTCCATTTTGACACAATTTTCCCTATAAAAAATTACATCACACATTATTCAATCTCATTGGTGAAACAATTAAAAGAATTTAATTTTCCTCAATATTAAATTTTAGAGATTTCTTCAAAGTTGAAGTTTTTTACTTTCTTTATTTTAAGGTATATTTTTGTATAGTTGTTGGAGAAAAAAAACTTTTAACACTAAAAAATTCACCAGTGGATTTTTCTGCCTGCAGTGGTTGTTGGGGGACTTGTGCTAGATCACTGGCGAATTGACCATTTCCGACGGATCACTAATGGATTTTTAAGTCGGTGATTAAAAATCCGCTGGCAATCATGATCACTAGCCACGTTTTCTCCGCCAATAAGATCCACCGGCAACCCGACGGTGATGACTCTTTTCGACAGATTACCGACTGATTTTTCCATCAATTAAAACCTCTTTGTTTTGTAGTAAAAATCTGATAATTTTTCTCCATACTACCATTTGTTTTAAAATAACTACCCCCTAATTCACATAACCACCCTCTAATAAATACATCTTAGCCCTCTAACTTTAAATATCTCAAAATTTAATCAGAGAAATAAAAAGGGAAAGGGAAAAGGGTTACAAATAATTCTTATTCATGACACGAGACGATTAATTTGTATATCGATTTTGATTTTCTTAAAAAAAAACAATTACATACAAATCTTGAAAACCCATAAAACATGCATCAATTCAAGCAAAAATAGAAGGGTGCATATAATTATAATTGATCGCATTTAGTTGGAATGAATGACAACATCTCTTTCTCAAGATCATGAACCACCATCATATTCTGCTGCTGTATATTCCCAAATATCGATATTCCACTCGAACTCCCCATCGCCAAACACACCACTCCGGCATTCAAATCACCGATCATGTAATTCTCCCCCGGTAAATCCAAACTCGCACCCTCGAAATGAAAAACGAGCTTCGGAATCTCGATCTTCATCTCGCCCGACCCATCGTTTTCCGGCAACTCGAAACACAAATCCAAACCGGTCGAATCCGAGCTGTCCACATTCAGTTTCGTTTGTTTCACAAACTCCTTCTTCACCAAATCGAAAGCCGATTCTTCAAGATACGTAATGGTGGTGCCGGAATCGATGATCAGCCCGCCACTCCCATCGGCATTGATCGAAAAACTTGATTTCTTGATCGGCAAATCAACTTTTCCAACTGAAATCCCTTGGAGTGAAAGGTAATAAAACGATGGTTGTAATGGGTTTTTGAGTAATGGTGTGGTTAAAACACTATCATTCGAAAATTGGCTCGCTAAAGACCCCATTACAAGAGTACTTGTAGGGTTTCCAGATGATAGATCATCATTATCATCATCAATGGAGGTCAAGCAATAAGAAAATTTCGACTTTTTGAGCTGTGAAACCAACGACAATGGTCCCCTTCCTAACCCTACTAACCCACCGCCCTGTTCAAACCCATTTCCTTCATTATCTTCCCCACAACCAAACCCTAATTCGGGCACCGTCACCTTATCGAACGTAAACGTTTCTTTAGCTAAAATCCCCTGGCTTGAAGAATAATCGCCGTAAGAATACAAGTATTCGCACCCATCTGCTGCACAATCCGAAGTGGGTAACGCCTTACATAAACTATTCGAACACGAGACCTTGGAAAAAGACGAAGACTTTTTCGGATCAAAAATGGGTGTTGGTGCATTAAAGCATTTGGTGCATGGTTTGCATTGGGTCCAAATAAGATCGCTACCGGTATCCATGATGGCGGAATAAGTTTCCGGCGGAGTTCCAATAGCGAGATTCATCAAGAACTCTCCGTTTCCGGCGTGAACCCGTGATGTTACTTTGGAACTCGAATCAACGGATAAACTCGCCATCATGTTATTGATGAGTCTTTCTAAGCGCAGGTTACCTCTCATTACGCCGCGTTGTAAACGCTGAAACTTGGTGAGGTTTTTGCCGGAATCGACGTGTTTGAGAGGCACGGTGAAGGAGGGTGGTTGAGGGTGGTGTGTGGGGTGATGATGGAGGAGTTGGCGGGAGGTGGAAAGGATGGGAGAAAGAGAGAGGAGTTGCAGAGAGAAGATGAAGAAGAGAAGGGAAGAAGCCATGGGAGGGTGAGATATTGTAGATTGATCAAGGTGTGAAGTATTTGATGTACTTAATTAGCGAAGATTAAGGGAGAAGGTAGGAAATGGTCTAAGGAAGGAGGAAGAAGAGGAGAGAATATATGGGAGAAAAAGCTGGTGAAGATGGTTTGAACTTTCAAGTATATACTCTTCCAGTCATACAAGTAGCTCACTAAACAAATCACTTTAACACTTAATTATCTATAAACTCAATAGATAGTATAAATATTAAAAAAAAACATTAATTTTGCATTAATCTTTTACATATAAAATAAATAATGTAAAAATAAAAATGTTGTTTCATAAAACATTTTCACATGAATTGAAACAAAACTGTATACATATTGCATTTTCACACGTGAATTATTGGATTTGTAGAAGGACATGCTATGGTGTGTGTATTTTTCTGACGGGTGAAAGTTAAAATTACCGATGGATTACTCACGGTTTAGACTAAAGTCAATTTTCGTTGACTTCCGCTACAAAGAGAGATGGTGAGGGTCAAATTCTGTTAGACTATTACAAACCTGTTTTCCACTATAAACCGGTGGACAAAACTTTTTTACAACATTCATGATGAATGAGACATCATTCATGATAAATATTTCATGAATGTGACACGTGCTTATTTATCTTCTGATTTACAACGAAAGTTAAATTTACAACTGAACTTGTCCATATGCATCAATAAAGGTTTGGTACCTTCCACTACAAGAAAACTGGACATCAGTGACGAAAATTAGCGAGGAAAAAAATCCCTCACTAATCCCTATTGACCACTAATCCAATCCTTCGCTAATCCCTCACTAATTAGCGAGGGATTAATGAGATATTAATCACAACACCAATCCCTCACTAATTAGCGAGGGATTAGCGAGGGATTGTGTTTGAATGTAGTAAACAACAATAAACTTTAAGTTAATTACAAATTACAAAATAATGCTCTTCATTTGCAATAAAGACTTTTTTCTTGAAATGCTATTTATAATGGTCAAAAATCTTTCTCGTGAGGTTATTTTGGGAAATCCAGTTTTACATATGTTAGCTCTAGTGAAATTATCAGTATTATTAAGGGAAAATATTTATAGTATATATAAGTAGTGAAATTAAGGAATGTAGATTATGTAAAAGGGGTGATAGATTAATTTTGAAGCATTGCATCCTTTGAGTTGATATGGTAACTCATTACTGATGGAGGTGGTCGGTAATGATGGGTACGTGGAGTACAAATTCGATAACAATTTAATGAATTCATGAAGGAGCTAATTAATTTTTATTTTTTTTACATATTATGTTTATGTGTGTGGGGGTTTGGGTGTTAAATAAGACATGAATCAAATGAGTCGGATTCTAAAATATACTACCCACTTGTATTAAATTTGCTTTATTCAACAAAATCTTTATATATATTAAAACAAAACCTTAAGATGATGAAGAATTCATTGTCCCACATTGGTAGCAAAAATAAAAAGTTGGATAGTTAAATATTTTAAGAAAAGTTTATCATTACTTTGCAACGTACGGTGGACAACACTAGTTATTAAAGTATTCTGATGCCATTTTTTTGTGATTGTATTCAATATATGTGTTTATTCATCATATAAAAAGAAATGCACAAATTATAAAAAAAGGTGTTCCCGGTTGGCCCATTTCAACTCATTTATTTGTCTTTTAAACAAAAGTATCACTTATTGATGTTTTCCCTCTTTAATGGTTGTTTTCTTTTGTTTTTTTAAATTAATAAATTATGTTAATTAATTAAAAGTATTTTAAGAAAAATATGATAAAATTATGAAAAATGATCAGAAATAATGGGAATGGATGGGTTACATTATGGAATTATATACAGGGTGGGTAGTAACAAAAGTAGGTTTATTTACTTCCCGACAAAACAATTGAAATATTATTAACTTGTACATGACCCATGTCACATGTGATATTAAATTCTCATCAAAAAATTTCCCTAACCCTTTCTTTCTTTCATTCAAAAGATATATACCATACCTCCCAAAAACTGAAAAAAAAATATAAATATTATTTGCTTGCAAAATGGACTGGATAAAACGTTTATTTAGCTCAGAATTCGTATCAGTTTTTTATGAAAAGAAGTAACGTCACTAATATGCTAGCTTTCTAGAAAAAGAGAGGATATAATAGAGCAAAGGCTATATATGTAAATTGTGAGGCTTGAGATTTACTATGGCCCAAGTGGTTGTTGAGCTAACAAAGATGGCTATTTTAATGTCAAGTAATTTAGGTGAGAAAATCCCCATCCCCCATCCAAAACACAAAGACACACACCAACACACTATATATACATACACACACACATATATGTATGTGAATGTGTTAGCTGTTGATTGGAGATGACAAATCTTCTCACAAACATTCATATTTGATCAACTTTTTTTTGATGATCTTTAATTGAAAAGAGTTTACGGTACTTATAGGGAAACGAAATAACAATTATATTACAAGTCTAACTCTAGGAAAAATAATAAAAAAATAACTGGATAAGCCATTGAAAGGTGCAAGAGAGAATTGCATATATGGATGACTTCCGGGTTTAATCTCGGTAACGAGCTGGACAAACCAGATTGCGCTTGGACCGTCCTTGGGCCTGGGTTGACGTATCAATGTCGCCAGCTCTTACAACGGCCTTGTCCTCAAGGCCCATGGTTGGCACACCAGTAACTGAAGTCAACGCACTAGTAGTGGAAACAACATGTGGCGTTAAAATTCCGGAAACGCAGTCATGAACTCATTTTCGTCTTCCCAGCTTGCCTCTTGAAATGTCACAAGAAGCCCAATGCACTAAAAATTGACGTACCGAGATGCCATCACGATTAATCCTACGTGAGTCTAGGATGGCTTCAGGGATCAAAATAGGTACGTCGTCCCGTACAGTTACTGGAATTGGGGCGTAATGTTCTGTTGGGTCGCCATAGCAGGGTTTGAGGATAGAAATATGGAATACTGGATGTATTAGGCTGCCCTTCTGTAATTCGAGACGATATGACGGACCCGATGCATTCCAATATCTTGTAAGGGCCGAAGAAACGACGTGCCAATTTGTGTGATTCGCGGACTTGGACAGAAGATTGGCGATACACACAAAGGCGTAACCACACAAAATCTCGAACCTTGAACTCTTTTTCTTGATTATGCTTGTTGGCTTGGTCCGCCATCCGTTGGCGTCTAAACGCAATGTGGGCTTAAGATCGCTGATGAGTTGGTCGTGGGAGGCCAAAGTGGCTTCGATCGAGGCTACTGAAGATGAGTCTAAGGTATATGAGGGTATGGTCGGTGGTTCGCATTCGTATAGAGCTCGGAAACGCGACATGTCAATGACACTATGATGAGATGATTTGTACCAAAATTCTGCGAGATAGAGGTAGCGGGACCAACCTTTGGGGTTGTCACTGGCAAAATAACGAAGGTAGGACTCGAGGCAATGGTTGACCACCTCTGTTTGCCCGTACGATTGAGGGTGGTAGGCGTTGGAATGGTGGAGAACGGTACCCAGTTGGGCTGTTGGTCCCGAAGGGGTTATACAAGTTTGTAGAAGGGGGGGTTGAATACAAACACAAATTTTTTATCTTTCTAAATTGTTTATTGATATATATAAAACAATTTACAGTTTGTTACGGAATAAGATCAAGTTAAAAACCTATTCTAAACAAACTATGAGAACACACAGATTTCTTGCACTAAAAAAATAGAGAGAAAAAAAATAAGAAAACTAAGGATAGTTTTCTAACACTAAGATAGTTCAGCGGGGAAGAAAGCCGAGCACTTCAAATATGAACCCGCCGGTAAAAGTAACTTTTGCCGGCGACTTAGACGAAATCCTCCGGTAAAAATTTAACTTTTTGCCGGAGGAAAATCCCACCGGCAAAGATGCACTTTTGCCGACGCATTTCGTATAAGTCGCCGGTAAAGTTACCTTTACCGGCGGATTTCCTAAACTCCCCGGTAAAAGTACTTTTAAAAATTTTATGTAACATTTTTACCAACGAGATTCACCAACTCGCCGGCAAAAGTTATTTTATTATAATTAATATTTTTTTCACTTAAACTTTTGCCGACGGATTTCTCAAACTCGCCGGCAAAAGTAGTTTTGTCATTTTAATTATTTTTAATGACATTTTTACCGGCGAACTTCACTAAGTCGTTGGCAAAAGCATTTTAATCTTATTAATTGTTTTCTTCACACACATTTTTGACAACGAGCTTCCCTAACTTGCCGACAAAGTAACCTTCATTTATTAATATTTATTTTACTTACATTTTTGTCGGCGAACGTCCATTTGATTCATTATAACCCAATACGACCATTTGAACCAGATACAACCCATTATAACATAAAATATCACTTAATAACCAAATACAACCAAAATAACCAAATATGACACATTATCGCCCAATAAGGCCAACTACAACTCAATAGAACTCAATACGACCAACATGACCCCATATGACACATTATCACTGAATGTTAACCAATACCTCACTACACGAGTCATTACAAGACAATAGAAACCAGTCCGTCCAACATGACCCATCACGGCCCATTTTATCCTAATGTAACCCAATAAGAGCAACATGACTCGATACGAGTTACTGTAACCCAATACGTCATTATACGACTCACTATAACCCAATGTTACCCGATATGACCCACTATGGAACATAATACGATAAATATGACTCAATACGGACCACTGTAACCCAACACGTCATTATACGACTCATTATAACCCAATGTTACCCGATATGACCCACTATAACCCAGTGGAACCTAATACGACCAATATGAGTCAATATGACCTACTATATCCGAAATTCCCAATAAGTCATTATACGACTCGTTATGACCTAATGTTACTCGATATGACCTATTATAATCCAATGGAACCTAATACGACTAACATGACTTAATACGCACCCATTACTGGCCAAAAACCCATGTACAACCCAATACAACCCATTATAACCCAATATGTCACTATACGAACCATTACAAAAAAACCCATATACAACCCAATATAACTCATTACCATCCACTAAGGCAATACAATCCAATATAACCTAACGAAAGCCAATACGACCCCTTACAATCCAACATAACCCAATACGACCTATTACCACAAAATAAAACCCAATATAACCCAACAAAACTTTATACAATCCATCACTACACCAAATGTTGCCTTAAACAACATAGGCTAATTGCCTATGTTGCTTAAGATAAGCTTAGGCAACAAAGGCTAATATTATTATTAATAATAAAATCGATGAAATTATGATAAAATATACTATTATTTAAATATTTAAAATTATTTTTAAGTGACATCACAATTATTTTATTATTAAGTTAAAATAAAAATTTGTATTAACTTAAAATAAGACAAATTATATTTAATACATTGATTATGAATTTATTAAAAAAAACATACAAGTTAAATTTTCGTTTCCCGCCCACCCTTTCTAAATCTTTCCCACCCTCTATTTGGACTAGGTCAAAATTCCATCTCTTCCCAAGCTCAGCGGATACCATCGAGAAGAAGCGGTCGTCGTCGAGCCATCCATCTGTCGAGCGATCGGGAGCCACCACCAGCCGCCGTCGTCATCGCCACCAACATCCAGGGCCGGCCCTGGCTATAGGCCAAGAGGGCGACGACCATGGGCATCAAAATCCCATAGGGCATCACCGGCCCAGTACTCTTCTTCCTTTGGTAGGCTCAATCTGTGAGAAGTTCATACATTACCTTTGCCGCTCCGTCGTAAAACGTTGCCCTTTGAGCGATTGATGAGTGATTGGAATTGAACGAACAACATACTTCATCTTTGATTGACTCTTCCATTCTGAAGTGTCGATTTCTGCTTAGATTGACTCTCCCTCTCAATTTTGTCGATGCTCTCTTTTATGCCCTACACGCTCTAAAGTATGAAGTGTCGATTTCACACTGATTGACTCTTCAGCGATACAAGTATGCTTTTCTTTTCATAGGCTTCATATCGTTTGACTTATTTTACCAGGATTCTTCGTTGAATTCTTTATTATTCTGTTATGTTGAATTTTTAGTTTTGAATTCTTTATTATGTTACAGTTGCATTGATGCCAAAGCTATATCTTTTTTCATCACTTCTTGGTCCATTTTAGGCTTTCTAAGTGCATAGTAACATAGAACTGGATGGATGGTTACTTTTCATTCTAAGCATGTGTTCTTCCCATTGGTTTGTATTTAGCAAACTGATTTAAACCTAATCAATTGGTAGAGCGGCTATTTCTAGGTGGTATGATGCGATTCGGGAAGGAAATGCAATTGGCAATTGTTTGTATTGATGAGCTTTGATTGAAATTGCAAGTCATGCACATTGCGCTTCTTGTTTTAATGTTTCATGCTTGCAAGGGTTATATTGTAGTGCCATGGGATTTTATCTTTGTATCTTGTGGTGGGAGATGTTTTTTGATACCACTTATGCTTTACAGTTTGCAATCTTGTTTTGAACAGTGGCTATAGTCATGTATTTCTTGTCTTCTTTTTATATTTGTTGAAATCGAATTATTTTCTTCAATGAAGTTGTTCATTTTGCAGCTTCTAAATGGAATCATTAATCAGCAATTGCATGTCCAAGGTAGATTTTTGACACCTTCTATCAGATTATATGTAGGAACTTTATTATATTCAATCAACAATGGTCATTCTCCTGAAAACTTTCCTAGAGCCATTGTCGTTGCTGATGGTATGTCAACTATATTCCTGCTTAGTTGCCTCTTATTATAAAAATTCAATTACAAATTCTGCATTGTAAGAAGCCACTTTTATATCAAAATGGTTGATGGATACATCTTTCTGTGACTTGCAACTGTTTAGGGTTATATAATACTTCAGACTTTCGCAGTAATGGGTTTCTCATTGATGTTTTTCTTATGGCAGCTTGTGTTGTGGCCTACATAGAGGAGACTTGGGAGAGGAACTTGAGTTGGATGAATCAGGAAGATTGAAAATGAAGCCGAAAACCCATGATGGTAGGAATCTTTCCACATCTTTTGTGCTACATTCAGCTTCTAATTCCATATTCAC
Organism: Saussurea involucrata; assembly: GCA_033807775.1. NCBI lineage: Eukaryota > Viridiplantae > Streptophyta > Magnoliopsida > Asterales > Asteraceae > Saussurea > Saussurea involucrata. The sequence goes on from CM066322.1 coordinate 99,802,369, forward strand.
TGTTAAGGATGATACTAAGTGATTGGGTAAATCATACTCTGAACAAATTGAGTAGGGTATCTAAGTGATATAAGTGCATTTGTTTTAACACAAACAATTGACTCCATGTAACTTTCTTCATTATATTTTAGTTGCAATGGTCATTTTCTTTCATACAAGAGATACATAAAAACAAGACGTAACGGGTAACTATGAGACATCAATGGTCATTTTCTTTCATACTAGATTTTTACTTATTTCACCTATGTTGGTATGGTTACTTTTTGATATATTAACAGAAACTTTTTGCAAGGCCAAGGGAGAGACCTGCACAAATTTTGGAGAAGCTCTTTTCAGTTCAGGTTCGACCAAATTCATTTTATGTCTCTATATTTAGTTGTTCCCCTTGGTTTTTTTGTTTTTCACCTAGTTGTATGATACGAGTTCTTGGTGGTATAATTATTTATATTTGTGGAGAACTACAAGTTATAGAATGAAATCCAATGGAAGAGTAAGAAATTGGATGTACCCTTGTAACGATTAGTTATTAAGTTGTAAAGTTTATTTATTTATGTTAATTAGTGGAAGCTAGCTAAAATCTATATCCTTAGTAGTTAGCAGCTTCTTGTGGCTTCGTTTATATCTATTTTATATACATATGCTATTGTGATGCTAGGTGAAGAATCAATTATGGAAACATTGAAAACCAAGGGTGATACTTCTGCATAGGAGTGAAAGTTGAAAGCAACCATTTCTTGGACTGGTTGCTTCTTTTGCCCAAGATACTAGTATTGCTGCTATAGTTTTTGCTGGTACATGTTTGTTTATTGAAATTTATTTTGTATGTATATTTGTAATATGTAGTCCCTTAGATGGCTTCAATTCATTATGTAAATTAGGTTTGTACTTGACAAAAGCATAAAGGAAAACAATTTTTTGGTGCAACAGACACAAGAGATGCAGGCGAATGTTGCAAACGATTCAAGACATCATACCCGGATTAAGTGAGATACAACATTTTCCCATGGTCTCTGGTCCGTGAAGAAGATGATGGTGTACAAAATCTTGACATAAGAAAGGATTTGGATCATTGTCGAGGCTCAAAGCATTTGGAGGAAAGCGAGTATGTACTTCGGCCTCCATAAATAGCATGCAATAAGGTCATATTGATAGAATCATAAAGGAACACAAGCATCTCAGACAATATACAGTTACTCAACATGATTTTCTGATGCAACAAATGCAAGACATGAATGAGATGAAGAAGTTGTTTCAACAAATTCAAAGCCTTGTACCTGGATGACTTGATTAAGTGTGCTAGAACATTTGTTGTCTATGGTCCGACCTTTGCTTCCATCGGCTGTTATCTTTGATGATGCATCTACTACTCAACCATTTGAGTCGGTCCATAAGGAAGATAATGGTGCAGTGCATATTAGTACATTTTATCTATCTTTATTTTCTTATATATATGTCAAAAAGATATTTTCATTTGGTTGGGTTTATGTTTTTAAGATACTTATGTAATGTTTTTTTTATTAATTAGTTAATTTATGTTTAGATTGTTTTTATATTTGTTTATCTGGCATTTTTGTTGATTAAAGTTTGTCCAAATGCATTGACAAATTAATAACTTTTGTTGTCGGGTTTTTCCCTCGGTAAAAAGGTTGATCAAAGAGTCAAACCTAACTTTTGCTGACGGTTTTCTCTGTCTAGAAAACCATAACCTAACTTTTGCCGGCGAGTTTGTGTGTCGGTAAAAGTTATGCGTAAAAATAAAAAATAACTTTTGCCGATGAAATTTTTGGCCGATAAATATTTGACCAAAAAGTCAAGAAAAGCTTTTCTCGGCGGAAAAAATTACGCCGGCAAAAATATTTAGTCGTCGGGAAAAGGATTTTATACGATTACGTGAGAGATGTTTTTGCCGGCGACTTCAGTTTTTACCGACGACTGTTTTTCGCCGGCAAATGTATGTTTACCGGCGGCACATATTATTCTCCGGCAAAAACCCTTATAGCGGCTAGCTTTTCACGGAAACTTTTGCCGACGAAAAAGTCCGACGGCAAAAGATTTTGAGCTTTTGACGGCGACTTTTGCGACTTTTGCCGACGACATTTTCCTCCGGTGAAAGTAGTTATTTTTGTAGTGGATTGAGGGTGGTAGGCGTTGGAATGGTGGAGAACGGTACCCAGTTGGGCTGTTGGTCCCGAAGGGGTTATACAAGTTTGTAGAAGGGGGGTTGAATACAAACACATATTTTTTTATCTTTCTAAATTGTTTATTGATATATATATAAAACAATTTACAGTTTGTTGCGGAATAAGATCAAGTTAAAAACCTATTCTAAACAAACTATGAGAACACACAGATTTCTTGCACTAAAAAATAGAGAGAAAAAAAATAAGAAAACTAAGGATAGTTTTCTAACACTAAGATAGTTCAGCGAGGAAGAAAGCCGAGCACTTCAAATATGAAGTAGGGTTTTTTTTATATACTGCGTGCATTTAATGCAAGTCAGTATGTATACCTTTACACGTGTCAGCCTCTGGTTGGTTGCATGATTTGACTTTGGCAAACATCCTAGTGGCCGCATGATGAACAGTGTAGTTGCAGAGTTGGTTGTACAGCTCTGATACCAAACTGAAACACCCTGAAATTCACAATAAATTTAAACCTTAAATTATCAGAGTTCACCACTATAATTCAAACTTTCATTTACATCGAAGAATTCACGACGAGTTTCAACCTATACAAGTTTATCATAATCATCAGGTAGTCTAATCCCTGATCAATACACAAATCCAAAAGCACCACTCTGGAACTTCTCGGCACTCATCCCTGCTCATCCTTTCCCGAGCTATTACCTGGTAAGAAAAGTTTAATTTGAACGATTAGGCTTACGCCTAGTGAGAATATCTAGTTTTTCCCAAATCAACTCTTTATAAGCTTTAAAACCAAAGTCAAGCATATCATATAACCCAACCTGATTTGCCACCATTCTTACCGTACACATAACATCCGAGAATCTTACCCGATTACATGAGAATGACAAACACAAAGTAGGTCATAGTCTCATATTCCAGAGCGCCACTACGAATCCTACAGATTCTAGATTATTGCTCATGTCAAGAAATTACAATTAGCGCCATGCCCATTTCTTGAAGTGGAAGTAGGAATTACCATTAAGCGCCCGACCTATCCCTTACCTTCCAACAGAAATCGGGAATTACGATTAGCGCCCCGCCTATTCCACGATTTCACATCCTAATACGAAATGGGAATTACCATTAAGCGCCCGACCTATTCCTCATATCAATCAACAGGAATTACCATTAAGAGCCCGTCCTATTCCACGTTCATCACATCATAACACTAAATGGGAATTACCATTAGAGCCCGACCTATTCCGCATTTATCAAATTCACGAGAATTACGATTAGCGCCATGCCTATTCCACATGATCACATCATAATACGAAATGAGAATTACCATTAAGCGCCCGACCTATTCTTTATTTCAATATCAACGGGAATTACCATTAAGAGCCCGACCTATTCCACGTTTATCTAGGATACACGAGAATAGCAATTATACTTTGCCTATTCCTCTTTTTCAAGGATACACGGGAATAGCAATTATATCTTGCCTATTCCTCCTTTTCAATATATATGTGAGTATCAACTCAAAGCACATAACAACTCATTTCATACTCTCAATCGAGTTATAACTATGTTCGCAAATTAAATGATTAAGATCCTTTTTATAATCGGAAAACACTTAATCATGAAAAACCTCCGACAGCAAGTTATCCGGAACAACCTATCCGGTAAACTAATCCGTAATTCAAATCCCAAAAGTAATCCGGTTACAATATTCATCCGGAACACTATTCATCCAGAAACACTATTCATATCGGAAAACACTATTCAACCGAAAACACTATTCATACAGGAAAACACTATTCATCCAGAAAATACTATTCATATCAGAAAACACTATTCATCCAGATCCTCATCCGGAATCCGATACCAATCCGGAATCCGATACCAATCCGGAATATTCATCTTTCGGATTTCACCAATTTATCTAGGTCCACTATTTTTGATCCAGAATTCTATCAATTGATTTGTATACATTCATACAGATATAATTATTTCCACAAAACCCACTCAGTTCAACTTATCAATTCTATTAAGACAGAATTTAAAGGATGAACTCACCTTAGGTTAGCAATCGAACAAAGACTGTACTTTCAATTTACCCAGTTCTTCAAAATCAATTATGCCCCTCAATGATTCCAAAATCTGATGAAATTCAAACCTTATACATACTATCAATCTTAATCAAATAAGATTGGTAAGGATCGTCAATTTCTTACCTGATGAAACTTTTCACAAATCTCTTTCTGCCTCTAAACCGACTCCCACAAATGATTTGAGATGATTTCTCACTTCACTTGCCGACTCAATCCTTAAGTGTTAGGATTAAATCTTGTTGAATAGAAGTTCAGGGTATTTATTGTAATTATTGCTTTTGGGCTTAATTAATTGTAATGGGCCATGGGCTTGAGTTAATTAGGCCTAGGTATAAATACTTGTTTTAGCCTTAGAAATCAGGCGAGCCAGATTAATCGTTCGATATAATCCATATCGTTATTATTGTAAACACTCTGAAGATTAATCAAAGTGATATGGATGACAAGTTAAAATCATTCTGATTGATTCTATTCTATTGATTTCTATTGTGTATGCACTAATCTGGAACCCACAATTGGTATCAGAGCCTACGGACGATTCGATTCAAAGATCTAAAAGGTTTCTGGTAAGTATTCTGCCTAGTTTATCGACTGTGTTCTTGGGTTCAAATAACCATTCTTTGATTCTGATAAAATTGCTTATTTTCGCGTATTTCATTCGATTAATATTGATCTCACTAGCGTTTCTGCAATTTTTCTAATCCTAAATCGACTATTTGAATAGTTTTTGAGCAAAAATCCATCCACAAGTTTTGGTCTCTGTTCATCATAAAAATCAAAATTTTTCATCAAAATCTTGTTAGTTTGCTTCAAAATCGATTAGGGTTTTGTTAGTTTTGTGTTTTGTTAGGTTTCTAATCTTTCAGCAACGATCTTAGAAACCCTAGTCGCATCTCTATCGATTTTGCTCTTCACAGCCGCAGTTACCGGATACATCAGTCGCACTCTCCGGAACTTCGCAAACCTTCCCGGGTAAGTTCTCTTTTTCGCTACTTACCGGACAAAACTGATCCGGTAACCAAAAGTTCCAGGTAAATCCAATTTACCCGGGTAACCTAAAGTTTCCGGTTGATTTTCTTTCCGGACAACTTTTATCCGGTAACTCTGTCAATCCGGACGTCATTCGGACACTCTGCTTCCGGTAAGTATAATCATTCGGTAACCTTTGCTTTCTGGTAAGAACTTTCATTCGATAACTTTCACTTTATCCGGTAACTACTTTCCATCCGGTAAGCTCATTTTATCCGGTAACCTAGTGTTTTCCGGTAACTTTAGTTCATCCGGATTCTTCTGCTATCTGAACAATTCACACACATCTGATCCGGACACTTCCTGATCAGACACTTTTCATCCGGATTCCTATCCGGTACGTTCTGCTTAGCAATTTTTCTTACCAGTTTTACTCTACATGACTCTTAGAACCTGCGTTAGGACTTTCACTCATAGTGCCTTGCGTTAGGATTCTACTTTGAATCGAACCAACATCTGAAGATCACATTATTGCAAATACCAAAGATGTCTCGCGACGCTCTTGCTATCGGCACCGATGCCAAGCCACCGACTCTCTATCAGGGAGAATATAGCCAACGTCAGGACATATTCCTCATATTCATCGAATCTAAGGACAACTACGTGTACATCTGGCGTGCTCTATCTGATGGCCCACAAGCTCAACCCATGAATACCATTCCAGCACAAGCAGGAGGTGCTCCAGCTCGAACTGAGCCCAAGAAATACATTGATATGAGCGACGAGGAAAAAGGCATGTTCGATGGCGAAAAGCATGCCAAGAGATATCTGGTTCAGGCTCTACCAAATCAGATCCACACAACCATAGACAGCTATAAGCACACCTCGAAGGGCATGTGGGATCAGGTAGAAAAGATGATGAGCGGGAGCAAAGTCGGAAACCAACTGAAGATCAACAGCTGCATAACCAAGTTTGATGGCTTTAAGCAGCGCACCGACGAATCACTCTCACAGGCCTATGAACGATTTTGCCTTCTACTGAACGAGCTCCACAAGAACAAGATCAATCGATCAAACAAGAAGAATGCGCTCAAGTTTCTAAACAACCTCCTACCTGAATGGAAAGTGGTCGCTTCTCACATCAAACACAACCACCTGATGGAGAACGTTCCAATCCATGAACTCTATGAGATGCATCTACAGGATGAGGATGAAGTCATGGAGATACTGAGCAACCAGAAGTCCGCTTCCAAGTCACATGCTGATCCACCCGCTCTTGTTTCTTCAAAACGAGGCAAATCTTCCAGCCGTCGTTCCAAGCGAACCCAAGAGCCTAGTGAATCTGAACCAGAATCTGAAGAAGAGGAGGAAAGCGATTCTGATCCTGAACTGAGTGCTGTAAAGAAAGCGATGGCTCTACTCTCCAGATTTTTTCAGCAAAAGAAGTTCTTTAAGAAACCTTCGTCCAATAATCAGCGCTACTCCACTTCTTCCAACAAGCGCCATGATTATCAGGATAAATATGAAGGAAAGAAAAAGGCAGATGAGCACAAGCAACCTGACCACAAGGAGAAGCAAGTCTGAATCTAAGAAGAAGGACGAACCCGTCACATGCTACAACTGCGGGAAACTGGGTCATTTTGCCAAAGATTGTAGAAAGCCCGTCGTGAAAAACGTGAACTACTACAAAGCCAAAATTCTGTTGGAAGAACATAAAGCGGCAGGAGAAGCTCTATTTGTTGAAGATGACCACTGGCTGGCTCGTTTCGATAGTGAAAGCGATTCTGAAGATGCTGATGCTTTCATGGGCTACCATTCTCCTCCATCAGAAAAGGCAAATATGTGTCAGGTATGTGAACCTATTCATCAAAGCTTAATCGAACAGATGCAACCACTTGTTGAACGAATAGATTCTTATAAGGCCACCACTAATGAACAACTGCTTGAAATTAACTTGTTAAAAGAAAAGCTATGTTGGTCTCGGAGGGGTTATACAAGTTTGTAGGAGGGGGGGGGGTTGAATACAAACACATGGTTTTTACTTTTCTATATTGTTTATTGATATATATCAAACAATTTACAACTTGTTGCGGAACAAGATTAAGGAATAAACCTAATCTAAACAAGTTAAGAGAATCACTAAGATTTCTTGCACTAGAATTAAGATAGAAAGAAAGTAAGAATATTAAAGATAAATATTCTAACACAAAGAATAGAGAAGAAGGAGATGGCCGAGCACTTCATTTCTGAAGTAGGGTTTCCTTTATATACTGCATGCATTTAATTCACAACAGTACAACTTTACACGTGGCAACAGCTGATTGGTTGCATGGTTTGACCTTTGTAGACAACCTAGTAGCCGCATGATGAACAGTGTAGAATCAGAGTTGGTTGTACAATTCTGGACAAAAGGGATGTCCATTATGACATTATCGTACGGAGGCATGCAAGGGGGTAAGACAAAAGTAACTTGTAGAGGAAACTTCATGATCAGCGTTCGCTGAATAGATCTTTATCAACGAGTGATAAAGTTCAGCGTTCGCTGAAGTCTTCTACTTGAAACTTCACGTTGAGTGGACAAATCTTGGCTTCACTAATATCCGCATCAGTTTATTAGTAGATTTGTCGCTGGTTCTTTGGCTTGATCTTCGACTTCAGTATAGAACATAGTTGACGTGAAACTTGTCTTCATGGATCATAAGTAAACAACTAAAACTATCAGCGATCATCAGTAAGACTGAACAGGCTCAGGGCTTGCTGATGATCAGTATCGCTGAATGTGTAATTTAAAGAACATGAGTTTTCTATCAGCGGTACTGTAGAGACATAGTACTTATCAGCGATAGTGAAACTCAAATACATATTGTCTACTTACAATTTTCACTAAGTGTTTCTCAGAGAGTCATTATCAAATCCCTGAGGGTTTAGATCAACAATCTCCCCCTATTTGATTATGACATAGCAACCAAAGAAAATTGCTAAGTATGAAAACATAAGGATAAAAAGAACTCATAACATATTTGTCCCTTTTACTGTTTTCTGGGATCTTTTAAGTATTGATGGAGTAAAGTACATTCGCTGAAATTTTTCTTTAAACTTCGTATAAGTTACAGAGGGAAGTAGAAAAATTACAAGTACATCAAATAAATTTACAAGTACAAAAGATATAAGCTGATAAAGATAGAAGAATCACAAGGAATCCTATCAGCTAATCAGGTTCATCCTTAACAAGAAGTTCATTAAGGGATTTTGTGGTAGGGATCATCCAATCAGGGACTGTTTCTCCAAGATCCCTTCTTCGTTTTGCTTCTTTAAAGATCAGGGGCTTGAAGAAGTATCCGAGAAGATCGTCTCTAAATCCGCACCAATAGACGAGATCCCTGAGCTGTTCAATAGGAGCAATGGGTAGCTCAGATACGCGTTGGAAGCATTCTCGTCCATCGTAGTCTCTGAAGAAGATACCATAAGGATCGCTTAGGACTTTTCTAGGGACGAAGCGTTCACCAGGGGGCAGAGAGATATCGAGCACACATAGATCAAGTTCAGGACCAAGAACTTCAGCGCGTGAAAAGCCAATATCGGTTTCGTTTCTTATAGGAGGACCCGAGTCTGAAGGTATTATCTTTTTCTTTGCAGAGGCCCTTCTACGTTGAACTGGATTAGGAGGAGGAGGAGGAATATCCACAACAGATGTCACTAAGTCGATCTACTTGTTCAGAGCTTTTTCGACATAGGATTTGAGTTTTGATCGTGACCGCTGAATGGCTATCCGCATCTCCAACCATTCTGATAAACCGAACTTGTCAATCCATGAAGTATAGATGGTCTCCTTGTGACCATTCTCTCTGAAAATATCAATATGAATCATTGGAACATCCAAGGATATCTTTCCACTGATGTTTACCTTGTTTATTCTGGAGCCATGACATCGAAAGTGAATTTGTTCTTTGCACCATTCCAAGGTAGAGTCAGAGACCTTGGTTTTCTTTTCGATGATCTTTGTGGAGTCCTTCCACAATTGACGTTGAACATCAATGGGAGTCTTCTTCATATCAGGGTCTTTCACCGATTGTTGAACGAGCTGAATAGCATAAGCTTTATCTTTTTCTTCAGCTCTCTTTCGTTCGGCGAGTTGTTCTTTAGCTTTGAGGTGTTCAGCGAGTTCTTTTCTAGATATTTTGAATCGAGGGGCACGGAAGATTCCCTGATCCTCAAGCTGTTTGATCATTGCTTCTCTCTTTTTCTGATCTTCTTCACTTAGCTTTTGAGGAGCCAAGGAAGGTCTGTTTTTGTGAGAGAGTAGTTCTTCTTCTGGTTCATCAGTCTCAGCAAATTCTAAGACTGGGATTATTTCTTCAGCACTCGGAGCTGGATTTATCGTTGAAGTTGTTGGAGGAACTTCAGTTGGATCCTCAAGCAGGGGTGAGGACTAGCTGAAACGTAACGATCGTTTAAGTAAGTCATTTGGGAGAAGAGATAGAGAAAGAACGAGGTTTAAGTGTATAGAGGTTTTATGGAGAGGAGAACTGAGGTTGAGAAGGGATAGAGGAGGGATGCAGTGTAAGGGAAGAAAAGATATTGTACCTGACAAACTGGCTTTCTTTGTAGGATAGTCAGATTGCCTTCTGCAGCGAGGCCTTTGTTTTTGCCTTTGTCTGCTTTAGTCGCTGCAGGCTTTTTCGTGACCCCCTCCCCTGATGATTCAGTGATGATTATCCCTTTGAGAGCAGGGGTCCTTTTGATTGGCTGGAAGGAGCAGTCGATATCTTCATCATCGTCATCATCATCATCATCTTTAGGTGATGATGATGGTTCATCATCAACGATATCGACGTCTTCATCGTCTTCATCTTCTTCTTCAGTTTCGTCCTCATCAGCATAGGGTTCTAGGACATCAGCTTCAGCTTCCTCATCGAGTTGCCCCCCCTCAAATTCAGAGGGAGGTTTCTCGGTTCCCTCAGGGTTTTCAACTCCCTGAGGTTTATCAGCATCTCCAGAAATGATACCCTCCCCCTCAGAGTTATGGGGAAGGTCTTCTTTATTCATCTTCCCCTCTTCCACATGACGGATGGGGGAGGTAATAGGAATATCAACAGCAGCAACATCAATATGCTTTGGGTCATTGTCTTCAAGGCCAGTGATCCCAACGCATGTTTCAATCCTTGCTATTCTGTCTTCCAGGCCAGAAATAGCAGGACTGATCTTTTGAAGTTCCTCTCGATCAAACTGAGTAAAATGGGATGGAGTACAAGTTTGAGCGTTCAGGCGTTCGAGGATTTACTGCAGTAGATTTGTCGCAGTGCTCACATTCGTCAATGATGTGACTTCATTGGACAGGGTGGTGAAGTTTGTGGAGAGCGAACTGTTTGAGAAGTTGAGATTGTTGATGGAGGTGGATTTCTCAACGAGAGTAGTAGCAAGATTTGAGAGACTACCTTCCACCTTTTCCAGATCAGCATTGGAAGCCTTTTCTTTCACCTCATCGGTGAGTGTCTTGAGAGCCTCTCCAGCGTTTGTAACCACTGAAGAGTTTGAGGAGAGTGTGGTGGTGAGAGATTCCAACTTGTTGGAGAGATCCTTGAGCGAAGTGTTGATTTCGCCCAAATTAGGACCTACGGGATGGTTGACGAAGTCATCGAAGTTTAGAAAGCCTGAATATGTTTCCATGTTGCCTTCCAGAGAGCCTTTACGCTGAGAAGTGCCCGCATGTCCTATGTTTTGATCCATCATCTGCTGTAAGGCTTCAGCAGATGTGTCATTCAGTTGAATGACATTCGTCGTAGAGAATGGGGGTAATAGAGGTTGAGTGACCAAAGAAGTAGGAGGAATGATGGTTGAGAAGAGGGATTTGGTAAGAGGTTCAGCGTTGGATCCGCTGAGAATAACTTCTGCAGTACTTGGAGGTACTGAGGGAGGTGGGTTCTGTTCCAAGACAACCTCAGCGTTTAGAGACGCTGAAGCGGGTATAGAAGGGGTGGATTCAGCAGCTGTGGCAGAGCGTACCACGGAACTATCCAACGGCTCTTGTAGAGAAAGAGTCGTGGAGTCTTCAGTCTGGGTAGACTTAGGGGGTTGCTCTTTGGTCTTCTTGGGCTTATGAGTGCCAAGGTGGGTGTCAGAGTGTTTCCTTTTCTTAGAAGGAGTAGTTTTTGCAGCCTGGGTATCAGCGGTTGGGATTACCGCTGCCGAAACGGTAGCTGCAGAAGTAGAAGAAGTAGGAGGTCTGAGAAGAGATAAGAGTTTAGAAAGACGTACCTCGTTTGGCATGGGCATGTAGTCGAGAACCTTAGTGCCAACCTGAGAGAGTTTCAGGTCGCCCACCTTCGGGTATTCGTCCCCTAGCCCTTGTAGGAAGAGAGCGCTCATAAAGCGGGTATATGGAACAGTCTTTGGTCTCTTTGTTTCGTCGACTCTTAGGAGCATGTCGTCGAAGATGATTTTGGCCCAATCGATGTGAAGGCCCTTCAGCAGTGCATATCCCATAGCCTGCTGGGGTTTTGATGCTTGGTCAGTAGAACCAACCTTAGCTGTCATGCAGCTGATCAAGTGAGCGAAGATGAAGTTCATCTCGCTGGGCATTTTGGATTTCTTGATTGAGGTCAGCTTCTTCTCAGGGAGTTTGTCTCTCCCTGTTTCCCATACATACTGCATTGCATCGAAGAATGCAATGAGTGCTTCTCTATCAACCGGGTTCTTGGGTTTTGGTAGAGGAACGAAGCGTTTTTCCTTTGAAGCACCGGGGAGGTTGAGGGCAGACCTGATAGAGCCAGGAGTAATCTTGGAAGAACCATGTTCAGTGTCAAAGAGGATGACATCGAATTTTTTGTTGGGGTCCCTGGTGGAGGTGATCTCAGCTCTTCTGGCAGTATACCAGAACTGAGCTAGTAAGTTCCTGTGAGCAGGAGGATTGATGGTCAGGTCTCAGGGATGTCGATAAGGGACAAGTCTGAAGAAAAACGACAGCTTTGTTTAGATGTGTGATCAGCTTCCTTGGAGGAAAGTTGAAGAGGGCATAAGGATTGTTTCCCTGAAAGTTAACTTGCTCAATTTTGAAGTTTACATGTGCATCTTTGACAAGTTCAATCTTGTCAGATGTAGTAGGAGACTGAGCAGAAGAAGCTTCAGTGGTTGCCATTTCTGTTTACAAAGTATAAACATGAAGAAGATAAAGAATAATGTCTTAATGTGGAAAGATTTTCCAAAATAAGATGGTTTAGGGTTTTGCACTTTCCATTTAGAATAAGATGTCTTAATGGAGATTAGGGTTTTTCTATTTTTGAAAAAAAATTCAAAACATAGAGAAAGTTCATGTTTTCCAGATTCCTTTTAAAGAAGGGATTCTGGAAAAACATATGAAATGTCAAGTTTAAGATTTTTATTATAAACTCGAAGAACAATCTGTTTCCAGATTGCATTCATAAAATCATGAAGAGAAATGATTTCATTTGGAAAAGGTTCATTTGTTTGATCCTTTAAAAACAAGAATAAGATCAAAAACAAGTTTATGCAAGGAAAATAACAAGAATATTAACCTTTGATTGTTGAAGATGAAGATGAACAGTTTTCTGGAGAAAATAAGTTCAAATGCAACAGTGTTCTTGCTTGAAGGAGATGATGTTCGCGTAAAAGGTAAAAATATAAACTCAAATGGGTTTATATAGTGAGAGTAGAGAGAGAAAAACTATGAGCGGGAAAGTTTTTCATGATGACACGGACACGTCCCTTGATTTGATTGGTCAAGGAAAACGAAACGGACGAACGTGTCAGAGAAAAGCGTGCCGTGGTCTATCCGTTGTGATGACGTCACAAGCGTCTTTTCACATTTTAGGGTGTCTCTGAGGATTTTGAAAACTCAGGGACATTTTTAAAACATGAAGTACTGATTAGAAATATCAGTGAGATATAGAAATTTCAAAAGTATCACTGAAAGGAAGAGATATTCAGCGATGCAATTTGTTTTGAAATCTTGCATTTTTAGGCGAACGTCAACGAGTAAGAGAGAACATACCTTGATATCAGTGAATCAATTTTGTTTAGAGAGTAGGTGATTAATAGGGTTATACAAGTTTATTTTATCCCTGATCGAATGTGAACCGCTGAAGATTTTACTCTTCTAAGTTCAGCATTCCAAGCTCGCTGATGAGAAAGTTGAATCTTGTCTCATCAAGAGGTTTGGTGAATAGATCACCTAACTGAAAATCAGTTGGGATAAAATGAAGTTGTATATCACCATTCATCACATGATCTCTGATAAAATGATACCTGATTTCGATGTGTTTGGTCTTTGAATGTAGCACTGGATTGTTGGCTATAGCGATGGCACTTGTGCTGTCGCAATAGATTGGAATTTTGGAGAGCTGAAGGTCATAGTCCAGTAGTTGATTTCTCGTCCACAAGACCTGAGAACAACATCTTCCAGCGGCTACATATTCAGCTTCAACGGTTGAGGTGGACACTGAATTTTGCTTTTTACTTGTCCAACTCACCAGCTTTCCACCCAGGAGCTGACAGCCTCCTGTGGTGCTTTTCCTATCCAATTTGCAACCTGCAAAATCACTATCTGAATAGGCGATTAGATCAAACCCTGGATCTTTGGGATACCAAAGACCTAGGTTAGGAGTACCCTTAAGATGTCGAAAGATGCGCTTTACAGCAATCAAATGAGATTCTTTAGGTTCAGCTTGATATTGTGCACACAAACAAGTTGAGTACATAATATCAGGTCGGCTAGCTGTAAGATACAGAAGAGAGCCGATCATCCCACGGTACACTGTGACATTAACAGGTTTTCCAGAAGGACCCTCTTTAGTGTCAGCGGCGGTACCATAAGGGTTTTCATAGCTGAGCTTTGAGTTAAGTCAAATTTTTTCAGCATATCTTTAACATACTTACCTTGGTGAATGAAAGTTCCTTTTTCATTCTGTTTGATTTGAAGACCAAGGAAATAAGTTAGTTCACCCATCATACTCATTTTATATTCAACTTTCATTCTCTCAGCGAAACGAGTACATAAGTCAGGGTTAGTGGAACCTAATATAATATCTTCGACATATATTTGAACAAGAATAATATGACCTTTTACTTTCCTGAAAAATAGAGTTTTATCGATTTTACCTCGCTCAAATTTTTCAATATGGAGATAAGTAGAAAGAGTGTCATACCATGCACGGGGAGCTTGCTTTAAGCCATAAAGTGCCTTATCCAGTTTATAAACATAACCTGGATGCTTAGGATCTGAGAATCCTGGAGGTTGTTCCACGTAGACTTCTTCGTTCAGCCTTCCATTGAGGAATGCTGACTTAACATCCATTTGATAAACCTTGAAGTCCGTGTATACAGCATAAGCTAAGAATAGACGAATAGCTTCTAGTCTTGCCACTGGGGCAAATGTTTCGTCGTAATCTATACCTTCCTCTTGTTTGTATCCCTGAGCAACAAGACGAGCTTTGTTGCGGGTTACAGTTCCATGTTCATCCAACTTGTTTCGATAGACCCATTTAGTGCCTATCACTGACTTGTCAGATGGTCTGGGAACGAGCTTCCAAACTTTGTTTCTTTCGAATTCTGTCAACTCTTCTTGCATAGCGCTGACCTAGTTTGGATCTCTGAGAGCATCATCTGTTTTCTTTGGTTCAATCAGAGAAATAATGTTAACAAATAAACAAATGTTACATGCACTTCGTCGAGTCTGAATACCAGCGTTTGGATCACCAAGAATTTGATCAATGGGGTGATTTATAGTCCATCGCTGAGCCGGAGCAAAAGTCGCTGACTCAATCTGAACTTCTGGAGGAGCTGAAGATGAGGCTTCAGCAACTTCTGGTATATCAGCCAAGAGATGAAGAGGTTCATATGTCATTTCATTCACTGATTGCTGAGAAGTAGAGGTTCAGATGTCATTTCAGAAGCAGGCATAGTGTTAAGAGAAACAGCTGAGACCCATAAGGATTCAACTTCACTTGTTTGCATGATTGGGATGATAGTAGGATCATCATCTTCAGCGGTATGAGTATGAGATGGAGGAATAGGAGCATCTTCTGAATCACCAAGATGAGAAAAATCCATTGATTCAGTTCTTCAGTATCAGCAGAAGGTCTAGAGTTCGCAGAACGGGATTCGTCAAAAGTGACATGGATGGTTTCTTCTACAGTTTGTCTTCTTCGATTGAAGACTCTGAAGGCTTTGGAGACTGAAGAGTATCCAAGAAAGATTCCATCATCACCCTTAGGATTAAATTTTTCAAGGGCATCTCTGTTATTCAGTATGAAACACTGACATCCAAAGATGTGAAGAAAGCTAATTGAAGGCTTTTTCCCATGAAAAAGTTCATAGGCTGTCTTCTTGAATCTTTTGACTATCAGCGACCTGTTTTGAGTAAAACAAGCAGTGTTGACAGCTTCTGCCCAAAACTGAGTACGTAGATGAGAATCGCTGAGCATTGAACGTGCAGCTTCGATGATAGTTCGATTTCTTCTTTCAGCGACTCTATTTTGTTGCGGTGTTCTCACTGAGCAAAAGTTGTGAGAAATACCCTTGCTTTCAAAGAAGGAATCAAGAGAACTGTTTTTGAATTCAGTCCCATGATCACTCCTTATAGAGCGAACGGTCATGTTGTTCAGGACTTCCATTTTTCTGACAAAGGTGATGAGTTCTTCAGGGGTGTCACTCTTAGAACGGAGAAACATAACCCAGGTATACCGAGAGAATTCATCAACTATGACCAAAGTATATTTCTTTCCAGCGATGGATTGTTTGTTAACAGGGCCAAACAAATCCGAATGGAGAAGTTGTAGAGGAGATGACACTGTGGAAACTTGCTTAGATTTGAAGCTTGCTTTGGTCTGTTTCCCTTTCTCACACGCTGAACATAAAGACTCCTTAGCGTATGAGTGTTGAGGTAGGCCAGTGACCAACTCTTTATAGGAAAGAGTATTCAGTGTCTTGAAGTTGATGTGAGAGAGCCTCTTATGCCATAGCCAGTTGACATCAGATGAGGCTTTTGAGAAGAAACAGGAGTTCTCAGTGGTTGTAGAGTCCATGTTTATGACATAAACATTTTCCATACGGTATCCGCTGAGAGCTATCTTTTCCTTTTTATCAATAACAAAGCACGATTCCTTAGTGAAAATTACTTTGTTATCCTTGTCACACAGCTGACTGATGCTCAGAAGATTGTGCTTCAGTCCTTCAACATATACGACTCTTCGGAAGGTTGTTGTACCATTAGAGAGTACACCAAACCCTCGGGTATAGCCTTTTCCGTTTCCACCGAAGGTCACTGAGGGACCCTTCTCTTCCTTGTATTCAGTGAGCAGGTTTTTCTTTCCAGTCATGTGTCTAGAGCATCCGCTATCGAGATACCAGATACCCATCTTAACCTGTAAACAAAGGAAGATTAGTTTGACTTGGGCACCCATTTCATCATGGGTCCAAATTTGTCAATGGTGGTAGAGGAAGTGGAAGGTTCAGCAGTCTTCGCAGCATTCGAAGATTCAGCTTCAGGACAAGTCTTCACTTTGGTTAATTTCTTAACCTCAGTGGTTAGTTTCACCTTAACCTGATTTGCACCAGGATTGGTCTTCTTTGCCTTGGGGGCATGGATCTTCACCTTAGCCAACTTTTCAGCTTTGGTGGTTGTGGGGCACTTACTAGCAATATGATTTGTAAGTCCACAGTGATAACATTTCCTATAGCTAAAAGTAGCTTTAGGACCATTTGTATGCTTAGCCAATAATTTTAAATGAGCAGGGCCAACACCAAGTATACCTTTGGCATTGGAAATGGGAGGAACAATCAGTTCTTCGGATTTCTTACCAATAACATCCACTTTGATTCTAGGAGTAGATCGCTGAATAAATCCAGAGATCTTGTTCTTAGAAGTAGAGGGATGAGTCACTGATGTCTTAGAAACATTCAGTTTAGGTACAAAGGTACCCTTCTGAGGTTTTTGGTTGAAAACGTTTTCTTTACCTTTACCTTTAGAGATTAAGGTAGGTTTTTCCTCAGGAGTGGGAGTTTTAGAAGAGGAACACTGAGATGAGGAAGTGTCAGGGATTGAGGATACGAACATTCCAAACTTAAGCATGGAATGATCAGTGGTTGGTTTTAGAGTATCAGCTTAATAACCAATGCCATGTTTATCACTCAAGGGAATCTGAGACTTAATTATCTCAGTGATCGTTGTTGAGGATTTACACCATCCTTCAACAGTAGCCTTTTCAGCTCTTAATGCAACGATAGCTTCTTCACGCTCGATTTTGACTATCTGTTTTATATGGACCTGATCTTTTAAATCTTCTTCAATTTTAGAAAGCTTTTCTATTTGAAGGTGACAGTTTCTAAGATGTTCAGCTAGATCAAGGTTTTGATTTTCAACTATGGTCTTGCCATTCATGGCATTTGTTTGGGCAAAATTTCACCAGTCTCGACCACGACCAAACAGTAGAAAGCATTTATTACACTTTTTCATAATAACATAAAGTCAAAAAACATTTTTATCTACGGTCCGAATTTTAAAGCAAAACTTGCTCTCGACCTCGACCGTCGTATGGAACCTCACGACTTCGACCGACTAACATTTCGATATTACAGTTATGTTTTCAGTATTTAAATGCAGGAATCAATGTCATTAATGACCAACGGCCATAACCGACAGAGGCAATTACGAGCATTGAATTCAGCAACCGTTACGACCGTTACCAAGGGTCTTTATGGAGTCATTCAAGGCGCCCGAAGACTATAAAAGCAAAGGCTAGAGCATCATTTCACATATCTGATACATCTGGAATTACCTAAACTCTCAAGAACACTCGAAGCAAAGAATTCTCTCCCAAAAGATCGCTCACAACACATGACTTACATGCACGACACTTAGCTTTTACACACGACACACCAGTTTTACATTTGATACATCTGTTTTACTTTACATTTAAAGTCTTTCTTTCGTTTGTATTGAACTCGTTGTACTCTTGACACCCGAAACAGAAGGATATCACCCCTGTTTGGCGATCATAGTGTAGCGACGACCTCTAATGTCGTCCGCGGGTTTTTTCCTCGTTGAGGTTTTTCCCGCGTCACCAAAATCTTTGTCTCATTTACGTTTTCTGTCTTTGTCGTACGGTGTGTGGCAAAATTCCTATTCTTTAGTTGTTAAGCTCCACAATCAACCTTAAGTTATCCTTCTGGACGATTTTTGGCATTAACAGTTTGGCGCCCACCGTGGGGCCCCATCTAGAGAAAATCTTCGACAAACATGCGTCTTACTAACGGTTTCTTGGAGTCTCTTCTTGTTTCTATTTCAGGAAAATGGCAGCCCATGGAAAGCAAGAGCATCTCATTGCCCAGATGTATCAAGAGTTGGAAGTTGCGCGAAATCAAATCAATGCTATGGCTGAGCAAAGTCGAAGAGCAGCTGAGGAAATCGTGCGGCTAAGGAATCCATTCGGACCGCAGAACGGTCCAAGACCGTTCGTTCAGAACCCGGGTCCAGGACCGTTCGGTCAGAATCCAAGGTCCGCTCCATTCATCCAGAATCTAGGTCCAGGCCCATTCGTTCATAATCCAGGACCAGGACCGTTCAATCAGAATCAACAACCAGGCCCATTCATGCAGAACCAACAGCAGGGGACATTCAACCCAAATCCCCAGCTCGGGACGGTTCCTCCTCAGCATATAACGCCACCACCCATGCAGAATGGATCTCAGCCATTCCAGAATGGGTCTCAGCCATTCCAGAATGGGTCTCAGCCATTCCAGAATGGGTCTCAACCATTCCAGAATGGATCTCAGCCATATTTCGTCCCTTTCAACGGGGACGCCAATGGCTCGTCGTACGGAAATGGCACCAGTTCAGGAGTTAATCCACAAACTGGTGCGAATCCCGATCCTAACGACCCCGTCGCTCAGCGGTTGAAGATGCTAGAAGATCAGAACGAGCATGTCCTGTCCTTGCTCGCTAAGCTACCGGGGGGCAGCCGTGCCCGTCGATGTCGAGCCTCGCTTAGGATTTCAGGCGTCGTCCTTCGTCGACACGATAGCGACCGTTGATGTCCCTAAGAAGTATAATATCCCCGCCTTCACGCCCAAGTATTCGGGGATAACCGATCCAACGGAGCACATCGCGCAGTACAAATAGTGAATGTGGACGATCTCGATCCCACATATGTATCAAGAAGTCTGTATGTTCAAAGGTTTCAGGGCGACCCTCACAGGTCCTGCCCTCCAATGGTTGATCAACCTCAAACCCAAATCCATCGAGTCGTTCGCTGAGTTGGTCAACCAGTTCTCCCAACAATCCGCCAGTAGTCGCAAGATGGAGAAGCAGACCAGGGACCTATATTATGTCGTGCAGAAGGCCAATGAATCTATTCGAAGCTACTTTAATAGGTTCAATGCAGAAATGATCAGTGTCCGCAACTGTGACGTCAAGACCGCGAGCGAAGCCTATAAACGTGGTCTAGACGACAGTTCGGGTTTGTACACCAATCTGACCAAGTATCCTCCAGAGAATTTCGAAGACGTCAGAGCCAGAACCCTTGCTTATATGAGGGTAGAAGATGACGATGCCTTTCGTCGTAAGCATACCGACGACAAGAAGTCGCTTGGTGTTAAGAAGCCAGAGTTCAAAATAAAGGCAGCACCCAAGTCGGAGCCTGCACGACAAATCTCGAACGTCCGGTTCAAGATGAAGGCGGAGTTCAAAACCGGAAACTCTACCAATTTTCCTCAGTACCCTAAGATATCCTCCTATGGATTCAAAGGGACTACTAAGGATTTGGTCGAGGCCCTAAAGACCGTCCAGGTGACCATCCGGTGGCCGAAGAAGTCCGACAAAGATGACGATAAGAAGGATAAACTAATCATTCAGGAGACTCTCCAGAAAGTTGGTGTCCTAGAAAATTGTAAATCTCAAAGATTTTGTGCAGCAGAAGTCATTTGAATGATTTGAGTGATCTACAGAGGTTCTTTGTTTGAAAGAACTCTGTGGCTTATGACTTCTGTGGCAAGATACCAACCTATTTCCCTTTGATCGGCGAATGTGATCTCTTCTGTCGCATTCTTTGCTCCCCCTTGACTTATGAATCTCTGTAGATTCAGCAAGGTCTCCTTTTCCGCTCCTCCTTGATCTAACAACCTCTGTAGGATTGATCTCTGTGGTTTGAAGCCTGCCTTTTTATCTCTTGAAGCTTGTACTTTTACCAAAAACGTTTGAAAAACATTGGAGAGGATCGTTAAATCTTTAGTAGAGAGAAATTATCCTACAGAGGTTTTTAGACCTCTGCCAGAGCCAGCAGAGGCTCTGTGATAGGAAATTTCTAATAACTAATAATTTATAAAACTTTTTTATCATCCAAAGTTTTTATGGTTTTAAACATTGTTTTTAGGACATATTTAGAAATTTTTGTCTTGGAAAATTGTTTTTGGAAAAAGATTTTGTGCGACACATACCTTTTAGAGTGTCTAGTTTGGATGACAGAAACTCTTGTTGATCATAATCCTCCTTTGGCTCTCCCTTGAATGATCAACCTCTGTAGATTAATTTGAGGTCTCCTTCTGCTCCCCCTTGACCTATGCTTGAATCAATAGAGATAAATAATGCACAGTACATAGGTCAACCTCATCAGAGGTTATGTGGAGATTGTCATAGGTTCTGAGCAATTCCACAGAGGCTCTGTGAAGTATAGAATCTTTGAAGGATGAGTCTTAAACAAAGTGTTTAAGAGTCATAGTGTATTTTGAAGCCTGAGTCCTTAATAGAAGTATTTAAGGAGTCCATTGTTTGCTGAAGAGTGAGTCCTGATCTGTAATGGTCAGAAGTCATTTTTCTGATGAAGCTCGAGTCTTAAACTGATTTGTTTAAGAGTCTTTTTCACTAAAGTGTGAGTCCTAAACTGATGTGTTTAGGAGTCCTTTTCTCCTCTGAAGAGCGAGTCCTGATCTGTAATGATCAGAAGTCCTTTTTTTTTTACCTGCAAGACAGATCAAAGAACTTTTGGTACCCATATCCAAATGGGTCCTTTTTTGTTAGGATTTGGAGCTGTCTTTAGGTCCTCTGGTTTGCCAATCTCTGTTGGTTTGCCAATTTTCTTTCTATGACCTTTCTCATTTTGGGTCTTTGGATTTTTCTTTTGAAATGACCCATTTTGTACATAGAAAGATTTAGAGAAAAGGTTTCTTAATTGAAGCAGAAGATCAAAGCATTTATATGAATGAAAAGATGAAGGCTTTGTAGAAACAAATGGTTTTGGAGCATTTTTGTCAGGAATAGAGTTTTTGACTTTCCAAACCATTTTCATCTTTTTGTAAACAGGATTATTTGAATTTTTAGAACAAGAGTTTGTTAAGACAAGGTCTTTAAGCCTTTTAGCCAAAACATCTTTTTCTTTAAGGTTTAAATCAAATTTTCTTAGAAGATCTGATTTATACCTCTTCTCCAACATAATCTTGTTTGACAAATCGGATAGTCTCTTTGTTAATTTTGACATTTCAGCTTTAAAGACCTTTCTTTCCTTCTCAAACTTGTCTTTCAAACACTTTATTTGAAATCCTTCTCTCTTCACCTTTTCAGACTCTTTTCTTTCAAAATCCTGCTCTTTCCTCTCTTTTTCAAGAGATTTCTGTAATTTTGAGATTTCTGTAATTTTGAGATTTTGAAAGAAAGTTCCATATTCTTTGTCTCAAGAAGAGTTTTCTCTTTTCCAAACTTTTCATTTTTACTGATTATAAGTTTTTCAAAGTTGGAAATCAGTTTAGAAAAGTTTAGACACTTAAGCTCAAGGCTTTTCTTCTCTTCTTTGAAAACAGTCTTAACTTCCTCAAACTTCTCTTTCTCCTTTTTACCAAGCTCTTCTGACTCAGATAGTTTCCTTTTCAGTTCAAGATTTTCACAGTTTAGGAGTTTACCTGATTCTTCAAGCTTGGCAATGTTGTCTGAGTCAATAAGAATACTCTTGTTTCTTTCCTCTAATTCTTTCTCAAGAGTAGGAATTATTTTCTTAAAATTTGTGCTGAGTTTGAAATAATAATGAAAATCAGCATCAGCACTAAATTTTAGTCTTGACATATTGAATGAAGTTTTTAACGAAAGAAACAGTTTCTAGGATGTTACCAGATCGAATAAATCGAAAATGGCAGTAAAACAGAATCTGTTTGAAGGAATGAAGAATAGGTTAAGAACATACAGTTTCTATCAAGAATCTTGTCTAAACGAGGATCACTTGATATTGAAAACCAAGCTTCGCTCTGATACCAATTGTTGGTTCCCGTTTTGCTTTAAACAAGATTATCAGATCTATTAGTTCAGGTTTAAGGTTTGATGCGGAAGCGTATTTGAAGAACTAATAGATATGTTTGATAGATTTAGAACACAATATAAATAAACAGTGAGCAGGAAATAATATCTCAAAGTTTACTGAATATATATATATCAAGAACAGATTTAAGAACAGTGAGCATGCAAAGCTTTAAACAGATATGACTCTAAATGTGCATAAGCTATGTGTTCTTGATGTTTGATTGAAGTGTTCTTGTTTTTCTGTTTTTTGTGTGTTGTTCTATATCTTAGGAAGAACTCAACATGAGTCTTCCTTTTATACTACTCTTAGAAGACTATGAAGTAGGTCACTGTTCCTTTTACGGCATGAATAGTAAACTGGATGGTGTGAACAGTGGACTGGATGGTGTGAGCAGTTGTTTGAGCCATGCGCATTTAATGGAGCAGATGTACTTTTGGTAAATGCATTAAATGGCGCAGACGTCTATTTTGTACCTTGCCCTATTGAGTCCACTCAGAGCTTGACACGTGTTTTGACAATACTTTTCCATGCAAGTTGATGAACAGGTCTTGGAACAGTAGCAAGATATTATAAATATCTTCCTAGTCTTTTGAGGACCATAAAGGCTCTGTAATGTGTTACAGAGGTTCTGCGGTCTGGTTCCTCTGTAAAGTAGTCTTCACCGGATTCCGAGTCTTTGGTTGTTTACTTCTGCAGAGCTTCTGTCAAGGGTGGCAGAGGTTCTGAGGCTCGGTCCTCTGAGAAGTCTTCTTGGTTCCTTGTCTTCTGATGTTGTCCGCAGAGGCTCTGTTATTGGTAACAGAGGTTCTGCGGTCTTGGTCTTCTGAAAGCGTCCTTCTGTAGTTTCCTCGGTCTTTGATCACTCTTGATCAAACTTCCTTTGATTCTTCTGAGATGCCCGACAGAGCTTCTGTTGCACTCAGCAGAGCTTCTGTGGAAGTTCTTCTGTACTTGGCCATTTTTCAATACTTCTAATATTTTAGAATATTGGAGCTAACAAAAACAAAAGTGGGTAGCCAAAGGATCTGTCGTGAACAAGTCAGAAACGAAGTCATTTAATACTATTTTTTATTCTAAGAAGAACATTAATGATTGTGGTTTGAATCATTCGAATAATTTCGTTGAACAAATGTTACTTTTCCGATTAAACTTTATTCAATTCAGCATTTGATTCAGTTATCCCATGATTGTTTGTGCTGTTCTAATTGTGGTTTGAATGACTTTGATGATAATAAATATGCATCTGATTGGTTTGGTTCTTATCATGTTTATCATTCTAAACCTAATCGCAAATCCCGTAATACCAAAAGGAAGCCCATTTCAAAACAGGTTCCCCAATCAGAGGTTAAACCTACACCCAAGAGGAAACCTATTTCAAAACAGGTTCCTCAGTCAGGTGTTAAACCTAACCCTTCAGGACCCATTTTTAAATGGGTACCTAAAATCCGTTAATCTTGTTTTTGTAGGACGGTCATGTGTGGTACTTAGACTCAGGATGCTCCAAGCACATGACCGGAAGGAGGGAGCTGCTCACGAACTACACAAAGAAATACTGCGGAGACGTGAGATTTGGAAATGATGACAAGGAGCCAATTATGGGCTACGACGACAATGTTCAAGACAAGATCACAATCAAGAAGGTATCATACGTCGCGGGATTGTCACACAATCTGTTCAGCATCGGCCAATTCTGCGATAAAGATCTAGAGGTCAAATTCAAAGCTAAACGGTGTAGCGTCCGCACTGAAGACGGAACGGAGCTGCTTGTTGGAACTCGAAAGACCAACCTCTACACCATATACCTCGCTGCCCTGAAGACCGATGATTCGGTCTGCCTGATGTCAAAGACCAACTCACAACAAGCATGGATTTGGCACCGACGTCTGTTGCACCTCAACTTCAAGAATATCAACAAGCTGGTGCTAGGCGGACATGTGAAAGGCATGCCCGAGCTCAAGTTCGAGAAGGAAAAACTCTACGGGGCATGCGAGATGGGAAAAATTAAGCGAGCGACACACAAGTCGAAGTCCGCTCCGAGTACGTCCCGGTCCCTCGAACTCATCCATATGGATTTGTGTGGACCGATGCGTGTTCAGAGCATCAACAAGAAGAAGTATGTCATGGTGATGGTTGATGACTTCTCACGCTACACTTGGGTGAAGTTCCTCCGCTCGAAGGACGAAACCCCGGAACTCATCATTAATCACCTGAAGACCATTCAGCTGAACCTCCGACAACAAGTTCAGACTATCAGGACGGACAACGGGACGGAGTTCAAGAACCAAACGGTGAACGAATACCTGACATCCATCGGTATCTCGTAAAACTTTTCTGCCGCTCGAACTCCTCAACAAAACGGAGTGGTAGAAAGACGAAACCGTACCATTGTCGAAGCTGCTCGCACCATGCTGTCGCAATCAAAGCTGCCATTATTTCTCTGGGTTGAAGCGGTTGCAACTGCCTGCTATACGCAAAACCGCTCCATCCTCAACAAGCGGTTCAACAAAACGCCGTACGAGATCATCAACAACCGCATCCCGAACATCAAGTACTTCTACGCGTTCGGATGCACGTGCTACGTAAGCTATAAATAGACGAATAGCTTCGAGTCTTGCCACTGAGGCAATAGTTTCGTCATAATCTATACCTTCCTCTTGTCTGTATCCCTGAGAAACTAAGCGAGCTTTGTTGCGGGTTACAGTTCCATTTTCATCTAACTTATTTTGATAAACCCACTTAGTGCCTATCACTGATTTGTCAGATGGACTTGGAACGGGATTCCAAACCTTGTGTGTTTCGAATTCAGTCAGCTCTTCTTGCATAGCGCTGACCCAGTTTGGATATCTGAGTGCATCATCAACTTTCTTTAGTTCAGTTAATGAAATAAAATTTACATAAAGAAAAATGTTACCTGCATTGCGTCGAGTCTGAACACCTGCATTTGGATCACCAAGAATTTGATCAATGGGGTGATTTATGGTCCATCGCTGAGCAGTAGCGTGAGACGCTGACTCAGAATGAAACTCGGGAATCACTGAAGAGGAAGCTTCAGCGACGTCAGGTAGTAGAGGCACGATTGGCAGAACAGATGAAATTTCATTCAGTGACTGCTGAGAGGTTGATGGAATATTAGATGATGGTTCAGAAACATGCATAGTGTTGATGGGAATAGCTAAAACCCAAGATGATTCAGCTTCACTCGTCTGCACGCTGAGAATGATGATAAGATCATCAGCGATTGGTGTGTTGACCTGAGGGTCAGGGTTAGGAACAACTTCTGAATCTCCAAAGTGAGAAAACATCCACTGATTGAGTTCTTCGTTATCAGCAGATGGTCTTGAGTTCGCTGAACGGGATTCATCAAAGCTGACATGAATAGTTTCTTCTACAGTTTGTCTTCTCTTGTTGAAGACTCTAAAGGCTTTGGATATGGAAGAATATCCAAGAAATATTCCGTCGTCAGCTTTGGGATCGAATTTTCCAAGAGCATCTCTGTTGTTTAAGATAAAGCACTAACAACCAAAGATGTGGAGAAAGCTGATAGATGGCTTTCTTCCATGGAAAAGTTCATAGGCAGTCTTTTTGAATCTTTTGACGATCAGGGATCTATTCTCCATAAAATAAGCAGTGTTGACAGCTTCTGCCCAGAATTGAGTAGGTAGATGAGAATCGCTGAGCATTGAACGAGCAACTTCGATGACCGTACGATTTCTTCTTTCAGCGACTCCATTTTGCTAAGGTGTTCTCACTGAAGAAAAGTTGTGAGAAATACTCTTACTTTCGAAGAAGTTATCAAGGGAACTGTTTTTGAATTCAGTTCCATGATCACTCTTTATTGAGCGAACAATAAGATTATTCAGGACTTCCATTTTTCTGACAAAAGACATCAGTTCTTCTGAGGTGTCACTCTTAGCACGGAGAAACATTACCCAGGTATAGCGAGAGAATTCGTCTACGATAACCAGCGTGTACTTCTTTCCAGCGATGGATTGAATGTTGACAAGGCCAAACAGATCCATATGGAGAAGTTGAAGAGGAGATGACACTGAGGAAACTTGCTTTGACTTGAAGCTAGCTTTGGTTTGTTTTCTTTTTTCATACGCTGAGCAAAGAGATTCCTTAGCGTATGAATATTGAGGAAGACCAGTGACTAACTCTTTTGAAGAAAGAGTATTCAATGTCTTGAAGTTGAGATGAGAGAGCCATTTATGCCATAGCCAGTTGACATCAGAAGAGGCTTTGGAGAAAAAACAAGCATTCTCAGTGGTTGTTGAGTCCATGTTTATTACATAAACATTTTCCAAACGATATCCACTAAGAGCAACTTTCTCCTTCTTGTCAGTGACGAAACATGCTTCCTTAGTGAAGCAAACTTTGAAGTCCTTGTCACATAGCTGACTGATGCTAAGAAGATTGTGCTTCAGCCCTTCAACGTATGCGACTCTTCTGAAGGTTGTTGTACCATTTGAGAGTACACCAAACCCTCGGGTATAGCCTTTTCCATTTCCGCCAAAGGTCACAGAGGGACCTTTCTCTTCCTTGTATTCAGTGAGCTGGGTTTTCTTTCTAGTCATATGTCGAGAGCATCCACTATCAAGATACCAGATACCCTTCGAGACCTACAAACAAAGGAAGATTAGTTTTGAATAGGTACCCACTTAACTATGGGACCACATTTGTCAGTGGTGGTAGAGGAAGTAGAAGGTTCAGCAATCTTCGTAGCATTTGAAGATTCAACTTCAGTGACATTCTTCACTTTGGTTAATTTCTTAACCTCCGTAGTGGTTTTCACCTTAACGTGATTTGCACCAGGATTGGTTCTCTTTGCCTTGGGGGCATTGATCTTCACCTTAGCTAATTTCTCAGCTTTGGTGGTTGTAGAACATTTGCTAGCAATGTGATCGGTAAGTCCACAGTGATAACATTTCCTATAACTAAAAGTAGCTTTAGGACCATAGGCATAATTATTTGAAAATTTCAAATGGACAGGGCCTGTACCAAGAATACCTTTAGCATCAGATCTCGGAGGAACCTTAGGTTCTTCAGGGTTCTTAGCTAGAAAATTAATCCTTATTCTAGGAGTTGATCGCTGAGTATGCTCAGGGACCTGAGCCTTAGAAGTAGAGGATTGATTAACTGAAGGTTTTGAATTCTTCAACTTTGGTACTTTGGTACCCTTCTGAGGTTTTTGAACAATTATTTTTTCTTTACCTTTAAGTTTAGCATTTAAGGTTATCCTCAGGGATGGTAGTTTTAGAAGAAGAAGAGCACTGAGGTAATGAGGTGTCAGGGACAGAGGACACGAACATTCCAAACTTAAGCATGGAACGATCAGTGGTTGGTTCCTCAGCGTCATCTTTGTAACCAAGACCACTTCTGTCTTTAGCAGGGATCTGAGCACCGATTATTTCAGTGATCTTTGTTGAGGATTTATACCATCCTTCAACAGTAGCCTTTTCAGCTTTCAGTTCAGCGATAGCTTTTTCTCGCTCGATATTGATGACTTGATTTACGTAGACCTGATCTTTCAAATTATTTTGTACGCTTGAAAGCTCTTGAATTTTCAGGTGGCAATTTTTAAGCTGTTCAGTTAAATCTAAATTCATTTGTTTAGCTTTGGTCTTGCCATTCATGGCATCGTATAAATCGACAGTCAGTATATCGATAGCTCGAAGTCTATCAGCTTCAGTGATAGCTGAAGTAGAAATAGAAGATATTGATACCTGAGAGGTAGTAGTAGAGGGAATTTCAGCTTGTTCTTCCTCTTCTTTTATTTCGGCCATAAGGCAGAGATTGGCCTCATCTTCTTCATCTGAATCCGATTCTTCATCAGACTCAGCCCAGTCATGATCTTCAGCGATCAGACCTTTTCCTTTCTTTTTGTATGCTTTAAGCTTAGCATACTTTTCTTTCAGCTTTTGGTATTTGTCATCTCTAGCCCTTGGGTTAGAGGATTTCTTGAAGGAAGAAGAAGGATTGAAAACTTTCTTTGACCTGGATTCACTTGCAAAGTGTCCTACTTTTTCACAGTTAAAGCAGGTAGCAGTAGCCTTATCAACAGGAGTAGATTTAGGCTTGTCAGTGATAGTGAGAGGTTTATTTCTTCTAAAGTTACTCTTTCTAGCAAACCTCCTAAAAGAATTTGTCAGAAGTGCTAGAGATTCATCAAGTTCTGAAGGATCAGCGTCTGATGAATCATCAGAGTTAGATTCCATTTCAGTGATCGTGACAGTTGATCGCTGAGCCGGTACTGACTCTGAAGAGAGTAAAGCAACAGGTGTGCTTTTGGAATCTTTGATAAGATTCTTCTTAAGTTGACACGACTGCTCATGATTGAGAATAGTGCCAAATAAGGTAGAGAGGGTCATAAATTTTAGATCCTTAGATAGCTTAAGACACATGGTATAGTTGTCCCAACTTTCAGGAAGACATTCCAAAATTTTTGTCAGGATCTCGTTATTAGAGTAGGTCTTACCAACAGTTTTTAAATCAATAATTAAACAATTAAAGCGTTGGTGAACTTCAGAAAGAGTTTCATTCTTACAAGCGATGAAACTTTCATACTGTGTTACCAGGTTAATTCTTCTAGAGTCTTAGACTTCAGCAGTACCTTAATATTGAACACATATAGTGTCCCACATGGCTTTGGAACTTTTCAGGTTCATGGTGAAATGGTGGACTTCATCAGGAAGAGCCATAAAGATGATAGATTTGGCCTTAGTGTCGATGGCCACTTTCCTTGTTGTCCTCACCAGTCCACTGAGAGACTTCTCTGGGGATTAGTCTTTCAGGAATGGCAGGAGTATTTGCTATGGCTGGAATAAAAGCCTGGATCATATGTGGAACATAGGGTCCATTTTCTATGTAATAAGGTATAGTAGGATCTACACCTTCCAAGAAGAGTATCATTCGATTTTTCCAAAGATTGAAGTTGTCTTTGCTAAATCGAGGTGGTTTGGCAAGAGAGCCATTGTCTATATAGTTAGTGTTTGTAGAATTTGCCATATTGAAGAAATAGTAAGGAAGAGAGTATAAGCAAGATCTTGTTTATGAGATTAAACAATCTGCTCTGATACCACTTGTTAGTCCCGAAGGGGTTATACAAGTTTGTAGAGGGAGGGGGGGGGTTGAATACAAACACAAATTTGTTATCTTTCTAAATTGTTTATTGATATATATCAAACAATTTACACTTTGTTGCAGAATAAGATCAAGTTAAAAACCTAATCTAAACAAACTATGAGAAAACAGATTTCTTGCACTAAGAAATAGAGAGAAAAGAAATAAGAAAACTAAGGATAGTTTTCTAACACTAAGATAGTTCAGCGAGGAAGAAAGCCGAGCACTTCAAATATGTAGTAGGGTTTTCTTTATATACTGCATGCATTTAATGCAAGTCAGTATACCTTTACACGTGGCAGCCTCTGGTTGGTTGCTTGATTTGACTTTGGCAAACATCCTAGTGGCCGCATGATGAACAGTGTAGTTGCAGAGTTGGTTGTACGATCCTGGACAAAAGGGATGTCCGTTCTGACAAAATCGTATGGGGGCGTGCAAGGAGATAAGACAAAAGTTTCTTGTAGAACAGGCTTCATGATCAGCGTTCGCTGAATGGATCTTTATCAGCGAATGATAAAGTTCAGCGTTCATTGAAGTCTTCTACTTGAAACTTCGCGTGGAATGGACAAGTCTTTTCTTCGCTGATGTCTGCATCAGGTCACTAGTAGACTTAGTCACTTGTTCTTCAGCTTGGTCTTCGATTTCAGCTTCGAACTTGGTTGACGCGAATCTTGTCTTCAGGGATCATAATCAAACAATTACGTAATAAACATTCAGCAACCATCAGTGAGACTGAACAGGCTCAGGGTTCACTGATGTACAATGTTCGATGAAGTATAAATTAAAGCTTGTTTTCCATCAGCGATACTAAACAGACTTAGTATATTTTCTTTAATGGAGAAACATTAATACATATTGTCTACTTACAATTTTCACTAAGGGTCATTATCAAATCACTGAGGGTTTGGATCAACATCGGCGCAAAGTTCCTTTCAAAATTTGCTTAAAGAAGCGAGTCACGATCGGAAACGATTAATTTAGGAATATCGTGGAGACGATAGATCGTTGTGAGGAAGGTAGTGACCAATAAAGCAGTTGTGTACGACGAGGGGAGATCGATGAAATGAGCGAATTTCGTCAAACGATCCACGATAACCCGTATTGATATTTGTTGATGATGACCCTTAAAATCACTTAGTGAAAATTATAAGTAAACATTATGTATTAGTGTTTCACCATCAGTGATAAGAAACTGAGTCTGTTCAGTATCGCTGATAGGGAACCACTGCTCTTTATTATTCCTCAGTGATAAATGTACATCAGTGATTACTGAGCCTATTCAGTTTCGCTGATGATCACTGATTGATTATATGTAAATGTTTGCTTGTAATCCCTGAAGACAAGTTTTGCGACAAAGGAGTTCATTGCTAAATCGAAGACAAAGATGATGAATAAGTGAAAAGTCACTAATGATCTGATGCGGATATCAGTGAAACCAAGACATGTCCACAACACGCGATATTTCAAGTAGAAGACTTCAGCGATAGCTGACCTTCATTCAGGTCTCACTGATGAAGATCAACTCAGCGACTACTGATCATGAAGCCTGCTCTACAAGAAATGTTTGTCTTATCCCCTTGCACACTTTTGTACGATTTGTCAGAATGACATGTCTTTGTCCAGAATCGTACAAACCACTCTTCTACTACACTGTTCACCATGCGGCCCAAAGCATGTTTGCAAAAGTCAGAAGCATGCACCCAACCAAATAGTGACACGTGTAAAGTCCTCCTGACATGCATTTTATGCATGTAGTATAAATAGAAGGAATGCACCTTCATTTCGAAGGTGGTCATCCCTGAACCTACTTTGTGCCTTAGAAAACTATCCTTAATTTTCTTTGTTCTTTTCTCTGTATTTCTTAGTGCAAGAAATCTGTGTGATTCTCATAGTTTGTTTAGATTAGGTCTTGTACTTAGTCTTATTCCGCAACAAGTTGTAAAGTATTTGATTTATCCATAAAACAATTTAGAAAAGTTAAAAATCTTGTGTTTGTATTCAACCCCCCATTCTACAAACTTAATACTTGTATAACCCTTCGGGACCAACAACGTTTTGCCGTGGGAATTGGGGAGATGGGTAATGAAGTACATCGATATGTCTTCGCATACTTGATTCGGGATAGGAAGGGGTTGTAAGAGACCAAAGGGTTTGTGTGTCGGGTATTTAACTTGTTGACACACTGAACAACGACGAATAAAGTCCTCAACATCGCGGCGTAGACCCGACTAATAAACTGAAGTCGAAAGACGAAGAAAGGTTGGAAGCGCCCCAGAATGTCCACTTAACGGGCTGGAATGGAACTCTTTTAAGAGTTGATCACGAACAGTAGTACTAGGGTCTTATGCAAGTTGATCACCAACCGATTTTTGTAAAAAATAAGTCCATCACGGATGTGATGGTTGGGGTGCGTTGAAGGGTCTTGTGCAAGTTGATTCAACTACTGTAAGTCGGCGGGGGTCGAAGATAAATAGTCACGCAGTTGAGGCAACCAAGGGAAAGTAGGAACCGGTAGACCAAGGAAAAGCGAGTCGTCAATACGACTAAGGGCGTCGGCGACCTTTTTCTCACGCCCCGGTTTGTAAAAAAATTTGAAGCCATACCGAGAAGTTTGGCAACCCATTTGTATTGGTCTGGGGTTTGAATGACTTGCATGAGTAAATGATTCAAACTTCGTTGGTCTGTAAAAATTCTTAAATAACGGCCGAGTAAGTATTGTCTCCATTTGCGAACCGCTTTTGTGATCGCGTAGAGTTCACGAGTGTAGGCGGATGCGGCGTGCATACGGGGTCCCATCTTTTTGCTGAAAAAAGCAATTGGACGGTCATTTTGAGAGAGGACCGCACCGATACCGGTCCCGTATGCGTCAGTGGTGTTGTTGAATGGTTCACCAAAATCGGGGGGGGGGGGGGTGAGAGTCATTAAGTGTGACATAGCTGTGTTGAGGGCTTTTGAAGGATGTGTCGGCGTCCACATAAACGAGAACCTTGTAAGAGGTTAGTCAAGGGGGAGGCGATGAGAGCATAATGAAGAACAAAGCGCCAATAATAGCAGGTGAGGCCAAGAAAACCGCGTAGACCCGTGATATTTTTTGGGGCTTTCCATTCACGGATGGCTCAAAACTTTGTTTTATCAACGGATACCCAAGAGGCGGAGATGACGTGACCTAGGTAATTGATAAGTGCATAATTTATCACATTCTAAGCACTTATTATCTCTTTATTTGATCTTATTTTAGTCTCCCAATCACCATAATTGAGTCTTTTAGTATGTTTTTATCATTTGTTTTTGTTTTGAGCTAAGTAGGAGAAATAGAGGTTGTTCAGTGTTAATCTGGAATAATCTGTAACATTTTGGGTTGTTGCAGCAGGTATGCTACAACATGTTCGCAGTTTGGGCAAGTACAAGACGTCACTTCAGAAACTTTTTGTTGGGGAATCTATTCCTTACCACCTGGTCCATCTTGCAAGCTGGAGTGGAGGACGTCTTTCAAAAACATATCATAATGAAGGTGGTCATGTTATAATTAGTCATGTTGATAAGTCCACTTGTCGCAAGCAACGTGTTGCAATAAGTGTACTTGTCGCAACGCACTTGTTACGAAAAGCTACATGTCGTAACCCAAAGAATTAATCTTCTAAAAATCCCACTTGTCGCAAACCGTTGCTTACGATAACCTTACTTCTCGATATTAGGTTGTTACGACAACTACACTTCTCGGTAGAAGACCGTTGCGATAACCACACTTATCGTAACGTGTTGGTTGTGACAACCTCACTTATTATAAGCTATTGGTTGCAAAAATTTTACTTATCGTAACCTATTGGTTGCGAAAACCTCACTTGTCACCACAAGACCGTTGCGATAACTACACTTAACGGTACACGGCCTTTACGAAAAGTAACTATTCGATACCAGTTACTTGTGAAAAGTACACTACTCGGTACATGTGGTTTGCGATAACCACACTTAGCCAAATTTCCAAAAGTTCAACCTTCTTCAAGATGAACTTGCGACAAGTAAGATGAACTTGCGACAAGTTCAGGTCTTGTGATAAGTAAGTCTAAAATCTTGAATCTGCCATAATTTCTTTAATCCTTCGAATTTTTTAACACAAATTTGCAGGAATGCTCAAAAAATGATTCTGATCACCTTCTTAGTTGATGATTTCAACTAAAAACCACAAAATCGAAGACTTTTGATCTAAACACAGTCAAGGCACTTTTTCAAACAAAAAACCAACAAATCGATCTAAATCTCTGTTTCTTGTACAAATTGGATTGAATCTTCTAAACCAAATATGTTGTAAACAACAGGACGATCCTAAATCAACCAAATTCGAAATCAATTAACCCAAAACAGATGAATTCGTTGATCACACGGTAACCTTCCAAAAATGGCAATAAAATCCGAGAAATGATCCAAATTCGACCTAATTTGCAACCAATTTGCATGAAATCTCTGTCTAGCTCTGATACCAATTATTAGTCCAAGAATCTAGTGAACACAAACACAAAATAAGCACAAAGATCTAGAGAGAAAAAGTATGTGGAGAATATGTCGTTGATGTCATAAATCTCACAAAGTACAAAATGTGTCAAAAGGTTACAACAAATAACAAGGAACAAGCATTATATAGTATGTCAAGACAAGCCCCTGACTCTAGAAGCTACAAGGGTAAAATGACATATTAGACCCTTAAACTACTATTCTTGATTACAGCAAAATTTGCTCTAACAGGAGAGCATATTGTAAAGCTAATATCTTTTGTGTATTACCTATGGGGTAAAAGAATCTTGTACTTTTAATTAGACATTAAATGCTCTTCTTTTTTGTATAAATAGGAGCTTAACTCCTGATTATTAGTTACCCCTTTGCTTGCAACTCTTGCAAGTAGTTTGTAGTCTTTACTTTATTGCTTTCGTACTTTCGGTTTCTTTGACAAGGGAACCAACTAGTAGTTCATCTAGCTACTTAGTAACTATTGTCATCTTTATTAGTTTAATCTAAAAGCTTTTGGTACATCATCGTTCATGCATTTACATTTCTGTTTTACATCTATGTCTTGTATTTATTTTAGAGCGATGATGGGCTAAATACCCTAGCTTGGGTGTAAGTAAAGCTTTGGGATATAAAGACCTATGTGTTAGTGGAAGATTGCTTTTGTTATTGGCTATCAACCTGACTATTCACCCCTTGTTTCTAAGTTTCATCTAAGTTTTTCTTGATAAGGTGACGTATGTTGTTCTACTTTGATGAGTTGGACTACAAAAACTAATGTAAATTTTAGAACGCTAAAGTGTTATAGTGGTTATAAAGGACCGTATCAATCTTAACAGCTTGTGAACTATATGAAAAGAACAGTAAGAGTTGTACGACATTGGTTGGGTTACCCAAATGCGTGTACTGCCGGTACATAGTCTCATTGGAACCTTAAAAAGGACTGGTCGATTCAGCAGTAAGGTTGAGAACCCCTGTAGCAATCTACCTAAACACATTGTTGCTAAACTCCAACCTGAACTTACATCCATGCATTTCTTTTACTATTATGAACCAATTTCAAAGTTGTTAACTCACACAAAGATTATTCCTTCGAATTCTCTGTTGATCCAAACCCTCAGTGATTTGATAATGACCCTCTCTTAAATACTTAGTAAAAATTGTAAGTAAACAATATGTATCAGAGTTTCACTATCGCTGATAAGTACTAAGATCTTACAGTACCGCTGATAGGAACTCTCGCTCTTTAGATTAAACATTCAGCGAACACTGTTCACCATAATGCTCTGAGCCTGTTCAGTCCTTATGGTGATCACTGATAAGTTAGTTGTTTACTTATGATCCCTGAAGACAAGTTTCACGTCAACATAGGTTCTACGCTGAAGTCGAAGATCAAGCTCAAGAACCAGCGACAAGTCTCCTAATGAACTGATGCGGATCAGCGAAGACTCAGATTTGTCCACTCAATGTGAAGTATCAAGTACAAGACTTCAACTATCGCTGAACTTTATCATTCGCTGATATAGAATGATAGACCGCTGAATCAATGAAAAGCTGATCATGAAGTCCTCCGTACAAAGTACTTTTGTCTTAACCACCCTTGCACGACTCCGTACGATATGTCAGAAAAGAACCTCCTTATTGTCTGAAATCGTACAACCACTCTGATACTACACTGTTCAAACATGCGGCTACTAAGGTTGTCTACAAAGGTCAATGACATACAACCAATGAGCTGCTGCCACGTGTAAAGTGTAAACTGCCATGCATTAAATGCATGCAGTATATAAGAAGGACTCCAGCTTCATTTTTGAAGCACTCGAAAACTCTGGACGAGTCACTTGCTAACTCTAGACAAGTCATCTTTCTTATCTTGAGATAGTTTATTATTAGTAATTTCCTTCTCTTTCTTAGTGCAAGAAACTTAGTGTTCCAACTTGTTTAGATTTAGGTTTATCCTTAATCTTGTTCCGCAACAAGCTGTAAATTGTTAATGATTTATCAATAAACAATTTAGAAAAGTAAAATCTGCGTGTTTGTATTCAACCCCCCTTCTACAAACTTGTA
This sequence comes from Saussurea involucrata, assembly GCA_033807775.1. Lineage (NCBI taxonomy): Eukaryota > Viridiplantae > Streptophyta > Magnoliopsida > Asterales > Asteraceae > Saussurea > Saussurea involucrata. Next base: position 99,838,555 of record CM066322.1, read on the forward strand.
TAGCCCTTCGGGACCAACAAGTGGTATCAGAGCGGTTTTGTTTAATCTCATAAACAAGATCTAATCTATACTAAGATTTCTCTTCCTTGCTATTTCTGAAAATGGCTACCAACACAAACACAAACTATATTGACAATGGTTCTCTTGCAAAACCCCCTAGATTCTCCAGAGATAATTTTAATCTATGGAAAAATAGGATGATTCTCTTCTTAGAAGGTGTAGACCCTACTATGCCTTATTATCTTGAAAACGGCCCATATATTCCTGTAAGAATTGATGCTGCAGTTCCAGCCGCTGAGAATAGACCTGCTATTCCAGAAAGGCTGATTCCTAAGGATGTTCATATGTGGACTGATGAAGATAAGAAGAAAGTGGCTATCGACACCAAAGCCAGATCCATACTATCCATGGCTCTTCCAGACGAAGTCTACCACTCCGTCATGAACCTGAAAACCTCAAAAGCTATGTGGGACACAATCTGTGTTCAGTATGAAGGTACTTCTGAAGTCCAGGACTCTCGAAAGATCAACCTGGTAAGACAGTACGAAAGCTTCATTTGTGGTAAGAATGAAACTCTCGCTGAAGTTCACCAATGTTTTAACTGTTTAATAATAGATCTAAAAACTGTTGGTAAGGAATATTCTAACTTTGAAGTGCTGACAAAGTTTTTAGAATGTTTACCTGAAAGCTGGGACAGTTATTCTATGTGTCTCAAGCTGTCAAAGGATCTAAAATCAATGACCCTTTCTACCTTATATGGCACGATGCTGAATTATGAGCAATCGAGTCATCTTAAGAAGAATTTTGTAAAAGATTCCAAAAGCACCCCTGTTGCTTTAATCTCAGAGGAACCTTCCACTCAGCGACCCTCGGTCACTATCACTGAGTTGGAGAGTAACTCTGAAAGGTCATCAGATTCTGACTCTTCAGATGATGATGAATCTTTGGCTCTCCTCACTAAAAAGTTCAGGAGATTCGCCAAAAAGAAAATGTTCAGAAAGAACAAACCTCTTTCCATTACTAACAAGCCAAGATCATCAGCTCCTGTTGATAAGGCTACTGTTACTTGTTTTAACTGTGAAAAGATAGGACATTTCGCCAACGAGTGCAGGTCAAAGAAAGTTTCGAGAAACTCAGCGTTTCCCAAGAAATCCTTTATTCCCAGGAATAAAGATGACAAATACGCCAAGCTGGAAGAAAGGTATGCGAAGCTGAAAAGCTTTAAGAAGAAAGGCAAAGGCCTGATGGCTGACTATGATTGGGCTGACTCTGATGAGGAAGAATCATCTGACTCTGAAGATGATGAAGCCAATCTCTATCTAATGGCCAAACTTGAAGATGAGGAAGACAACTCTGACATTCCCTCTACTTCAACCTCTGCAACTCAGGTATCACCTTCTTTCTTTACCAATATTGCAAATATTGATGAAGCTGATAGTCTTCATAAGATCGATCTCTTGACTAGAAGTTTATATGAAGCCATGAATGGCAAAACAATAGTTGAAAATCAAAACCTTGATCTCGTTGAACAGCTTAAAAAATGTCACCTTCAAATAGAAAATCTTTCTAAAATTGAAGAAGATTTTAAAGATCAAGTGCACTTAAATCAGCTAGTCAAAATCGAACGAGAAGAAGCTATCGCTGCATTGAAAGCTGAAAAAGCTACTGTTGATGGATGGTATAATTCCTCAACAAAGATCACTGAGATAATTAAGTCTCAGATTCCCCTGAGTGATAAACGTGGTCTTGGTTACAAAGCTGATACTCTAGAACCAACCACTGATCGTTCTATGCTCTTATTTGGAACTTTCATATCCTCATTCGCTGATACTTCATCCTCTTAGTGTTCCTCTTCTAGACCGCCTATCCCTGAGGAAATTTCTATCTCTTCAAAAGGTAAAGAGAAAATGGTTTATCCAAAACCTACCTGTGTCTTTAAAGACAAAGGTAAAGGAATTACGTTTAACCAAAATCCTCAGAAGGGTATCTGTATACCTAAGCTGAAAGCTTCTAAAGCTCCAGTGACCTATCCCTCTGGATCAAGGAATCAGATCTCTGGATCTACTCAGCGTGGATCTATTCAGCGATCTACTCCTAGAATCAGAGTGGATGTGTAACATCCTGAATTTTTTCAATTATAGTAATTTAATGAGAATTGGGATCTAATTGTATTTTGGTTTAAAACCTTGAATTATGTTGTAATTTATAATTCAATAGGGTTAAAATACAAGGGTTTAAAGTAGGATGTTACTTTTGGAAATAATTAAACTTGAGGGTGCATTGGGTCATTTGTGAAAGTGTGTTTGGATAAGGCATTTGAGATAAACAAATATCTCATTTTGGTTCTTGTTGGAGTCGGCAGAAAGAAAGAGGCAGAGAGATAGAAAAGAGAGAAAAAGGGAGAAAGAAGAAAACAAGGATTTTGGCTTCAAAATTTGGTAAGAATTGAACTTGATTTTGATAAAAGTTGTTCTGGATGTGTGATTGTAAACGAAATTGTTTGTTGAATCGATTTCCAGAATCGTTTACAGCAGATTGGAATCAAATTGGGCAAGAAAGTAGGTTTTCTTCAAGAAAGGTGAGTTCATTCGATTCTTTGTACAAATCAGTGTTTTTAAGTTATAGTAACCTTGGTATATTTGTATGAACTGACTGAGGATTGATTAGAATGAGTAGATTGAACTGATTTCATGTTTTAAATCGATTTGAGGACTTGTTGAACGGACAGTACGCAAAACCTTGAAAGTCCCGGTAGTTGAATGTCCCGGTAGTGAATGTCCCGGTAGTGGAAGTCCCGGTAGTGGTAGTCCCGGTAGTGGAAGTCCCGGTAGTGGAAGTCCCGGTAGTGGAAGTCCAGGTAGTGGAAGTCCCGGTAGTGGAAGTCCCGGTAGAGGCAAGTCCCGGTAGAGGCAAGTCCAGGTACATGTGAGTCCCGATACAGCATATCGGGAGTTGAGTAAAGAAACCAGTATATCTAAATGGTATCAAAGTTTGATATGGCTCAAGGATCTGATAAGTTAAGTATCTAGAGGTCTTGTATTTTATGTATCTTTCTGGATGTAATGAAATGTGCATTTATGTAAATCGTGGAAATATGCGATTTAGGAATTGTGATGGGAATTATATAGCTTGAACATACATACCCTTGAAAAGTAGTATGTTAGGTTTATAGACTGCGCTAGTCGATGCTAGGCAGGAATGTGTTAAGTGTAATGAATAAGGTTGGCTCATACTGAATGATATGAGGAATCTATATTAAGTAAATACCTGTATGAGTACAATTAGGTGATATGGATCCATAGGCACTAGCTTGATATAAACACATGGAATTGATGTGAGTAATCATAATTCCTGTGTGTATGTGAAATAAGAAATTGATGTGAGTAATCATAATTCCTGTGTGTATGTGAAATAAGGAATTGATGTGAGTAATCATAATTCCTGTGTGTATGTGAAATAAGGAATTGATGTGAGTAATCATAATTCCTGTGTGTATGTGAAATAAGGAATTGATGTGAGTAATCATAATTCATGTGTGTATGTTAAATGTGGAATTGATGTGAGTAATCGTAATTCCCATTTATGTGAAATAAGGAATTGATGTGAGTAATCGTAATTCCTATTTGCATTATTAAGAAATGTGGAATTGATGTGAGTAATCGTAATTCCTGATTTCTTAGGATGAATAGAGATTGACATGAGTAATTGTAATCTCTACATCCTTTCTAATAAATGGGCATATGTGGTTGAGATTTATTAGATGAGAGCATTGATCTAGAATCTGGGATTGATTCGTAGAAGGCTCTGGTATATGATAATATGACTAGGTGAATTAGTCATAATTATGGAGGTGGGGTAGATTCCCAGTAGTGAAAGGAGTTGTTGTACGGTAAGAAAAGGAATAATCAGGTTTGTTGTAACTTGTTTACATTGATTTTACAAATGTTATCTTGGAAACTAATGTTCTCACTAGGCGTTGGCCTAATCGTTTCAAATGATGTTTTCTTACCAGGTACCAGTTCGGGGGAAATAAAAGGGGTGTGGGACGAGCGTTTTGGATTAGCAAGGAAGGAAATCTACGGAAGGAGAGTTTGATGGATTGCTTAGATAATCTAGTTAGTCTGATTATAGTGACATAATTGGATTAATATGTTATTTGAAGAACTCAGGATTTATAAATGTATTCCTTGTGGTTAATGTACTTCTTATATAAAAGTTGAAGTTTATATCATCATAACTTGTGGAAATTTGAGGTTTAAATTAGCTCGGATTTTGGGGTGTTACAGGATGTCCTTGGTAAGAAATCCGAAGAACTACTTTTAGTTACAGGAAATGTTATCACTGTGGACTTACTGATCATATTGCTAGTCAGTGCCCCACAGCCACCAAAGCTGAAAAGATAGCTAAGGTGAAGATCATTGCCCCCAAGGCAAAGAAGACCACTGAGGTTAAGAAATTAACCAAAGTGAAGAATGACAAAGCTGAATCTTCAAATGCTGCGAAGACTGCTGAACCTTCCATTCCAACTACTTCCACTGACAAAAGTGTACACATGGTTAAGTGGGTACCCAAGAAAAACTAATCTTCCTTTGTAATGCAGGTTAAGAAAGGTATCTGGTATCTCGATAGCGGATGCTCTAGACACATGACTGGAAAGAAAAGCCTGCTCGCCGAATACAAGGAAGAGAAGGGTCCCTCTGTGACTTTCGGTGGAAATGGAAAAGGACATGCCCGAGGGTTTGGTGTACTATCTAATGGTACAACAACCTTCAGAAGAGTCACATATGTTGAAGGGCTGAAGCATAATTTTTTAAGCATCAGTCAGCTTTGCGACATGGATAACAAGGTAATCTTTACCAAGGAATCCTGCTTTGTCGCTGACAAAAAGGAGAAGATAGCTATCAGCGGTTATCGTTTGGAAAATGTTTATGTAATAAACATGGACTCAACAACCACTGAGAACTCCTATTTCTTCTCAAAAGCCTCATCTGATGTCAACTGGCTATGGCATAAGAGGCTCTCTCATCTGAATTTCAAGACACTGAACACTCTTTCTTCAAAAGAGTTAGTCACTGGTCTACCTCAACACTCATACGCCAAAGAGTCCTTATGTTCAGCGTGTGAGAAAGGCAAGCAGACCAAAGCAAGCTTTAAGTCAAAGCAAGTCTCCTCAGTGTCATCTCCTCTACAACTTCTTCATATGGATTTGTTTGGCCCTGTTAACAAACAATCCATCGCTGGAAAGAAATATACACTGGTCATAGTTGATGAATTCTCTCGCTTTACATGGGTAATGTTTCTCCGTTCTAAGAGTAACACCCCTGAAGAACTCATCACCTTTGTTCGGAAGATGGAAACCCTGAACAACTTGACCGTTCGCTCATTAAGGAGTGATCATGGGACTGAATTCAAAAATTGTTCTCTTGATTCCTTCTTTGAGAGTAAGGGTATTTCTCACAACTTTTCATCAGTGAGAACACCGCAACAAAACGGAGTCGCTGAAAGAAGAAATAGAACAATTATTGAAGTTGCACGTTCAATGCTCAGCGATTCTCACCTGCCTACTCAGTTTTGGGCAGAAGCTGTCAACACTGCTTGTTTTATGCAAAACAGGTCGCTGATAGTCAAAAGATTCAATAAGACAGCCTATGAACTTTTTCATGGGAGAAAGCCTTCAATCAGCTTTCTTCACATCTTTGGATGTCAGTGTTTTATACTGAATAACAGAGATGCCCTTGGAAAGTTTGATCCTAAGGCTGATGATGGAATCTTTCTTGGATATTCTTCAATCTCCAAAGCCTTCAGAGTCTTCAATCGAAGAAGACAAACTGTAGAAGAAACTATTCACGTCACGTTTGACGAATCCCGTTCAGCGAACTCTAAACCGTCTGCTGATACTGAAGAACTGAATCAATGGATGTTTTCTCATCTTGGTGATTCAGAAGATATTCCCACTCCTCATACTCATACAGTTGAAGATGATAGTCCTACTATCATTCCAAACATGCAGAATAGTGAAGCTGAAACATCATGGGTCTCAGTTGTTCCTTTAAACACTATACCTGCTTCTGAACCAAATATCTCAGACATTCCATCTACTTCTCAGCAATCAGTGAATGAAATGACATCTGCACCTACTCCTCTCTTGGCTGATATTCCAGAAGTCGCTGAAGCTTCATATTCAGCTCCTCCAGTTCAGTTTGAGTCAGCGTCTCACGCTCCGGCTCAGCGATAGACTGTAAATCACCCAATTGATCAAATTCTTGGTGATCCAAACGCTGGTGTTCAGACTCGACGAAGTGCAGGTAATATTTGTTTATTTGTTAACTTTATTTCTCTGACTGAACCAAAGAAAGTAGATGATGCCCTCAAAGATCCAAACTGGGTCAGCGCCATGCAAGAAGAGCTGACTGAATTCGAAAGAAACAAAGTTTGGAAACTTGTTCGAAGACCAACTGACAAGACAGTGATTGGCACTAAATGGGTCTATCGAAATAAGTTGGATGAACATGGAACTATAACCCGCAATAAGGCTCGACTTGTTGCTCAGGGATACAGACAAGAGGAAGGTATAGACTACGACGAAACATTTGCTCCTGTAGCAAGACTAGAATCTATTCGTCTATTCTTAGCATACGCTGTACACAAAGACTTCAAAGTATATCAGATGGATGTTAAGTCAGCGTTTCTAAATGGAAAGCTGAATGAAGAAGTCTATGTGGAACAACCTCCAGGATTCTCAGATCCTAAGCGTCCAGGTTATGTTTATAAACTGGACAAGGCACTTTATGGCTTAAAGCAAGCTCCACGTGCATGGTATGACACTCTCTCTACTTATCTCCATATTGAAAATTTTGAGCGAGGTAAAATCGATAAAACTCTATTTTTCAGGAAAGTAAAAGGTCATATCATTCTTGTTCAGATATATGTTGATGACATTATATTTGGTTCTACTAACCCTGATCTTTGTACTCGTTTCGCTGATAGAATGAAAGATGAGTATAAAATGAGCATGATGGGTGAGCTAACATATTTCCTTGGTCTTCAGATAAAGCAAAATGAAAAAGGAACTTTCATTAATCAGGGAAAGTATGTTAAAGATATGCTGAAGAAATTCGATTTAACTCAGAGTTCAGCTATGAAAACCCCTATGGCACCACCGCTGACACTAGATAAGGATACTAATGGTATTCCTGTTAATGTCACGCTATACCGTGGGATGATCGGCTCTCTTTTGTATCTTACAGCTAGCCGACCCGATATTATGTACGCAACCTGTTTGTGTGCACGATATCAAGCTGAACCTAAGGAATCTCATATGATCGCTGTAAAGCGAATTTTTCGATACCTTAAGGGTACTGCGAACCTAGGTCTTTGGTATCCCAAAGACTCAGGGTTTGATCTAATCGCCTATTCAGATAGTGATTTTGTAGGTTGCAAATTGGATAGGAAAATCACCACAGGAGGCTGTCAGCTCCTGGGTGGAAAGTTGGTGAGTTGGACAAGTAAAAAGCAAAACTCAGTGTCCACCTCCACAGCTGAAGCTGAGTATGTAGCCGCTGGAAGCTGTTGTTCTCAGGTCTTGTGGATGAGAAATCAACTACTGGACTATGACCTACAGCTCTCAAATATTCCAATCTATTGCGACAGCACAAGTGCCATCGCTATAGCCAACAATCCAGTGCTTCACTCAAAGACAAAACACATCGAAATTAGGTATCATTTTATCAGAGATCATGTGATGAATGGTGATATAGAACTTCACTTTATCCCAACTGATTATCAGTTAGCTGATCTGTTCACCAAACCTCTTGATGAGACAAGATTCAACTTTCTCATCAGCGAGATTGGAATGCTGAACTATGAAGAGTAAAATCTTCAGCGGTTCACATTTGATCAGCGATAGGATAAAATCAACTTGTATAACCCATTCTATCATTTTCTCTCTGAATAAACTTGATTCGCTGATATCAAGGTATGTTTTTCTCTTACTGACAATCGCATGTAAATGCAAGATTTCAAAACAAATTGCATCGCTGAATATCTCTTCCTTAATCAGCGATACTTTGAAATTTCTAAAATCAACACTGATATTTCTATTCAGTGCTTCATGTTTTCAAAAGTGTCCCTGAGTTTTTCAAAACCTCAGAGACATCCTAGATTATGAAAGGACAGTTGTGACATCATCGCAACGGATAAGCCCCGGCACGTTCTTTTTCTGACACGCGTTTGCACGTTACGTTTACCTTCCAATCAAATGCAAACACGTGTCCGTGTCATGATGAAAAACTTTCCCGTTCGAGTTTTTCTCTCTCTCTAATCTCACTATATAAACACTTTTTGGGTTTATATTTTTCCTTTACGCGAAAAACTTCTCCTCCAAGCAAGAAAAAGAAAATTACTGTTGCATTTGTGCTCTCAAGTTTTCAAGAACTTCTTCTTCTTCAACGAACCAGGTTAATAATTCTGTTGTTTACCTGTTTCTTAAACTTGTTAATGATCTTCTCATTGTTTTTACAAGATCAAACAAAAGAACCTTTTCAAATGAAATCATTTCTTTCATGGTTTTATGAACACAACCTTTCATGGTTGTTCTTCAAGTTTAAACGCAAATATCTTAAACTTGTTCTTCATACGTTTTTCCAGAATCCTAATTCTCAAAGGAAACTAGAAAACAAGATTTTTTATTGGGTTTGCTTTTCTTTTTCAAAACCAAGAAAAACCCTAATCTTCATTAAAACATTTTTGTCTGAATGAAATGGACAAAATTCGAACCATCTTATTGGAAAATCTTTCCACATTAGGATTATTCTTATTTGTTATATCTTTGGTTGAACTGATAATACAGAAATGGCATCTACTGACATTCCTACCGCTGAGAACACTGCTGCTGCTGAGGAATTGGAAATCATCAAGGCTCCTCAGGTCAAGTTCACTCTTGAAGAACTTGATTGGACAAAAACAAACAACCTATATGCGTTTTCGAGTTTCCTCCTCGAAAGCAAGTCACACATCTGAATGATGCTGTGAATTTCCTGAAAAACTGTTGCCTCTCTACAGCCCTGACCATAACACCTCCTGCACATCAGCTACTACTATCTCAGTTCTGGTACTCTGCCAGACACTCTCAGCTACCATCAACCAAAGACTCCTCAAAGACAATTGATTGCATCCTCTGTGATACAGATTTTGTCACTATAAAAATCACCCCTGCCATTATCCAAAAATCCCCGAGCCTTCCCATCGCCACAAAAGAAAAACCTTTTGTTCCTCTCCCTGACCACAAGAAACAGTCTGATAGGGAAGCCATCACTGCATTCTTTGATGCAATGGGCTATGTATGGGAAACTGGAAGGGACAAGAAGCCTGAGAAGAAGCTGACCCTCATTAAAAAGTCAAAAATGCCCAGCGAGATGAACTTCATCTTCGTTCACTTGATAAGCTGCATGACTGCAAAGACCGGCTCCTCTGATCAAGCCGCTCAACCTCAGCAAGCAATGGGATATGCTTTGCTGAAAGGTCTTCATATAGACTGGGCTTCAATAATCTACGATGATCTTGTACTCAGAGTAGACTCTGCCGCTGACCGATCTCCATGGGTTCCATATCCTAGATTCATCGGCGTCGTCTTCCAAACAGGCCTGAAGGACAACTACCCACAAGTAGGAGACCTGAAACTCTCTCAGGTTGGTCCTAAGGTACTCGACTTCAAGCCAGTGGAAAACGAGGTACGTCTCTCTACACTTTTAACCCTTCTAAATCCTCCTTCTTCTTCTACTTCTGCAGCTCCTTCAGTGGACAAACCCACCGCTGATACCCCAGCGGCAACCTCCCCTCCTTCAAGAAAAAGGAAACACTCTTCTACCTAACTTAGTTACAAAAGAACTAAGAAAACCAAGGAGCAACCCCAGCAATCTCATGCTGAAGACTCCTCAGCTCATCTTGAAGAGCTGAAGGAAAGTTCAGTGGTACGCTCTGCCACAGCTGAACAAGCCACCCATTCCATCCCAGCTTCAGCGTCTCTAAACGCTGAAGTTATAAACTTGGAATCTACCCAACCTCCTTCAGTCTCTCTACAGACTGAAGAAGTGATTCTCAGCGGATCCAACGCTGAACCCCGCACCCAACCAACTTTCTCAACCTTCGCTTCTCTCTCTACTCCATTGGACTTTAATCCAGTTTTCACCACGACCACTGGATCACCCGTCATTCCTCCAGAAGCTAAAGCTGATACTCTTCAAGGAATGATGGATGCAGGACCTGTAGGAACGTCCATGCATATACGCACTCTCGCTGACGACATGGAACATTATTCAGGTCACAGAAGTTTTGATGACTTCATCGACCCTCCTGCAGGTATACACCAAACCATATACACTGTAACTGAACCCCAAACTTCTGAGCTTTCCTCTGTTCACAAGTACTTATATGTTACAGGTCCTAATTTGGGAGACATCAATGCCTCTCTGAAGAACCTGGATACGAAGCTGACAGGTCTCACCACTACTCTCTCAGACAACTCTTCAGCTGTAACAAACGCTGGAGAGAATCTCAACAAGCTGACGACAGTGGTGGAACAGAAAGCCTCCAAAGCTGATTTGGAGAAGGTTGATAAAACTCTTGGTGACTTTGCCAAAGTTCTTGCTGACATCTACACAGACTACACCTCTCTCAAAACATCAGTTCAATCCATGTCTAGCGAGTTTACAACGCTGAAGACATCGGTTGGAAATCTTCAGGGAGAGATGACTACTGTAAAGACTGACATAAGTTCAGTAAAGACTGACATGTTTTCAGTAAAGAATGACATGAGTTCTGTAAAGAATGACGTCAATTCAATGAAGACAATGATGCAGCAGATCCTGAATAACATGACCGCCCCTGCCCCTGCTATTACTGGCCTAGAAGACAGAGTAGCAGCGATTGAAGATTATATGGGGATCCCTGGCCAAGAAGACAGGGAACCAAAACCAACTGCTGAGTCATCACTTTCCTCCCCCACTCATCATGAGGAAGGGGGGGAGAAGAAATCTGAAGACCTTCCCCATGATGAATCTATCAAGGGGGAGAAGACTGGAGACCTTACCCTTACTGAAGAGGGTGAGAAGACAACTGAAGAAGTTACTGCTGGACCTCAGGGAGATGAAAACCCTAAGGGAACCGAGAAGCTTACCTCTGTATCTGAGGGGGAGCAACTCGAAGAAGATGCTGAAGAATCTGAATCTGAAGCTGAAGATGAAGAAGCCATCGACTTATCTGATGATGAACCATCCTCTTCTCCAAAGAATGATGATGATGACGATGATGATGATGTTGACTCCTTTATCGTCAAGCCTGCTCAGAGGACTACAACTCTTAAAGGGATCTTGATAAAAGAACCTTTAGGGGAGCGGACCAAGACAAAGCCTTCAGCGTCTAAAGCTGACAAAGGCAAAAACAAAGGCCTTGCTGAAGATGACAATCTGATGATCTTGCTTACAAAGCCAGTTTGTCAGGTACACTAAATCTTCCTTATACTGCATCCCTCCTCTATCTATACACATTATCAGCTCTACTCTCCACAGCATATACACATTATGAACCAATTTCAAAGTTGTTAACTCACACAAAGATTATTCCTTCGAATTCTCTGTTGATCCAAACCCTCAGTGATTTGATAATGACCCTCTCTTAAATACTTAGTGAAAATTGTAAGTAAACAATATGTATCAGAGTTTCACAATCGCTGATAAGTACTAAGATCTTACAGTACCGCTGATAGGAACTCTCGCTCTTTAGATTAAACATTCAGCGAACACTGTTCACCATAATGCTCTAAGCCTGTTCAGTCCTTATGGTGATCGTTGATAAGTTAGTTGTTTACTTATGATCCCTGAAGACAAGTTTCACGTCAACATAGGTTCTACGCTGAAGTCGAAGATCAAGCTCAAGAACCAGTGACAAGTCTCCTAATGAACTGATGCGGATCAGCGAAGACTCAGATTTGTCCACTCAACGTGAAGTATCAAGTACAAGACTTCAGCTATCGCTGAACTTTATCATTCGCTGATATAGAATGATAGACCGCTGAATCAATGAAAAGCTGATCATGAAGTCCTCCGTACAAAGTACTTTTGTCTTAACCACCCTTGCACGACTCCGTACGATATGTCAGAAAAGAACCTCCTTATTGTCTGAAATCGTACAACCACTCTGATACTACACTGTTCAAACATGCGGCTACTAAGGTTGTCTAGAAAGGTTAATGACATACAACCAATGAGTTGCTGCCACGTGTAAAGTGTAAACTGCCATGCATTAAATGCATGCAGTATATAAGAAGGACTCCAGCTTCATTTTTTAAGCACTCGAAACTTAGTGTTCCCACTTGCTAACTCTGGACAAGTCATATTTCTTATCTTGAGATAGGTTATTATTAGTAATTTACTTCTCTTTCTTAGTGCAAGAAACTTAGTGTTCCAACTTGTTTAGATTTAGGTTTATCCTTAATCTTGTTCCGCAACAAGCTGTAAATTGTTAATGATTTATCAATAAACAATTTAGAAAAGTAAAATCTGTGTGTTTGTATTCAACCCCCCCCCCCCCCCCTTCTACAAACTTGTATAGCCCTTCGGGACCAACATTCTCTCATTGAAATCACTTTTTAAGCTGACTCGGATTAACTGCTTTCTTTAATTGTCTCCGTGGGATCGATATTCGCTACTTAGTATTACTTTATTACTTGTTTTCAAAACGATACTGGTTACTTGTTATAATACCCGTTATATTTGCGTTGAATTAATAAAGTGTGCATATGTGTGTGTGTGTGTGTGTGTGTGTATATATATAGGGGTGAGTTCAAATGAAAACTCATTTTTCATTGTGCACATGAGGACAAATCACAACCATTGATCAAAATTTAGAATACTAATCAATGGTTAAAACAAAATAAGATTAATTGAGAAGTGATTAAGGGCAAAATTAGGAATTTGAATCAGCACCTACCATATTTGACTTTTTATTTTCATTTTTAATTAAAAAACTTTTACCACCTTAAAGTTTAAAATAAATTATCTTAAAAATTACTAATATTTTAATCAAACAAATTACATCAAAAAACGAGAATTTCGTGCTCTTCGATATGACATCCATCTCGATATAGTTTTTTTATTATAACCGTTTTTATATGAAATGCTATATATGTGTTATATTCATTAGGAATATGTAACCACATCCCCGGGTATCCACATTCAGTATGAATAACAAAGATGTACGTCCATTTACTATTCATGATGAATAATACAGTATTCAAGATGAATAATACAATATTCAGGATGAATAATACATGAATTCATGATTCATGTATTATTCACCATGAATCCTGTATTATTCACACTGAATGTTGTATTATTCATCCTAAATGATACATTATTCATGATGAATAAACATGAATGACCCGTGAAGATGTGGACACATGGCATGCTCTCTTTTGTTCCCCGATTCACAACCAAAACTTGGTTTTATTCATTATGAATATGTATGCACATCTCCGAGTGTCCACATTCAATATGAATAACAATAGTGAACGTTTCATTCACAATTCATGATGAATAATACAGTATTCAGAATGAATAATACAACATTCGAGATGAATAATACACGAATTCGTGAATCATGTATTATTCACCTTAAATGTTGTATTATTCATCCTGAATGATACATTATTCATGATGAATAATGCATGAATGACCCGTGAAGGTGTGGAGACGTGACGCGTTCTCTTTTGTTCCCCGGTTCACAACTGAAACTCGATGGGTTCTCGATTTGTCTCGATGGGTGTTGGGTTACAGTGATGAATAATGTGATGCCTTAAGACGTTAAAAAAATGCTGAGAAAGATGATGTCGAGTTACGAATTTACGGTGTCGAGGTGTTGTAGACACTTGAATGTACATAAATATTCATAATGAATATAACACATATATAACATTTCACGTAAAAAATGGTTAAAACAAAAAAAACTATATCGAGATGGATGTCATATCGAAGAGCACGAAAATCTCGTTTTTTTGATGTAATTTGTTTGATTAAAATATTAGTAATTTTTAAGATAATTTATTTTAAACTTTAAAGGGGTAAAAGTTTTTAATTAAAAAAGAAAATAAAAGGTCAAATATGGTAGGGGTGATATTGAAATTATCTTCTTTTTTACCCCTAATCACCTTAACTAATAATTTTAATTAAAAGCTCTATTTAATAGGAGTTGTTGGATCAATAATGATGGAGGGGCCGAGACCCGTTCTCATGTGCACAATGAAAAATGAGTAATCATTTGAACTTTCCTCTATATATATATATATATATATATATATATATATATAGGGGTTAAATCTAGTGAGGATCAAAAAAAGGTTAAGAACTTGAGGAGTGAGGACTAATCTAATCCATTAATTAGAATAAATCAAGGGATATTAAAAAAGTATTTTTTTAGTTAAAGCAAACAACAAGGGTAGTTTTGAGAATCTGAAAAACATATCAAGGGTATATTAGACATTAGATTAATAAATTCAAATTACACCCATTGTGTCCTTTCCACTTTTCACCTGCTCTTCTCAACTTTTTACAGCAAGAGTGCATCATGATAAAATAGGTCCACCATTCATTTACTCCTCGTCGACCTAACAGATTCTCAGTTCTAGTCACCGTTGTCGGAGGATTCGTCGAAACTCGCTGCTCACATGCTTTGAAGAAACGCGACGATGGCGATTTAGGTCTCGATAATTTCAACTTTTTCATGATCTGTCGTTGAAACAAGCTCGACAAAAGGTTTTGAAACAGCGCGAGATCTTCATCGTCGACGGTGATCTGAACGACGACGAGTTATTATCGAATCTTTTCGACATTGTTTCGTTTCTTCCGAGTAATCATCGATTTCTCCTTAAGCTGATTTCTGGTTTCTCAGATCTGAACTTCAGAGACGGTTTGGTTCAAGTGTTTTTTGGTTTTGTTTGAGTTGATTTTAATTTTCATCTAGGTTTTGTTCATATCCTTTTTGTATACTACAAAATAGATAAGTTAGCTTTGTAACAGATTTGGGGTTTTTATTTCTCAAAGTTGTGTTTGATTTCATAAGGTGAAATCAAACCCATAGCTGATTCCATAGTAGAGTAACAAATTTAGGTTTTTTTTTGTTTTCCAGATTTGTTTCTGATTTCATGTGGTGAAATAACACATAGAAGAAAATTGTGTTGGATTCATGTGGTGAAATATGAAAGTTATGTTGGATTCATGTGGTGAACTAAAACATAGAAGAAAATTGTGTTGGATTCATGTAGTGAAATATGAAAGTTATGTTGGATTCATGTGGTGAAATATGATAATCCTGTTGGATTCATGTGGTGAAATAGCAAATAAATGAAAACTTGTATTTTACTTCATGAGGTGAAATAGGATAGTCAATATGTGTTTCATATGGTGAATCTTTGTTACCAAATGACCATTATGCCCTCTTTCATGTGGTGAAACAACTTTCAATTAAAATCATAGGATCAAAACATAATAAAGGCTTAGATTGGTTCTCACGATTTTGAACCTTTTTGTGGTTCTCATTTGATTATCGTCCTATATTTATATAAATGATATATATATATATATATATATATATATATATATAGAGAGAGAGAGAGAGAGAGAGAGAGAGAGAGGGAGGTTCAAAAGAAAGCCTCAAATAAATGAAAAACTAAAAAACACATAATCGACCGTTAGATTAGATGATCTGATGGATGTGATTAAACAGGCGGTTACAACAATATTAATTAAATTAAAAAACCTCACCCCTCTATTTTTTATTCGAAAAAAGACGAAAAATAAACAAATTTCGAACGAAATAAATTACACCAAATAAACGACGATATTTTTCTCGTTAATTTGACATCCATATTGATATACTTTTTCATCCGTTTTTTCGTGGTTTTCCGGTTTTCCATTTATTTGAGGTTTTCTCTTGAACCCGACCCTATATATATATATATATATATATATATATATATATATATATGTATAATGCGGAAAAAATGGGTTCATGCTCTAAAAATGTTGTGTGTCTGGGTTTAAAAAAATATGAGAATGGTTGTTTTGGGGTAATTTTAGAGTTAGGTCATTCTTAAGGGACTACTTTGGCATAACCCACTTAAAATTTGTGAATTAGAGATTGATTTGGGTTTGAACGGGATATGTTTAAGGGCGAGGCTATTTGCACCAAAAAAAATATTAATGGCACCAAATGATGATTATATTTTTTTGTTTTTTGTCTTTTTATTGTCTTTTTTTCTATTTTATTTATTTAATTGTATTATAGTTTAAAAATATATAATGTTATGTATAGTTTTTATTTAATTGTATTATATAGTTTAAAAAGATTTTTTTTTTCTTTTACTTTTTAGTTTTATTTAAAAATAAATAAAAATTTATAAATAAAAATATTACATATTTTTTATAATTATATAATTATAAAAATAAAATATAAACATTGCGATTTAACATATAAATAGAACATAAAATAATCTATATTACATTCGATTATTCTAAAATAACATTATCCGTAGTACAATTAACACGTAAAAGTCGCTGGTACTTCTGTATTCGATCTGAATACGGGGTAGCCTATCCTGCAGCACACGGATAACGGAAGTGGAAAAAATGTTGTACAATAGTAGGGAACGGGTATCCTTCTGCCATATCTAATTTCACATAATGGTTACCATTAACGTACTCAATTGTAAAAGCAACATGTTGATACCACGCTGGCGGAGTGGACCTAAGCGGCAAGTACGTCCCATAGCCTCTCATATTTATAACGTGTAATATCACATTATACTTTGAAGCAATCAAGACACCTATTTCAGGCATTGTCATCCAGTGTTCAACTGGTGCACCTTGATCTGAATGGAAGAAGTTTAAAGTGTTGTAAACAATATTCCAATATTGACCTCCAAAAGCGTTGATGTATTCGGTCTTGTGTGTATCTAACTCTTCCATCAAGTTAAACCGAATTGTGGGCCATGCATCTTCATGAAGACCGAGACAGACAACTATTGCTTGGAATCCACAATTTCCATCACCTCTCACATCATGTACATGCGTAATGTAAGGGTGAAACATCATGTACATCCTCAGTAAACATTTGGACTTCAGCTTCACAACCTACGTCATCATCTTGTAAATCTGCGTCATCATATAGTAAATCTTCTTCAATAGTAACATTATTTTAAAAAGTGATGTGAAAATAGAGACCCCATTGGAGATGTGAATAGTGTCATTTACATCAAATTTAGTGTTTAGTGTAAGATTTAGTGACCCAATTGGAGATGGTCTAATGGAACATTTTAGCATAATGAGATGTAGGGACCAAAATCAAGAAAAACTACAAACCATATGGATTAAATCCGTAATTTATTATTTCTTGTAGTTACAAGTTGTTCAAAATGGTTGAAAGTTGAAAAGACCATAGCAGAAAAGGACGTGTACAAATTTGGTTGGTTTTGAAGATGTGGGACATGTTTGTCCATATTTGGAATTTTACTCTCCATCAATTATTGACCATTTTTGTTGAAAAAGTATTATTACTATTTCTGTTCATTTAATGATGAAATAGATATCTACAAAAAAATGTCACCCAACTATAATTGAATGAAATAGAAATTTATAAAAAATACACACACACACACACACACATATATATATATATATATATAGACTCTCTCTCTTCTCAATCTTTGACCTATATACACACCTATCTTTTGACAAAAAGTGTGTGTATTTTTTTATAGCTATGCTTCAAAAGAGATCCCATGAAACATGAACAGACATGTGCAAGACCACAATAAAGAAACATTTAGGAAACCCTAATTTGAGGGGTAGGAAAGAAGAGGACATACCTGCAAATTGGAGCTTGCAAAAGTTAAAAGAGAGAGGAGGGGTGATGTTCTGGAGCTTGCAAAAGGTAAAAAAGAGAGGAGGGGTGATGTTCTGGAGCTTGCAAAAGGTAAAAGAGAGAGGAGGGGTGATGTTCTGTAGCTTGCAAAAGGTAAAAGAGAGAGGAGGGGAAACAAAGAGTATTTATTGGATGGGAGAAGGGAATGAAGTCAAAAGAACAAAGGTAATAAATCTAAAATAGAAGAGGTACAATTTCAATTCATATTATTATAAAATCAAAAGTTACAAATTTTATAATTTTATAAACAAATTTATAAAATCAAAACATATATAAAATAAGATCAACCATGGAAAGGACATTTGACTAACATAAAGAAAAATATATTTTACAATGTTATAATAAAATCAAAAGTTACAAATTTATAAAATAAAATAAAATCAAAAGTAACAAATTTTATAAATTTATAAACAAATTTATAAAATGGGCCCTTTATAAAATCAAAACATATATATATATATATATGTGTGTGTGTGTGTGTGTGTGTGTTAAAGGAAAAGAGAAATAGAACACAATAGAATGAAGAGAATGAATCGTGATTCTCATTAATCATAAGCCCTTTATATAGGGATGAGTTACAAGTAGATAACTACAAGATATTTCAATTCTAATCTATGTCTATCCCTATCTCTATCGTCATATCATTTAGACGATGGCACATTTTTCCTACAACACTCCCCCTTGTGCCGAGTCAAAGGAGTGAAGGTGCACAATTGTTGCCTCGTTAAAACCTTACGCCAAAATAAAAGTCCAGTGGGAAAAATAAAAATATGACGAAGGAAAGAGTACAACGCACTAGCTTATTTCCAATACATAGACTTTTCCTTTAGTCTAGTTTCTCCTAGATTCGTACATTAATCGTGAGAGTTAAGAAAACATGATGGTATATAAACTGTTGCCTCACTAAAACCTTACACCAAGGAACAAAACCCAATGGGAAAAATAAAACATTGGTTGAAGGAAAGAGCACAACATACCAATATTACATATATAGTAGACTCCCCCTTTTGTCCACTACTCCCCCTGATTTGTGCATTAATCAAAGAAGGTTTAAAACATTTCCATTTAATACTTTCTACATGTTTCCCAAATATGGTTTTACGTATTGATTTGGTAAACAAAATGTCACATTTTCCTCGCATCTTATTCAGTTCACTTGAATCTTGAGGATAATTGATTATATGAAAACTTAAGCAAAGTATGCTTTTGTGTTATAACCCTTGATATATCTTACTTTCATTTCTTCGATACATGATGCATTATTTCCATACATGCAAGTTGTATAGTGGTTAAACTCAAAATTACCAGCTCCTCTTATATGTGTAATGATAGTCCTTAACCATATACACTCTTGAATAGTCTCATGGAGAGTAAGATTGTTGATAATATAAGTAGATAGCTATTAAGGGTTTGCTTAGTTTACTTCCAAGCAATCGGCATGTTCCATATGATAATTCCTTATTCAGTTTGGGAACAACCTTTATATCAGTCAAACATATACCTAATATCAGCCAATGTATACCAAGGCATTGTTTGGTGTTTTTCTATAAGGGCCAGTACTTTTGCCGCTCACAATCTAAGTAGGTATTGAAGTTTCATTATCAATCCACTTTTCTCCGTAGGGAAATTATAAGCCCACGTCAAAGGTGCCAAAAGATTAATTTGAAATCATTCCAATGATGTTGCGTTGGCGCTGAGCTAAATCTAGCTGCCAAGTTCAGTGAGAAGTACAATATACGGTCAAGTGTATTATGTTGAGTACAATAATGCGCCTATTGTACTTAGGTATGGAATTCCAGCTCCTAACACCTCTTCGTCCTCATCCTTTAGACGAAATGGATCTTTCCTTATATCCATCACTTTGACCGATCATGGGAGTGCTAATCGGATGCGCTTTGTCCATATTAGGTCGCCTGATCATTTTCTAGACATATGCGGATCGGTGGATTAATATTCCACAAACTTGGTGTCGTAGCTCAAGTATCTAGACAAAACCAAGTTTTCCCACGATCTTTCATCTCAAATTCAGATTTCAAGTAGCTTGTGTTTTCTCTTATTTCATCAAGAGTGCCTATTATGTTTATAACATCGACATATAGAGCTACTAAGAAAATCTGGGACTTGTTTTCTTATATAATGTTGATCCAAACCCTCAGTGATTTGATAATGACCCTCTCTTAAATACTTAGTGAAAATTGTAAGTAAACAATATGTATCAGAGTTTCACTATCGCTGATAAGTACTAAGATCTTACAGTACCGCTGATAGGAACTCTCGCTCTTTTAAATTAAACACTCAGCGAACAATGTTCACCATAATGCTCTGAGCCTGTTCAGTCCTTATGGTGATCGCTGATAAGTTAGTTGTTTACTTATGATCCCTGAAGACAAGTTTCACGTCAACAAAGGTTCTACGCTGAAGTCGAAGATCAAGCTCAAGAACCAGCGACAAGTCTCCTAATGAACTGATGCGGATCAGCGAAGACTCAGATTTGTCCACTCAACGTGAAGTATCAAGTACAAGACTTCAGCTATCGCTGAACTTTATCATCTGCTGAATAGTAAATGATAATCGCTGAATCAACGAAAGCTGATCATGAAGTCCTCCGTACAAAGTACTTTTATCTTAACCACCCTTGCACGCCTCCGTACGAATTGTCAGAAAAGAACCTCCGAATATCTGAAATCGTACAACCACTCTGATACTACACTGTTCATCCTTACGGCTACTAAGGTTGTCAACCAAGGTCAATGACATGCAACCAACCAGCTGATGACACGTGTAAAGTATATACTGATTTGCATTAAATGCATGCAGTATATAAAGAGATGAACTCACTTCTTTTGAAAAAACTTGCTAACTCTGGACAAGTTCAAATCTCTCTCAAGATAGAATTTTATTAGTAATCTTCTTATCATTCTTAGTGCAAGAAAACTTAGTGTTCCAACTTGTTTAGATTTAGGTTTATCCTTAATCTTGTTTCCGCAACAAGCTGTAAATTGTTAATGATTTATCAATAAACAATTTAGAAAAGTAAAATAGTGTGTTTGTATTCAACCCCCCCCCCCCTTTCTACAAACTTGTATAGGCCTTTCGGGACCAACAAGTGGTATCAGAGCAGATTTGTTTAATCTCATAAACAAGATCTAATCTAAGATATTTCTCTTCCTTGCTATTATCTGAAAATGGCCAACACAAACACACACTATATAGACAATGGTTCTCTTGCAAAACCCCCTAGATTTTCCAGAGATAACTTCAACTTATGGAAAAATAGGATGATGCTCTTCTTAGAAGGTGTAGACCCTACTATGACCTACTATCTTGAAAACGGCCCACACATCCCTGTAACAATTGATCCTTTAGTTCCAGCCACTGCAACTAGAGCTGCTATTCCTGAAAGGCTGATTCCAAAGGAAATACACATGTGGACTGATGAAGATAAGAAGAAAGTGGCTATAGATACAAAAGCCAGATCCATACTATCCATGGCCCTTCCTGACGAAGTTTACCATTCTGTCATGAACCTGAAGTCATCAAAAGCCATGTGGGACACAATATGTGTTCAGTATGAAGGAACGTCTGAAGTCCAGGACTCAAGAAAGATCAACCTGGTAAGACAATACGAAAGCTTCATTTCTGGTAAGAATGAAACTCTCTCTGAAGTTCACCAACGTTTTAATTGCTTAATTATAGATCTAAAAACTGTTGGTAAGGAATATTCTAACTTTGAAGTGCTGACAAAGTTTCTAGAATGTTTACCTGAAAGCTGGGACAATTATTCCATGTGTCTCAAGCTGTCAAAGGATCTTAAATCAATGACCCTTTCAACCTTATATGGTACAATGCTGAATCATGAGCAATCTAGCCATCTTAAGAAGAATCTTGTAAAAGATTCCAAAAGCACTCCTGTTGCTTTGCTCTCAGAGGAACCTTCTACTCAGCGACCCTCGGTCACTATCACTGAGTTAGGAAGTAACTCTGAAAGGTCATCAGATTCTGATTCTTCAGATGATGATGAATCCTTGGCTCTCCTAACTAAAAAGTTCAGGAGATTCGCCAAGAAGAAAATGTTTAGAAAGAACAAACCTCTTTCCATAACTGACAAGCCTAAATCATCAGCTTTTGTTGATAAGGCTACTGCTACTTGTTTCAACTGAGAAAAGACAGGTCATTTCGCTAATGAGTGCAGGTCAAAGAAAATCATGAGACCTTCAGCTTTTACAAAGAAATCCTTTGTTCCAAGGAATAAAGATGACAAATACTCAAAGCTGAAGGAGAAGTATGCAAAGCTGAAAAGCTTTAAGAAGAAAGGAAAAGGCCTGATGGCTGACTATGATTGGGCTGCTTCTGATGAAGAAGCCTCATCATCTGATTCTGAAGATGATGAAGCAAATCAATGTCTCATGGCCAATATTGAAGAAGAGGAAGAAAGTTCAGACATTCCCTCCACTTCAACATCTGCCATTCAGGTATCACCTTCTTTCTTTACCAATATTGCAAATATTGATGAAGCTGATAGTCTCCGTAAAATCGATCTATTGACTAGAAGTTTATACGAAGCCATGAACGGCAAAGCTGTGGTTGAAAACCAAAATCTTGATCTCGCTGAAAAGCTTAAAAACTGCCACCTTCAAATAGAAAAGCTTTCTAAAATTGAAGATGATTTTAAAGATCAAGTCTATTTAAATCAGCTAGTCAAAATCGAACGAGCAGAAGCTATCGCTGCATTAAAAGCTGAACAAGCTACTGTAGAAGGATGGTGTAATTCTTCAACAAAGATCACTGAGATAATTAAGGCTCAGATTCCTCTGATTGATAAACGTGGTCTGGGTTATAAATATGAAACTCCAAAACCAACCACTGAACGTTCAATGCTTAAATTTGGAACGTTCGTATCCTCAGTCGCTGACACTTCATCATCTCAATACTCCTTGTCGGTTACACCAATCCCTGAGGAAACTCCTACCTCCTCAAAAGGTAAGGAGAAAATGGTTTATTCAAAACCTACCTCTGTCTCAAAAGACAAAGGTAAAGGAATTGTTATTTTTCAAAATCCTCAGAAGGGTACCTTAGTACCTAAGCTGAATGCTTCCAAAGCCTTAGTGATTCATTCATCTGGTTCTAGAAATCAGATCTCTGGATCAGTTCAGCGACCTACTCCTAGACTCAGAGTAGATGTCCTTGGTAAGAAATCTGAAGAACTGAATGTTCGTCCTATTTCAAAAACCAATAGTGTACTTGGTGCTGGCACTTCTAATTCCAAATTAAAAGCTCAGCACTCAAGTGGTCCTAGAACTAATTTTAGTTATAGGAAATGTTATCACTGTGGACTTACCGATCATATTGCAAGTAAGTACCCCACAGCCACCAAAGCTGATAAGATAGCTAAGGTGAAGATAGCACCCAAGTCCAACAAGACCAAACCAGTTGCAATTCAGGTCAAGGTGACTCCTACCGCTGAGGTCAAGAAATTGACCAAAGTGAAGAAAGACAAAGCTGAATCTTCAAATGCTGCGAAGACTGCTGAACCCATTCCAACTTCTTCCACTGACAAACGCGTATACATGGTGAAGTGGGTACCCAAGCAAAACTAATCTTCCTTTGTATTGCAGGTTAAGAAGGGTATCTGGTATCTCGATAGCGGATGCTCTAGACACATGACTGGAAAGAAAAACCAGCTCGCTGAATACAAGGAAGAGAAGGGTCCCTCTGTGACTTTCGGTGGAAATAGAAAAGGACACACCCGAGGGTATGGGGTACTTTCAAATGGTACAACATCCTTCAGAAGAGTCGCATATGTTGAAGGGCTGAAGCATAATCTTCTGAGCATCAGTCAGCTTTGCGACATGGATAACAAAGTGATTTTCACTAAGGAATCCTGCTTTGTCTCTGACAAAAAGGAGAAGATAGCTCTCAGCGGTTATCGTTTGGAAAATGTTTATGTAATAAACATGGACTCAACAACCACTGAGAACTCCTGTTTCTTCTCAAAGGCATCTTCTGATGTTAACTGGCTATGGCACAAAAGGCTCTCACATCTCAACTTCAAGACGCTGAATACTCTTTCCTCCAAAGAGTTAGTCACTGGTCTACCTCAACATTCATACGCCAAAGAGTCTTTATGTTCAGCGTGTGAAAAAGAGAAGCAGACCAAGGCAAGCTTTAAGTCAAAGCAAGTTTCCTCAGTGTCATCTCCTCTACAACTACTCCATATGGATTTGTTTGGCCCTGTTAACAAACAATCCATCGCTGGAAAGAAATATACGCTGGTCATAGTTGACGAATTCTCTCGTTACACATGGGTAATGTTTCTCCGTTCTAAGAGTGACACCCCTGAAGAACTCATCACCTTTGTTCGGAAGATGGAAACTCTGAACAATATGACTGTTCGCTCAATAAGGAGTGATCATGGAACTGAATTCAAAAACAGTTCTCTTGATTCCTTCCTTGAGAGTAAGGGTATTTCTCACAACTTTTCGTCAGTGAGAACACCGCAACAAAATGGAGTCGCTGAAAGAAGAAATAGAACAATTATTGAAGTTGCACGTTCAATGCTCAGCGATTCTCACCTGCCTACTCAGTTTTGGGCAGAAGCTGTCAACACTGCTTGTTTTATGCAAAACAGGTCGCTGATAGTCAAAAGATTCAATAAGACAGCCTATGAACTTTTTCATGGGAGAAAGCCTTCAATCAGCTTTCTTCACATCTTTGGATGTCAGTGTTTTATACTGAATAACAGAGATGCCCTTGGAAAGTTTGATCCTAAGGCTGATGATGGAATCTTTCTTGGATATTCTTCAATCTCCAAAGCCTTCAGAGTCTTCAATCGAAGAAGACAAACTGTAGAAGAAACTATTCACGTCACGTTTGACGAATCCCGTTCAGCGAACTCTAAACCAAACGCTGATACAGAAGAAATGAATCAATGGATGTTTTCTCATCTTGGTGATTCAGAAGATTTTCACACTCCTCATGCTCACACCGTAGAAAATGATGGTCCTACTATCATTCCAGATATGCAGAATAGTGAAGCTGAAACATCTTGGGTCTCAGCTGTTCCTATAAACACTATACCTGCAGTTGATCCAAATGCCTCAGAAATTCCATCTATTTCTCAGCAATCAGTGAATGAAGTGACAAATGCAAACATTCCTCTCTTTGCTGATAATCCAGAAGTAGCTGAAGCCTCATCTTCAGTTTCTCTAGTTCAGACTGATTCAGCGACGTATGCTCCTGCTCAGCGATGGACTGTAAATCACCCAATCGATCAAATTCTTGGTGATCCCAACGCTGGTATTCAGACTCGTAGAAGTGCAGGTAATATTTGTTTATTTGTTAATTTTATTTCTCTAACTGAACCAAAGAAAATAGATGATGCCCTCAGAGATCCAAACTGGGTCAGCGCTATGCAAGAAGAGCTGACTGAATTCGAAAGAAACAAAGTTTGGAAACTTGTTCGTAGACCAACTAACAAAACGGTGATAGGCACTAAATGGGTCTATCGAAACAAGTTGGACGAACATGGTACTGTAACTCGCAACAAAGCTCGTCTTGTTGCTCAGGGATACAGACAAGAGGAAGGCATAGATTATGACAAAACTTTTTCTCCTGTAGCAAGACTTGAATCTATTCGTCTTTTCCTAGCATATGTTGTACACAAAAACTTCACTGTACATCAGATGGATGTTAAGTCAGCGTTTCTGAATGGAAAGCTGAATGAAGAAGTGTATGTGGAACAACCTCCAGGATTCTCAGATCCTAAGCGTCCAGGTTATGTTTACAAACTGGACAAGGCACTTTATGGCTTAAAACAAGCTCCTCGTGCATGGTATGATACTCTCTCTACTTATCTTCATATTGAACATTTTGAGAGAGGTAAGATTGACAAAACTTTATTTTTTAGAAAAGTGAGAGGTCATTTCATTTTAGTTCAAATATATGTTGATGACATTATATTTGGTTCTACTAACCCTGAGCTTTGTACTCGTTTCGCTGATAGAATGAAAGATGAGTATAAAATGAGCATGATGGGTGAACTAACATATTTCCTTGGTCTTCAGATTAAGCAAACTGAGAAAGGAACTTTCATTAATCAGGGAAAATATGTTAAAGATATGCTGAAGAAATTCGACTTAACTGAAAGTTCAGCTATGAAAACCCCTATGGCACCACCGCTGACACTTGATAAGGATACAAAGGGTGTTCCTGTCAATGTCACGCTGTACCGTGGGATGATCGGCTCACTACTGTATCTGACAGCTAGCCGACCCGATATTATGTTTGCAACATGCTTGTGTGCACGATATCAAGCTGAACCTAAGATATCTCATATGAAAGCTGTAAAGCGAATCTTTCGATATCTTAAGGGTACAGCGAATCTAGGTCTTTGGTATCCCAAAGACTCAGGATTCGATCTAACCGCCTATTCAGACAGTGATTTTGCAGGTTGCAAAATGGATAGGAAAAGCACCACAGGAGGATGTCAGCTCCTAGGTGGAAAGCTGGTAAGTTGGACAAGTAAGAAGCAAAATTCAGTGTCCACTTCCACAGCTGAAGCTGAATATGTAGCCGCTGGAAGCTGTTGTTCTCAGGTCTTGTGGATGAGAAATCAGCTACTAGACTATGATCTTTAGCTCTCCAAAATTCCAATCTATTGCGACAGCACTAGTGCCATCGCTATAGCAAACAATCCAGTGCTACACTCAAAGACAAAACACATAGAAATCAGATATCATTTTATCAGAGATCATGTGATGAATGGTGATATAGAACTTCATTTTATCCCAACTGATTATCAGTTAGCTGATTTATTTACCAAACCTCTTGATGAGACAAGATTCAACTTTCTCATCAGCGAGCTTGGAATGCTGAACTTTGAAGGGTAAAATCTTCAGCGGTTCACATTTGATCAGCGATACGTTTATACAAACTTGTATAGGCCTTTCGGGATAAAATCAACTCATATAATCCATTTCATCATCTTCTCTCTGAATAAACTTGGTTAAACTGATATCCAGGTATGTTTTCTCTCTCTGACAATCGCATGTAAATGCAAGATTTCAAAATAAATTACATCGCTGAATATCTCTTCCTTAACAGCGATATTTTGAAAGTTCTTTAAACCTACACTGATATTCTCTATTCAGTGCTTCATGTTTTTCAAAAGAGTCCATGAGCTTTCAAAACCTCAGAGACATCCTAAAAGAATATGAAAGGACAGTTGTGACGTCATTGCAACTGATAACACTAGGCACGATTTCTTTCTGACACACGTTTGCACGTTTCGTTCAAACTTCCAATCAAATGCAAACACGTGTCCGTGTCATGATGAAAACCTTTTCCCGCTCAAGGTTTTCTCTCTCTAAAATTCCCTATATAAACAACTTTTGGTTTATATTTGTCTTTTACGCGATCAAATCTTCCTCCGCAAGAAAGAATCCTCTGTTGCATTTGTTCTCTCAAAAACCTCAAGAACTGTTCATCATCTTCCTCATCAAAACTTCAAGGTTAATATGTTCTTATCTATTATCAAATGCGTATAACTTGTTTTCGATCTTCTCATTGTTTTAACAAGATCAAACAAAAGAACTTTGTAAAATAAAATCATTTCTTTCATGGTTTTATGAACACAACCATTTCATGGTTGTTCTTCAAGTTTTAAATCTAAATCTTAAACTTGTTCTTCATTCGTATCCAGTTTTCTTTTAGAAACTGAAATACAAGACTTTATGGGTTTTACTTTTCATTTCAAAAATCAAGAAAAACCCTAATCTTCATTAAGACATTTTTGTCTGAATGAAATGGACAAAATTCGAAAAATCTTAATGGAAAATTATTTCCACATTAAGATAATTCTTATTTGTTAACATCTTTGGTTGAACTGATAATACAGTGAAATGGCAACTTCAAAGCTGAATGTTACCGCTGAGTCCATCTCCACTGACTCTGAGGAAGTGGATATCTTCAAAGCCCCTCAGGTTAAGTTCGAGCTGGATCAACTAGATTGGACAAAGGCCAACAACCTCTCAGCTCTTCTCGAGTTTCCTCCTCGGAAGCAAGTATCACATCTGGACGATGCTGTGAGTTTTCTGAAGAACAGCCCCATCTACACAGCCCTAACCATAACTCCTCCTGCCAGTCAGCGGCTCTTATCCCAGTTCTGGTACTCTGCCAGACACACTCAGCTACCCTCCGCCAAAGATCCATCCAAAACCATCGACTGCATACTCAGCGATACTGAGTATGGCACCATCAAGATCACACCCGCCATAATCCGAAAAGCCCTGAACTTCCCAAATGCCACCAAAGAAAAACCCTTCGTTCCATTCCCTGGCCATAAGAAGCATGCTGACAGAGAAGAAATAATTGCTTTTCTCGATGCAATGGGTTACATCTGGGAAACTGGAAGGGACAAGAAGCCTGAGAAGAAGCTGACGCTGATAAAGAAATCCAAGATGCCCAGCGAGATGAACTTCATCTTCGCACACCTGATCAGCTGCATGACAGCGAAGTCCGGCTCTTCTGATCAAGCCGCCCAACCTCAGCAGTCCATGAGATACGCACTGCTGAAAGGTCTACACATTGACTGGGCCTCCATTATTTATGATGACCTGATTCAACGTGTCGATTCTGCCGCTGACAGACCAGCATGGGTTCCTTACCCACGATTCATCAGCGCCATCTTTCAATATGGCCTAAAGGACAGCTATCCTCAAGAGGGTGACCTGAAACTTTCTTAGGTTGGCCCTAAGGTGCTCGATTTCAAACCTGTCGCCAACGAGGTACGTCTCTCTACCCTTCTCTCTCTTCTTAACCCCAATTCTTCGCTTTCTGTGGCTCCTTCAGCGACAATACCCATCGCTGATACCCCGGCCACAAAATCCTCTCCTTCTAAGAAAAGGAAACCCTCTCACACCCAACTTGATTCCAAAAGGATCAAGAAAACCAAGGAGCAACCCCAGCAATTCCATGTTGAAAACTCCTCAGCTCATTCTGAAGAGCTGAAGGAAAGTTCCGTGGTACGCTCTGCCACACCCGTTCAAGCCATCCCTCCAATCCAGACTTCAGCGTCTCTAAACGTTGAGGTTAGAAACCTGGAAACTACCCAACCTCCCTCAGTCTCTCAAAAGACTGATGAAGTGATTGTCAGCGATTCCAACGCTGAACTCAGAACCCGAACCCCAATCTTAACCTTCGCTTCTCCCTCCACTCACTTGGACACTCCTCCAAAGAACACTGGAGATGCCATCATTCCAGAAGCCACCGCTGACGCTTCTCAACAAATGATGAAGAAAGGACCTGTAGAGATCACCATTCCTCACCGAACTTTCGAAGAGGATATGGAACATTATTCAGGAACTTGCAACTTTGACGAGTTCATCAATCCTCCTGCAGGTACAAATCCCACCTTAAACACTGTAACTAAACCTGAAACTTCTGAGCTTTCCTTTGTTCACAAGTACTTATATGTTACAGGTCCTAATTTGGGAGACATCAACGCTTCTCTGAAGTCCGTGGAAACAAAGTTGACCAGTCTCACCACCACACTCTCCAACAACTCAACAGCTGTAACAAACGCTGGAGAGAATTTGACAAAGCTGACAACGGTGGTGGAGAAGAAAGCTTCCACTGAAGACATCAAGGGACTTGATAAGACTCTCGCCGATTTTGCCAAGGTGCTCTCTGACATCTACACTGACTACACCAGCCTCAAAACCTCAGTTTCGACCATGTCCAGCGAAGTAACAACGCTGAAGACATCGGTTGGAAAATTAGAGGGTGATATGTCAGCAGTCAAGACTGACTTAGGCTCTGTAAAGACCGACGTTAGTTCTATGAAGACGATGATCGAGACGCTGGTAAACAAGGCAAATAATCCAGCTCCTGTTCCTGCCCCTGCCCCTATTTTGGAATCTTTCACAGCGGCGGATCGCACAGAGCTGAAGAAAATCACGCCTATTATTTCTGGCCTAGAAGACAGAATAGCAAAGCTTGAAGGTTGTGTGAAAATCTCTGGCCCAGAAGACAGAGATAACACCAATGCTGAGTCTACCCATTCCTCCCCCAGTCATCATGAAAAAGAGGGGGAGAAGAGCGTTGAACGTACCGGTGAGAAGAGCGCTGAAGATCTAAACAAAAACGCTGAAGATCTGAACAAGAGCGCTGAAGACCTTTCCCATGATGAATCTATCAGGGGAGAGAGGAATGAAGATCTGACCGCTGGACCTCAGGGAGATGAAAACCCTGAGGGAACCGAGAAGCTCGCCTCTGTATCTGAGGGGGAGCAACTCGAAGAAGATGCTGAGGAATCTGAAGCAGAAGAAGATGAAGACATCGACATCCCTAAAGATGAACCATCCTCCTCTACACGGAAGGATGATGATGATGATGAAGATGACGATGATTTCTTTATCGTCAAACCTGCCCCAAGGATCAAAGCTCTTAAGGGAATCTCAATAAAAGAACCATCAGGGGAGAAGACAAAGACAAAGCCCTCAGCCTCTGGCGCTGAGAAAAGCAAAGGCAAAGGCCTCGCTGAAGATGAAAATCTGGCGATCTTGCTTGAAAAGCCGGTTTGTCAGGTACACTAAACTTTACTTATATTCCTTCCCTGAACATCTCTATACACAATCAGTTCTCTACTCAACAACCTCTCTACACATCCACATTCTTTTTCTATCTTTTCTACCCAAGTTCTTCTACCCAATTCTTATTTGTAAGATCGCTGCGTTTCAGCTAGTCCTCTCCCCTGTTTGAGGATATCGCTGAAGGCTCTACAATTGCGAATTCACCAATAATTCCAGCTGCCGCTGAAGACATAATCCCAGTCTTGGATTTGATCTCTGAGACTGATGAACCAGAAGAACAACCTCTCTCGCACAGAAACAGACCTTCCTCAGCTCCTCAAAAGCTGAGTGAAGGGGATCAAAAGAGAAGAGAAGAAATGATAAAGCGATTCGAGGATCAGCGAATCATTCTAAGGCGTGATCAACTGCCTTCAGTTCCTCCTAAGTTCAGAATTTCAAAAGCTGAATACCAGGAACACCTTAGAGCTGAACGCCTCATCGCTGAAAGGAAGGAAGCTGAAGAGAAAGACAGAGAATACGCCATCAAGCTTACTCAAGAATCTGTCAAAGACCCCAAGCTGAAGCGTGTTCCCATTCAAATCCAACGAAGGCTTTGGGAAGAAGCCCAGAAGATCGTGGAAAAGAAAACTGAAGTTTCTCAGACCACCCTGATCTGGTGTAAAGAGAAAATTCACTTCAGATATCGTCCAGCGGAGATCAACAAGGTATTCATCTCTGGAAGAACCTCTATCGGAGTACCTATTGTTGACATCAAACTGTTCAGAGAAGATGGCAAAACTGAAACCTTTCGCGCTGACACTGTAAAAAGGTATGGTCTCTCTGAATGGCTGGAGATGAGGTTAGCTATCCAATCGTCACAATCTAAGTACAAGGATCATTTCGAAAAGCTGATAAACAGACAGATCGATTTGATATCTTCTTGTGTGGATATTCCTCTTGTTCCTGATCTAAAGCTGAAAAGAAAAAGGGGCTCTCCAAAGAAGAAACGTCAAGATTCAAACTCAGGTCCTGTCATATGAAATGAAACTGGAATTGGTTTCTCTCGCACTGAAGTGCTTGGTCCTGATCCTGATCTATCTGCCCTTGACATCTCTTTGCCACCATGTGAACTTTTCGTCCCTGGTAAAGTCATCAGTAATCCTTATGGAATATTCTTTCTTGACTACGACGGACGTAAATGCTTTCAACGGATCGCTGAGCTTCCAATCTCTCCAATCGAACAGCTCAGAGATCTCATCTACTGGTGTGACTTCAGAAAGGACATTCAGGCACGACACCTAAAACCCTTGATTTTTCAAGAAGCGCTGAACAAAAGAAAACGAGGTGTAACGGTTCCTGACTGGATGATCCCCACTGAAAAGACGACCCTTGATGAACTTCTCATTAAAGAAGAACCTTTTGAAAACTGATATAATCTCCTTTTTCTCTATTGTATCAGTTATCCTTCTGTACTTGTAAATTATTTCGCTTGTACTTGTAATCTTTCTGTTCTTCATTGTAACCTGATTCAATATTTTAAAGAAAGATTTCAGCGAACGTACTTTACTCCATCAGTACTGAAAAGATCCCAGAAAACAGTAAAAGGGACAAATATTTTATGAGTTCTTTTTATCCTTATGTTTTCATTAAATAGCAATTTTCTTTGTTGCTATGTCATAATCAAATCGGGGGAGATTGTTGATCCAAACCCTCAGTGATTTGATAATGACCCTCTCTTAAATACTTAGTGAAAATTGTAAGTAAACAATAAGTATCAGAGTTTCACTATCGCTGATAAGTACTAAGATCTTACAGTACCGCTGATAGGAACTCTCGCTCTTTTAAATTAAACACTCAGCGAACACTGTTCACCATAATGCTCTGAGCCTGTTAAGTCCTTATGGTGATCGCTGATAAGTTAGTTGTTTGCTTATGATCCCTGAAGACAAGTTTCAAGTCAACAAAGGTTCTACGCTGAAGTCGAAGATCAAGCTCAAGAACCAGCGACAAGTCTCCTAATGAACTGATGCGGATCAGCGAAGACTCAGATTTGTCCACTCAACGTGAAGTATCAAGTACAAGACTTCAGCTATCGCTGAACTTTATCATCTGCTGAATAGTAAATGATAATCGCTGAATCAACGAAAGCTGATCATGAAGTCCTCCGTACAAAGTACTTTTGTCTTAACCACCCTTGCACACCTCCGTACGAATTGTCAGAAAAGAACCTCCGAATATCTGAAATCGTACAACCACTCTGATACTACACTGTTCATCCTTACGGCTACTAAGGTTGTCAACCAAGGTCAATGACATGCAACCAACCAGCTGATGACACGTGTAAAGTATATACTGATTTGCATTAAATGCATGCAGTATATAAAGAGATGAACTCACTTCTTTTGAAAAAACTTGCTAACTCTGGACAAGTTCAAATCTCTCTCAAGATAGAATTTTATTAGTAATCTTCTTATCTTTCTTAGTGCAAGAAAACTTAGTGTTCCAACTTGTTTAGATTTAGGTTTATCCTTAATCTTGTTTCCGCAACAAGCTGTAAATTGTTAATGATTTATCAATAAATAATTTAGAAAAGTAAAATAGTGTGTTTGTATTCAACCCCCCCCCCCCCTTCTACAAACTTGTATAGGCCTTTCGGGACCAACAAGTGGTATCAGAGCAGATTTGTTTAATCTCATAAACAAGATCTAATCTAAGATATTTCTCTTCCTTGCTATTATCTGAAAATGGCCAACACAAACACACACTATATAGACAATGGTTCTCTTGCAAAACCCCCTAGATTTTCCAGAGATAACTTCAACTTATGGAAAAATAGGATGATGCTCTTCTTAGAAGGTGTAGACCCTACTATGACATACTATCTTGAAAACGGCCCACACATCCCTGTAACAATTGATCCTTTAGTTCCAGCCACTGCAACTAGAGCTGCTATTCCTGAAAGGCTGATTCCAAAGGAAATACACATGTGGACCGATGAAGATAAGAAGAAAGTGGCTATAGATACAAAAGCCAGATCCATACTATCCATGGCCCTTCCTGACGAAGTCTACCATTCTGTCATGAACCTGAAGTCATCAAAAGCCATGTGGGACACAATATGTGTTCAGTATGAAGGAACGTCTGAAGTCCAGGACTCAAGAAAGATCAACCTGGTAAGACAATACGAAAGCTTCATTTCTGGTAAGAATGAAACTCTCTCTGAAGTTCACCAACGTTTTAATTGCTTAATTATAGATCTAAAAACTGTTGGTAAGGAATATTCTAACTTTGAAGTGCTGACAAAGTTTCTAGAATGTTTACCTGAAAGCTGGGACAATTATTCCATGTGTCTCAAGCTGTCAAAGGATCTTAAATCAATGACCCTTTCAACCTTATATGGTACATTGCTGAATCATGAGCAATCTAGCCATCTTAAGAAGAATCTTGTAAAAGATTCCAAAAGCACTCCTGTTGCTTTGCTCTCAGAGGAACCTTCTACTCAGCGACCCTCGGTCACTATCACTGAGTTAGGAAGTAACTCTGAAAGGTCATCAGATTCTGATTCTTCAGATGATGATGAATCCTTGGCTCTCCTAACTAAAAAGTTCAGGAGATTCGCCAAGAAGAAAATGTTTAGAAAGAACAAACCTCTTTCCATAACTGACAAGCCTAAATCATCAGCTTTTGTTGATAAGGCTACTGCTACTTGTTTCAACTGAGAAAAGACAGGTCATTTCGCTAATGAGTGCAGGTCAAAGAAAATCATGAGACCTTCAGCTTTTACAAAGAAATCCTTTGTTCCAAGGAATAAAGATGACAAATACTCAAAGCTGAAGGAGAAGTATGCAAAGCTGAAAAGCTTTAAGAAGAAAGGAAAAGGCCTGATGGCTGACTATGATTGGGCTGCTTCTGATGAAGAAGCCTCATCATCTGATTCTGAAGATGATGAAGCAAATCAATGTCTCATGGCCAATATTGAAGAAGAGGAAGAAAGTTCAGACATTCCCTCCACTTCAACATCTGCCATTCAGGTATCACCTTCTTTCTTTACCAATATTGCAAATATTGATGAAGCTGATAGTCTCCGTAAAATCGATCTATTGACTAGAAGTTTATACGAAGCCATGAACGGCAAAGCTGTGGTTGAAAACCAAAATCTTGATCTCGCTGAAAAGCTTAAAAACTGCCACCTTCAAATAGAAAAGCTTTCTAAAATTGAAGATGATTTTAAAGATCAAGTCTATTTAAATCAGCTAGTCAAAATCGAACGAGCAGAAGCTATCGCTGCATTAAAAGCTGAACAAGCTACTGTTGAAGGATGGTGTAATTCTTCAACAAAGATCACTGAGATAATTAAGGCTCAGATTCCTCTGAGTGATAAACGTGGTTTGGGTTATAAATATGAAACTCCAAAACCAACCACTGAACGTTCAATGCTTAAATTTGGAACGTTCGTATCCTCAGTCGCTGACACTTCATCATCTCAATACTCCTTGTCGGTTACACCAATCCCTGAGGAAACTCCTACCTCCTCAAAAGGTAAGGAGAAAATGGTTTATTCAAAACCTACCTCTGTCTCAAAAGACAAAGGTAAAGGAATTGTTATTTTTCAAAATCCTCAGAAGGGTACCTTAGTACCTAAGCTGAATGCTTCCAAAGCCTTAGTGATTCATTCATCTGGTTCTAGAAATCAGATCTCTGGATCAGTTCAGCGACCTACTCCTAGACTCAGAGTAGATGTCCTTGGTAAGAAATCTGAAGAACTGAATGTTCGTCCTATTTCAAAAACCAATAGTGTACTTGGTGCTGGCACTTCTAATTCCAAATTAAAAGCTCAGCACTCAAGTGGTCCTAGAACTAATTTTAGTTATAGGAAATGTTATCACTGTGGACTTACCGATCATATTGCAAGTAAGTGCCCCACAGCCACCAAAGCTGATAAGATAGCTAAGGTGAAGATAGCACCCAAGTCCAACAAGACCAAACCAGTTGCAATTCAGGTCAAGGTGACTCCTACCGCTGAGGTCAAGAAATTGACCAAAGTGAAGAAAGACAAAGCTGAATCTTCAAATGCTGCGAAGACTGCTGAACCCATTCCAACTTCTTCCACTGACAAACGCGTATACATGGTGAAGTGGGTACCCAAGCAAAACTAATCTTCCTTTGTATTGCAGGTTAAGAAGGGTATCTGGTATCTCGATAGCGGATGCTCTAGACACATGACTGGAAAGAAAAACCTGCTCGCTGAATACAAGGAAGAGAAGGGTCCCTCTGTGACTTTCGGTGGAAATGGAAAAGGACACACCCGAGGGTATGGGGTACTTTCAAATGGTACAACATCCTTCAGAAGAGTCGCATATGTTGAAGGGCTGAAGCATAATCTTCTGAGCATCAGTCAGCTTTGCGACATGGATAACAAAGTGATTTTCACTAAGGAATCCTGCTTTGTCTCTGACAAAAAGGAGAAGATAGCTCTCAGCGGTTATCGTTTGGAAAATGTTTATGTAATAAACATGGACTCAACAACCACTGAGAACTCCTGTTTCTTCTCAAAGGCATCTTCTGATGTTAATTGGCTATGGCACAAAAGGCTCTCACATCTCAACTTCAAGACGCTGAATACTCTTTCCTGCAAAGAGTTAGTCACTGGTCTACCTCAACATTCATACGCCAAAGAGTCTTTATGTTCAGCGTGTGAAAAAGGGAAGCAGACCAAGGAAAGCTTTAAGTCAAAGCAAGTTTCCTCAGTGTCATCTCCTCTACAACTACTCCATATGGATTTGTTTGGCCCTGTTAACAAACAATCCATCGCTGGAAAGAAATATACGCTGGTCATAGTTGACGAATTCTCTCGTTACACATGGGTAATGTTTCTCCGTTCTAAGAGTGACACCCCTGAAATACTCATCACCTTTGTTCGGAAGATGGAAACTCTGAACAATATGACTGTTCGCTCAATAAGGAGTGATCATGGAACTGAATTCAAAAACAGTTCTCTTGATTCCTTCCTTGAGAGTAAGGGTATTTCTCACAACTTTTCGTCAGTGAGAACACCGCAACAAAATGGAGTCGCTGAAAGAAGAAATAGAACAATTATTGAAGTTGCACGTTCAATGCTCAGCGATTCTCACCTGCCTACTCAGTTTTGGGCAGAAGCTGTCAACACTGCTTGTTTTACGCAAAACAGGTCGCTGATAGTTAAAAGATTCAAAAAGACAGCCTATGAACTCTTTTATGGGAGAAAGCCTTCAATCAGCTTTCTTCACATCTTTGGATGTCAGTGTTTCATACTGAACAACAGAGATGCCCTTGGAAAGTTTGATCCTAAGGCTGATGATGGAATCTTTCTTGGATACTCTTCAGTCTCCAAAGCCTTCAGAGTCTTCAACCGTAGAAGACAAACTGTAGAAGAAACTATTCACGTCACGTTTGACGAATCCCGTTCAGCGAACTCTAAACCAAACGCTGATACAGAAGAAATGAATCAATGGATGTTTTCTCATCTTGGTGATTCAGAAGATTTTCACACTCCTCATGCTCACACCGTAGAAAATGATGGTCCTACTATCATTCCAGATATGCAGAATAGTGAAGCTGAAACATCTTGGGTCTCAGTTGTTCCTATAAACACTATACCTGCAGTTGATCCAAATGCCTCAGAAATTCCATCTATTTCTCAGCAATCAGTGAATGAAGTGACAAATGCAAACATTCCTCTCTTAGCTGATAATCCAGAAGTAGGTGAAGCCTCATCTTCAGTTTCTCCAGTTCAGACTGATTCAGCGACGTATGCTCCTGCTCAGCGATGGACTGTAAATCACCCAATCGATCAAATTCTTGGTGATCCCAACGCTGGTATTCAGACTCGTAGAAGTGCAGGTAATATTTGTTTATTTGTTAATTTTATTTCTCTAACTGAACCAAAGAAAATAGATGATGCCCTCAGAGATCCAAACTGGGTCAGCGCTATGCAAGAAGAGCTGACTGAATTCGAAAGAAACAAAGTTTGGAAACTTGTTCGTAGACCAACTAACAAAACGGTGATAGGCACTAAATGGGTCTATCGAAACAAGTTGGACGAACATGGTACTGTAACTCGCAACAAAGCTCGTCTTGTTGCTCAGGGATACAGACAAGAGGAAGGCATAGATTATGACGAAACTTTTGCTCCTGTAGCAAGACTTGAATCTATTCGTCTTTTCTTAGCATATGTTGTACACAAAAACTTCACTGTACATCAGATGGATGTTAAGTCAGCGTTTCTGAATGGAAAGATGAATGAAGAAGTGTATGTGGAACAACCTCCAGGATTCTCAGATCCTAAGCGTCCAGGTTATGTTTACAAACTGGACAAGGCACTTTATGGCTTAAAACAAGCTCCTCGTGCATGGTATGATACTCTCTCTACTTATCTTCATATTGAACATTTTGAGAGAGGTAAGATTGACAAAACTTTATTTTTTAGAAAAGTGAAAGGTCATATCATTTTAGTTCAAATATATGTTGATGACATTATATTTGGTTCTACTAACCCTGAGCTTTGTACTCGTTTCGCTGATAGAATGAAAGATGAGTATAAAATGAGCATGATGGGTGAACTAACATATTTCCTTGGTCTTCAGATTAAGCAAACTGAGAAAGGAACTTTCATTAATCAGGGAAAATATGTTAAAGATATGCTGAAGAAATTCGACTTAACTGAAAGTTCAGCTATGAAAACCCCTATGGCACCACCGCTGACACTTGATAAGGACACAAAGGGTGTTCCTGTCAATGTCACGCTGTACCGTGGGATGATCGGCTCACTACTGTATCTGACAGCTAGCCGACCCGATATTATGTTTGCAACATGCTTGTGTGCACGATATCAAGCTGAACCTAAGATATCTCATATGAAAGCTGTAAAGCGAATCTTTCGATATCTTAAGGGTACAGCGAATCTAGGTCTTTGGTATCCCAAAGACTCAGGATTCGATCTAACCGCCTATTCAGACAGTGATTTTGCAGGTTGCAAAATGGATAGGAAAAGCACCACAGGAGGATGTCAGCTCCTAGGTGGAAAGCTGGTAAGTTGGACAAGTAAGAAGCAAAATTCAGTGTCCACTTCCACAGCTGAAGCTGAATATGTAGCCGCTGGAAGCTGTTGTTCTCAGGTCTTGTGGATGAGAAATCATCTACTAGACTATGATATTCAGCTCTCCAAAATTCCAATCTATTGCGACAGCACTAGTGCCATCGCTATAGCAAACAATCCAGTGCTACACTTAAAGACAAAACACATAGAAATCAGATATCATTTTATCAGAGATCATGTGATGAATGGTGATATAGAACTTCATTTTATCCCAACTGATTATCAGTTAGCTGATTTATTTACCAAACCTCTTGATGAGACAAGATTCAACTTTCTCATCAGCGAGCTTGGAATGCTGAACTTTGAAGGGTAAAATCTTCAGCGGTTCACATTTGATCAGCGATACGTTTATACAAACTTGTATAGGCCTTTCGGGATAAAATCAACTCATATAATCCATTTCATCATCTTCTCTCTGAATAAACTTGGTTAAACTGATATCCGGGTATGTTCTCTCTCTCTGACAATCGCATGTAAATGCAAGATTTCAAAATAAATTACATCGCTGAATATCTCTTCCTTAACAGCGATATTTTGAAAGTTCTTTAAACCTACACTGATATTCTCTATTCAGTGCTTCATGTTTTTCAAAAGAGTCCCTGAGCTTTCAAAACCTCAGAGACATCCTAAAAGAATATGAAAGGACAGTTGTGACGTCATTGCAACGGATAACACTAGGCACGATTTCTTTCTGACACACGTTTGCACGTTTCGTTCAAACTTCCAATCAAATGCAAACACGTGTCCGTGTCATGATGAAAACCTTTTCCCGCTCAAGGTTTTCTCTCTCTAAAATTCCCTATATAAACAACTCTTGGTTTATATTTGTCTTTTACGCGATCAAATCTTCCTCCGCAAGAAAGAATCCTCTGTTGCATTTGTGCTCTAAAAAACCTCAAGAACTGTTCATCATCTTCCTCATCAAAACTTCAAGGTTAATATGTTCTTATCTATTATCAAATGCGTATAACTTGTTTTCGATCTTCTCATTGTTTTAACAAGATCAAACAAAAGAACTTTGTAAAATAAAATCATTTCTTTCATGGTTTTATGAACACAACCATTTCATGGTTGTTCTTCAAGTTTTAAATCTAAATCTTAAACTTGTTCTTCATTCGTATCCAGTTTTCTTTTAGAAACTGAAATACAAGACTTTATGGGTTTTACTTTTCATTTCAAAAATCAAGAAAAACCCTAATCTTCATTAAGACATTTTTGTCTGAATGAAATGGACAAAATTCGAAAAATCTTAATGGAAAATTATTTCCACATTAAGATAATTCTTATTTGTTAACATCTTTGGTTGAACTGATAATACAGTGAAATGGCAACTTCAAAGCTGAATGTTACCGCTGAGTCCATCTCCACTGACTCTGAGGAAGTGGATATCTTCAAAGCCCCTCAGGTTAAGTTCGAGTTGGATCAACTAGATTGGACAAAGGCCAACAACCTCTCAGCTCTTCTCGAGTTTCCTCCTCGGAAGCAAGTATCACATCTGGACGATGCTGTGAGTTTTCTGAAGAACAGCCCCATCTACACAGCCCTAACCATAACTCCTCCTGCCAGTCAGCGGCTCTTATCCCAGTTCTGGTACTCTGCCAGACACACTCAGCTACCCTCCGCCAAAGATCCATCCAAAACCATCGACTGCATACTCAGCGATACTAAGTATGGCACCATCAAGATCACACCCGCCATAATCCGAAAAGCCCTGAACTTCCCAAATGCCACCAAAGAAAAACCCCTCGTTCCATTCCCTGACCATAAGAAGCATGCTGACAGAGAAGAAATAATTGCTTTTCTCGATGCAATGGGTTACATCTGGGAAACTGGAAGGGACAAGAAGCCTGAGAAGAAGCTGACGCTGATAAAGAAATCCAAGATGCCCAGCGAGATGAACTTCATCTTCGCACACCTGATCAGCTGCATGACAGCGAAGTCCGGCTCTTCTGATCAAGCCGCCCAACCTCAGCAGTCCATGGGATACGCACTGCTGAAAGGTCTACACATTGACTGGGCCTCCATTATTTATGATGACCTGATTCAACGTGTCGATTCTGCCGCTGACAGACCAGCATGGGTTCCTTACCCACGATTCATCAGCGCCATCTTTCAATATGGCCTGAAGGACAGCTATCCTCAAGAGGGTGACCTGAAACTTTCTCAGGTTGGCCCTAAGGTGCTCAATTTCAAACCTGTCGCCAACGAGGTACGTCTCTCTACCCTTCTCTCTCTTCTTAACCCCAATTCTTCGCTTTCTGTGGCTCCTTCAGCGACAATACCCATCGCTGATACCCCGGCCACAAAATCCTCTCCTTCTAAGAAAAGGAAACCCTCTCACACCCAACTTGATTCCAAAAGGATCAAGAAAACCAAGGAGCAACCCCAGCAATTCCATGCTGAAGACTCCTCAGCTCATTCTGAAGAGTTGAAGGAAAGTTCCGGGGTACGCTCTGCAACACCCGTTCAAGCCATCCCTCCAATCCAGACTTCAGCGTCTCTAAACGCTGAGGTTAGAAACCTGGAAACTACCCAACCTCCCTCAGTCTCTCAAAAGACTGATGAAGTGATTGTCAGCGATTCCAACGCTGAACTCAGAACCCGAACCCCAATCTTAACCTTCGCTTCTCCCTCCACTCACTTGGACACTCCTCCAAAGAACACTAGAGATGCCATCATTCCAGAAGCCACCGCTGACGCTTCTCAACAAATGATGAAGAAAGGACCTGCAGAGATCACCATTCCTCACCGAACTTTCGAAGAGGATATGGAACATTATTCAGGAACTTGCAACTTTGACGAGTTCATCAATCCTCCTGCAGGTACAAATCCCACCTTAAACACTGTAACTAAACCTGAAACTTCTGAGCTTTCCTTTGTTCACAAGTACTTATATGTTACAGGTCCTAATTTGGGAGACATCAACGCTTCTCTGAAGTCCGTGGAAACAAAGCTGACCAGTCTCACCACCACACTCTCCAACAACTCAACAGCTGTAACAAACGTTGGAGAGAATTTGACAAAGCTGACAACGGTGGTGGAGAAGAAAGCTTCCACTGAAGACATCAAGGGACTTGATAAGACTCTCGCCGATTTTGCCAAGGTGCTCTCTGACATCTACACTGACTACACCAGCCTCAAAACCTCAGTTTCGACCATGTCCAGCGAAGTAACAACGCTGAAGACATCGGTTGGAAAATTAGAGGGTGATATGTCAGCAGTCAAGACTGACTTAGGCTCTGTAAAGACCGACGTTAGTTCTATGAAGACGATGATCGAGACGCTGGTAAACAAGGCAAATAATCCAGCTCCTGTTCCTGCCCCTGCCCCTATTTTGGAATCTTTCACAGCGGCGGATCGCACAGAGCTGAAGAAAATCACGCCTGCTATTTCTGGCCTAGAAGACAGAATAGCAAAGCTTGAAGGTTGTGTGAAAATCTCTGGCCCAGAAGACAAAGATAACACCAATGCTGAGTCTACCCATTCCTCCCCCAGTCATCATGAAAAAGAGGGGGAGAAGAGCGTTGAACGTACCGGTGAGAAGAGCGCTGAAGATCTAAACAAAAGCGCTGAAGATCTGAACAAGAGCGCTGAAGACCTTTCCCATGATGAATCTATCAGGGGAGAGAGGAATGAAGATCTGACCGCTGGACCTCAGGGAGATGAAAACCCTGAGGGAACCGAGAAGCTCGCCTCTGTATCTGAGGGGGAGCAACTCGAAGAAGATGCTGAGGAATCCGAAGCAGAAGAAGATGAAGACATCGACATCCTAGAAGATGAACCATCCTCCTCTCCAAGGAAGGATGATGATGATGATGAAGATGACGATGATTTCTTTATCGTCAAACCTGCCCCAAGGATCAAAGCTCTTAAGGGAATCTCAATAAAAGAACCATCAGGGGAGAAGACAAAGACAAAGCCCTCAGCCTCTGGCGCTGAGAAAAGCAAAGGCAAAGGCCTCGCTGAAGATGAAAATCTGGCGATCTTGCTTGAAAAGCCGGTTTGTCAGGTACACTAAACTTTACTTATATTCCTTCCCTGAACATCTCTATACACAATCAGTTCTCTACTCAACAACCTCTCTACACATCCACATTCTTTTTCTATCTTTTCTACCCAAGTTCTTCTACCCAGTTCTTATTTGTAAGATCGCTGCGTTTCAGCTAGTCCTCTCCCCTGTTTGAGGATATCGCTGAAGGCTCTACAATTGCGACTTCACCAATAATTCCAGCTGCCGCTGAAGACATAATCCCAGTCTTGGATTTGATCTCTGAGACTGATGAACCAGAAGAACAACCTCTCTCGCACAGAAACAGACCTTCCTCAGCTCCTCAAAAGCTGAGTGAAGAGGATCAAAAGAGAAGAGAAGAAATGATAAAGCGATTCGAGGATCAGCGAATCATTCTAAGGCGTGATCAACTGCCTTCAGTTCCTCCTAAGTTCAGAATTTCAAAAGCTGAATACCAGGAACACCTTAGAGCTGAACGCCTCATCGCTGAAAGGAAGGAAGCTGAAGAGAAAGACAGAGAATACGCCATCAAGCTTACTCAAGAATCTGTCAAAGACCCCAAGCTGAAGCGTGTTCCCATTCAAATCCAACGAAAGCTTTGGGAAGAAGCCCAGAAGATCGTGGAAAAGAAAACTGAAGTTTCTCAGACCACCCTGATCTGGTGTAAAGAGAAAATTCACTTCAGATATCGTCCAGCGAAGATCAACAAGGTATTCATCTCTGGAAGAACCTCTATCGGAGTACCTATTGTTGACATCAAACTGTTCAGAGAAGATGGCAAAACTGAAACCTTTCGCGCTGACACTGTAAAAAGGTATGGTCTCTCTGAATGGCTGGAGATGAGGTTAGCTATCCAATCGTCACAATCTAAGTACAAGGATCATTTCGAAAAGCTGATAAACAGACAGATCGATTTGATATCTTCTTGTGTGGATATTCCTCTTGTTCCTGGTCTAAAGCTGAAAAGAAAAAGGGGCTCTCCAAAGAAGAAACGTCAAGATTCAAACTCAGGTCCTGTCATATGAAATGAAACTGGAATTGGTTTCTCTCGCACTGAAGTGCTTGGTCCTGATCCTGATCTATCTGCCCTTGACATCTCTTTGCCACCATGTGAACTTTTCGTCCCTGGTAAAGTCATCAGTAATCCTTATGGAATATTCTTTCTTGACTACGACGGACGTAAATGCTTTCAACGGATCGCTGAGCTTCCAATCACTCCAATCGAACAGCTCAGAGATCTCA
The DNA here is from genome assembly GCA_033807775.1 of Saussurea involucrata. Taxonomy (NCBI): domain Eukaryota; kingdom Viridiplantae; phylum Streptophyta; class Magnoliopsida; order Asterales; family Asteraceae; genus Saussurea; species Saussurea involucrata. Next base: position 99,882,479 of record CM066322.1, read on the forward strand.
TCTACTGGTGTGACTTCATAAAGGACATTCAGGCACGACACCTAAAACCCTTGATTTTTCAAGAAGCGCTGAACAAAAGAAAACGAGGTGTAACGGTTCCTGACTGGATGATCCCTACTGAAAAGACGACCCTTGATGAACTTCTCATTAAGGAAGAACCTTTTGAAAACTGATATAATCTCCTTTTTCTCTATTGTATCAGTTATCCTTCTGTACTTGTAAATTATTTCGCTTGTACTTGTAATCTTTCTGTTCTTCATTGTAACCTGATTCAATATTTTAAAGAAAGATTTCAGCGAACGTACTTTACTCCATCAGTACTGAAAAGATCCCAGAAAACAGTAAAAGGGACAAATATTTTATGAGTTCTTTTTATCCTTATGTTTTCATTAAATAGCAATTTTCTTTGTTGCTATGTCATAATCAAATAGGGGGAGATTGTTGATCCAAACCCTCAGTGATTTGATAATGACCCTCTCTTAAATACTTAGTGAAAATTGTAAGTAAACAATATGTATCAGAGTTTCACTATCGCTGATAAGTACTAAGATCTTACAGTACCGCTGATAGGAACTCTCGCTTATTTAAATTACACACTCAGCGAACACTGTTCACCATAATGCTCTGAGCCTGTTCAGTCCTTATGGTGATCGCTAATAAGTTATTTGTTTACTTATGATCCCTGAAGACAAGTTTCACGTCAACAAAGGTTCTACGCTGAAGTCGAAGATCAAGCTCAAGAACCAGCGACAAGTCTCCTAATGAACTGATGCGGATCAGCGAAGACTCAGATTTGTCCACTCAACGTGAAGTATCAAGTACAAGACTTCAGCTATCGCTGAACTTTATCATCTGCTGAATAGTAAATGATAATCGCTGAATCAACGAAAGCTGATCATGAAGTCCTCCATACAAAGTACTTTTGTCTTAACCACCCTTGCACGCCTCCGTACGAATTGTCAGAAAAGAACCTCCGAATATCTGAAATCGTACAACCACTCTGATACTACATTGTTCATCCTTACGGCTACTAAGGTTGTCAACCAAGGTCAATGACATGCAACCAACCAGCTGATGACACGTGTAAAGTATATACTGATTTGCATTAAATGCATGCAGTATATAAAGAGATGAACTCACTTCTTTTGAAAAAACTTGCTAACTCTGGACAAGTTCAAATCTCTCTCAAGACAGAATTTTATTAGTAATCTTCTTATCTTTCTTAGTGCAAGAAAACTTAGTGTTCCAACTTGTTTAGATTTAGGTTTATCCTTAATCTTGTTTCCGCAACAAGCTGTAAATTGTTAATGATTTATCAATAAACAATTTAGAAAAGTAAAATAGTGTGTTTGTATTCAACCCCCCCCCCCCTTCTACAAACTTGTATAGGCCTTTCGGGACCAACATATAAATACGTAAGGGCACAGTTCATCGTTCTTATTTATCATTTCCCAATCAAGTATTCACTCAGGCGGGTATACCACATCCGCATAGATTGCTTTAATCTATAAAGTGAGTGTTTCAATTTTATTGTAAACGCATTTCATGGTTTAGAGTTACTTGATATTGGTATAATGCCATCAAGCACTTTTATATATCTCTGAATTTAGATCCCCATAGAGATATGTAGTAACTACATCGTTGAGCTGCAATTTCCAGTTCTTCGGAAACTACTTGGCTAATTTAATTAGCAGAACGTTGTCCATCACAAGAGAGTAAGTCTTATTGTGGTCAATCCAATGCATTGTGAGAAACCTTGCGCCAAAGGAGAGCCTTATATATTATGACTTAATTATTCTCATTACGCTTCCCTGACAAATGATTTATCTATGTCCTACAGGCTTTACAGTTGGTCGGTTAGCACTACCGAACCAAATACCTGTTCATTTGTCAAGTAATTATCCTGGATTGCTTCTTTTCATTTAGGACAATTTGCTCTTTGTTGACATTCTTCAACTGAGCATGGTTCGATGACATCATGCTCTGTTATCTCATAAGCAACGGTATATGAAAATATATCATCATTGAGTATGTATGATCTGTCCATCGACTCGTATTCATTTGAGATTTCTTTGATCTCTGGAATCAGTATTAACTTCGGAGCGTCCTCCAGTAATGATTCATAGACATAGATTTAATCAGAGATAATCTCATGTATTGATGATATATAGTTGTGACATACTCTTCTCTTCCTTTAGATGAGTATCTATCGAACCAAGTAGCTTCCCCCATTTCCTTTTGGGAGCTACGACCTCAACCACACCTCCACCATGTGTGATTGCAACGTACTTCCAGCGACGGTGTGCCCTTGTTTGGGGACTTTTGACCTTACGAGTATATTTGCAGCTCGTATATGTGATATTGTCACTCTAGATAATATTAAACGTATCAGGTATCGAGTCTGATTCGTTTGACTTCAACTTTACATTGTGAAGTTTTTGGGGGTCAAAATGAGACACAATTGAAATATTCAATGGCACTTCCTGTCGTTCCCATGGAAAATCCTTTTTCCTATCTCCCCCTAACGACAGGAAGGTTGTCTCATCAAAGTGACAACCCGCAAATCTAGCGGTAAAGGGATCACTCGTCAAGGGTTCTAATTAGCGGATAATTGTTGGGGGTTCATATCCAACATTTGATGACTCGTCTTTAAGACCCATTTTGGTACGCTGTGGGGGCGTAATTGGCACATATACAACATAACCAAACATACGTAAATGTAAAACATAAGGCTTATATCCAGTTACCAACTGGTACGCACAAGATTGGTTGGCTGGTTGTGGGTCTAAACACGAATAAGTAAAGTTGCATGTAATATTGCATTACCCCATGCATATATGGATAAATTGGTGTGCATAACCAATGCCCTAGCTACCATCTAAATTCTTTTGATGACAACTTTTATCATTCTACGAGACCATTTTATATATACGCATGCGATACAAATGCAATAATCATCAGATCCTTATGATGTAAATTCTCCAGCATTCTAAGTCATGTAGACTTGATGAGAAAAAATCAGGGTGGTGAGTCCTTAAACGTATAATTAATGTAGGAGTGCAACATTTCATGTGGACTATAATACGACACGTGTTCATCGTGTCAAACCAGAACCATAAAGTACTCTAATGGCCCGCATTCTGGATGTCTATGTCCATAAATATCACCTTGTATTCGTTGTAAGAATGAAATATTTTTATATTATGTCCTTAGCTTTAGGATGGTCTCATTCCTGTCTTGGCTAAGAATCAGGGTATACAAAAGTTCTAAGTATTGGAGAGGGCATATTATGATGGTGTGTTGCTTCTTGTGCAGTAGAAGTCAACAATTGCAATTTGGTTAATTCCTTCGTTTTGTCTTTCACTCGAAAGAAAATGTATCTAAGTGTATTTTGTGATACATGGATCACTATGTCATGACCATGGTGTCCCACGTGGTCATGCCGAAACATATATGTGTCATTGTCCCAAAGTTCTTTATTGGTGACAAAATATGATTTAATGACATAGATAATCCATTAATTTGATACATTAATATCTCTAATATACGTTGTTTTCATATCATTAGAGTTGATTTACATATACCCATTTCCATTCTTATAATATGATTTCTCATTGATACGAATATCTTAACAAAGTTCCTATTAATATAGTGCTCTAGCAACAAGTGACAGTCCATCGTCTAAGTGTTTAGAGGAATTAAAATAATTAATTATATGAAAATAATATATTTCTTAGGATTGTATGAGATGCCACAAAAACAATCAAGTTCTCCTCGATACATTCCTACATGGAACGAAGAACGTTGAGAGTTTTGCATTTGTTTTTGATGTGATCATTTACATCTCTAATGGTTATAAACTCGGGTGTATATATACACAAATGCAATTAATTTGATAGTTAAATTATATTTAAATAAACTTATAATCAACCAATCTTAGATATGTCATAGTTTATTTATAACTTGTTCCATTTTCTATTAGGAGTTCGTTCCCGACTCTTTTCATTAATTTGACCATTTCCACAACCTTGTCCATATGGTACATATTTAGCATATATGTGTGGATTAATATGTTCAACTCACTATCCTTTGGAGTTCTTTCCACCTCCAACGCTTGCCTTATTAACCCCAATAATTTTCTTTATCCGGTATGTCTAGTGTTGTTAAAAAAACATTGCTACAACTCTTAACCACTTGCATTAAGTTAATGAGTTTGTTAAAGGTTATATTGCAGCTTATACTGTTTCATTAGTATGATTGGTGATATAAGAAAGATGAAAAGATGTTATGATTCGCATAATCTTTTGTGAGTTCCTTGCCACAAAGATTGAGATGCATTTTGAGACATGACATTTCTTTGTCAAAATCAGTTACCTTATTGTAATCAAGTAAGTAGGTTTCTTTCCACTGTATGATTAGTTTGAGAAGTATATGGTACTGAATATTCCCGAATTTCCTTTTTGGGACTACCCACGGTTCTTGGGGGTTTCTAGTTATTCTCTCTGAAGGTTGTGACTGATGTATCGTCTCAAAAAATTTAAAGTATTCAATTGTATCTTAACATCTAGTGTGTTTTTTCTTTAGGGTCAAAATGGTTTGATGACTTTTGCGTATTTTCTTGTGTTTTTTCGAACATATCTTATGGTAATCAAATACTTTTTTTTTGAACGGCAAGTTAACACACACACACGTTCCCGGGGTATCCGGGCTCCCACTTAAGGGTGCCACCCGACTAATCCCCGTCGACCCGGCCGACCCAATGGATCGACCCGACCGGTCAGATATAAGGGCCCTATGGACCACCCAACCGACCCCGGACCCGGCCCCAAAGGACCCGGCCCAAAGTCTGGATATCGCCTCATGCTCACCGCGGGGTTCGAACCCTGGTAGTTAGGCCTTCCAGCACTAACCCCCCCGGGATATTACCTTGCCACTGGGCTACACATGATTTGATGGTAATCAAATACTTTTGATTCAAAGATGTCGTAGAAAATGAAGATCATATTATTTTCTAAAATAGTGAATTATGGTTTATACTTATTATGTTATGCATGAAATTTCATTATCATAATAGTATTGGATTTTTGTATGCTTACATTTTGTTGATAATAATTCATCAATTTGGGAAAAGAAACCACTCAATTTATTGGATCTCCAGGTAGTAGGGGAATCACATGGATTTCTTAAGTCCCTACAAACCATAGGGCTATTTACGCCCGTTTGACAAAATCCAAATCGATATATTGCGATTTAATTAATTTGAATATAACATTGTTAATTATAGAACTTTTGGCAAGAGGCCAAAAAGAATATGAGTTTGGCATATGAAGCCAATTTTAAAGTTTTAATATCTTAATAGTATTTTTAGAGATTTTGCCATTAGGCAAATCAATATTAGTTTTGACATAAAGTCAAATTCAAACTCTTAACAACTTAATGGTATTTATGGATCTTTTGGTAAAATACCAAATATTAGGGGGTTGGAAGTGTAACATCCGAAAGTTATTTATAAGATTGGAATTAATGAGTAGGAATTCATGATCAAGATAAACATTTGATTAATATTTTAACATTTTCATGTTATTTTTTGGAGCTTTTGGTAAAATATCAAAAAATATGGGGTTGGAAGTGTAACTTCAAAAAAATTAATTATAAGGATTGAAGATAATGAGTAGGAACTTACAAGCAAGATAAACATTTGAATTATAACAATAATAAATTAAGATAAGCATGTGAATATAAACCCAAGTAAATTAGTTCTAAATAATAAAACAATAATTAAATAACGAGCGTTCAAAATTATAATTAATGGCTATTAATTCTATCTCATATGATCAGGTTAAATATATAATATTGAACAAAAATTAAATTCATATATAATACCCTGATATATCTGAATTAGAAATATTTACTAAGTAGATAAAACCAACTAATGATAAAAAAAGATTTAACCTAAAAAAACAAATCCATCATCCATGGTTTCTCCATTAAAATTCTAAGGGCGCCAACGTAATTAGAAAACCAGAAAATTAGAACCTAACACTAATTGGTGCCGGGGCGATTATACGCTTCATCTTCATCCCACAAAGAAAATCACTTATCAATGCTTAATATAAGTCATTATGGGAGATATCAAACTATATATATGTTTTGTAAAGAGTATTCTGTATTTTCTTTATTTTTTTACGACAAAACATTCAAATTTTTTATAAAGAGAATCATATTACTAGTTTCCTCTTAAAACAATAGTAGGGAGAAAAAATAGATTATTGGATGCCAAGTTTGTTGATGTTATTTACTGCAAATTATTTTATGCTAGTATGTGTAGATTAATTAATAAAGCACACAGATAACAAATAGAGACAAAGCAAGTATAATTTAAAGAGGCTTACTTGGATTGCATTAGGAGGAACTATTTTTTTTTCTTGACGAAACTGAACAAACGTTTGCATGGCGGCCACAATCATCAAGAGTTATTTGGAGGATGACAGTTGTTTCTAATCTCGGAGCTTTTCGTGCTGATAACGTGTTAAAGGAAAATAGAAATAGAACACAATAGAATGAAGAGAATGAATCGTGATTCTCATTAATCATAAGCCCTTTATATAAGGATGAGTTACAAGTAGATAACTACAAGATATTTCAATTCTAATCTATGTCTATCTCTATCTCTATCGTCATATCCTTTAGACGATGACACATTTATACTACAATAATATAATATATATATATATATATATAAACAAAAAAATAATAATAATATAATATATATATGTCAACTTAAATGAAAGATGTTTCCTTAAAAATCATTGGCACAAAAATCCATGCATTCAACACCTCATGCTTTTGGTGCCATTAGCACTCCCCATGTTTAAATCGACCTCTATTTTTAATTAAACCCTAACCCACAACGCATTGTGATCGCTAGAGGACCGATTGGAGGAGATCGATTGAGAGATTAGGAGAGAAATTGGTGGCAAAAGCAAGCAAACTCCTGTCGATTTCTCATCGTTTGAGCCTTGAGGTAAGTTCTGTCCCCATCTCGAAGCTATACGATTGGTTTTTGAATTAGAGTTGTTGGGGCTGTTTGGGACTGTTTTGGGGGTGAAAACTGATTCGTTTCGGTGGCTTTCGAGCCACCGATTCGGTAAAATAACGCAATGGCAGCAGCTTATCTTTTAAAACAGTCCACAGAACCCTAAAATCTGCTCGCTTCCCTCTCGAATTAGGTTCTAAATTACGCTTAACATTATTTGTTATAGTGGCCTTGTGTTATTGCAAAAAGAGGGGCGGGAATCGTCGGAAAAACAAGCCGAAACGGCTCAATATTAGTCACAGTTGCTGCTGTGTTTTGGACTGTTAGCCGATTTTAGTCGAGAATCGTTGTTGCGTTTTTTACGATTACTAGTCGAATTAAGCCGTAAAGTTCTGTTGCGTTTTGGACACATATAGTAACATTTTGCTTCTGCGTTTTGACCAATTCATAGGCGATTTTAGTAATATTTTGCTGCTGCGTTTTGACAAATTTATAGTCGATTTTAATCAAATTTTGCTGCTGCGTTTTGGCAAATTATAGTCAATTTTAGACTTATATTGATGCCGTTTTGGCACTCAAGTGGGAATAATATTTAGTTTTGGACAATTTTAGGTCGACATTATAGGAGTAGACGATCGGTGAGCCAATAAGTTTTGTGAAGTTTTAAGGTACGGATTCTTAAACCTTTTCGTTCATTCGATTCGTTTAAGTAAGTTTACGAACCCTCAAACTTTCGTTTAATTCGCAATACTTGTTTCATGATTATTTGATTTTTTCGTTACCGTGTCGTTCTTTCGCTCGTAATTCTTCAAGGTCATATAACTTTGTAAAATTGTCCTACACACGTATTTGTGATGTCGATACTGATAAGATGTTTTACTTAATTCTTATCTTCTTTTTAGTTCGTGTTTGTTGATCCGATGTATATATATACACACACACACATGCGTAAACTTGGTTCGTTGTGTTAGCTTTATTCGTACCTAATTATATGAATTTCTTTGGCGTCTTCGAGTCGTGTTATTTGTTGGATTCTCAACTTTTTGGAGATTTAATTCGATTGTTCCATATGTGTTAGTCGATAGTATCGTTAGTTAAATGTGACTTATTTACGTTTTGCTATCGATCATTATATAATAATCGGTTTGATTTGATTTCGATCTCTCAGTCCTTTGAGACCATTTTGGATAAGTATGAATAATCTTTTAGTTTACTCTGACACCGTTCGTGTAAATTTATTATTTGTTATACGTCACATGTGTGGTAACAATTTATTCCGGATAAGTCGAGCTACTAACCACCTATGGGGGTACCATAGGCACGTTATTGTGGCACCAATGACGTGACACTAACCGTTCCGGTGTGATTAGACTACGACGTCTCCTCCTTTCTGCTCTTGTGAGAGCTATATATGGTGTGGTGATTATTTGATTTAGGAGGCGTATGGGTCGACCCTGGCTTATGTGATTTGTTTGTAGGGTGGATGTCGGTGTAGTGCTCAACGCCGCATCTCACATATTTAGTCCGTGTGGATTTGCAACCCAACGTACGGGCCTGTGTGGCCAGATGTCTGACACTTGTCACGTCGGTTGATATGCAAGTGTATGCGTTATTCGAGCTCGATTCATCCCATCATATGTTAATTCTTTGATTTTGATATTGTCAGATATTTTAGATTTTGTCTCACTATATGTTATTCGTTGAAGGTAATAATCATCGTTTTCACTAAAATTTTGAAACTGCTGTGTCTAATATCTTGAGATCGAGTTATTACGTTTCCGGTATTACTTCACTTTGTTATGGTTATACATCCGTGCACTGAGCATTCGGCTCAACCGTGTTTTCTTTCTCTTTTCTTCACGGTAGGTAATCAAGGGGGTTGCTAAGGTTTCATGAGAAGAATGGATAAGGTTCCCGATTGGAAGAAGGTTTCGAGAGAATGACTACAATTTTAGGCATTATTTAATTTATTTCATTCGTTATTAGACTAGCTCTTTCGGTAAATATTTATGTTTGGTTTTGATCATTTGTTGGGATATACTTGAATCTTTTGTTCGGAGTTTAATTCTTATTTGGAGACTTTTTGAAGACATTTTATATCGTTTATTTTGTTTAGAAGTAACCTCCCGTTCTATAGAATGGGGGTGTTACACTTGTGTTCTATTCCATTGTTGATTTTAAGGGATACATGTTTCAGAGACCAAGTTTTTGGCGACGTTACTGGGGACAAGCCAAAGGAATAATTTTGTTACGTCACTTTTATTCTGATTTTTCTAGTCAACTTGTTACTGCTTTTTGGATTGCATGCCACGTTTGTTTCACGGTAATATATATAAACTTGATCCTTACATTGAAAGAACATTTCGAAGAAGGAGAAGGATACAAAAAACTTTGTCACCTATTTTTGAAACATGTGACATGGAAGGCCTGTATTTGGACCACAACCGAGGCCTGAGGCCAAGACATAATCAATATTGCAAACTCCAAAGAGGGAAGGATTATGGACTATGATATGCCCATACTTGACAGTTGCATGCAAGCATAGTTAGATAGTTGGAATGTTCCCATTTTGAACAAAAACCCATAATGTTTAATATGTTACAATCCAGTGGACAGTTCGCATGCCTACCAACTGTAGACCCTCACTTGCATCTCAAAACTTTTATGGAAATTACTGATTCTTTTGACTTCAGTGGAGTAACTGATAATGCCTTACGACTAAAATTATTTTCTTTTTCACTCAGAGATAGAGCAAGATCATGGTATAATTCTTTAGAACCTAACTCAGTTGAAACTTGGAGTGATATGGATGAAAAGTTTTTGAAAAATATTTTCCACCAACACGGAATGCTAAGTCCATAAATGAAATAAGCATGTTTAGACAAATGGACGATGAAGAAATTTTGGATGCTTGAAAAAGGTTTAAGGATTGGTTAAGGAAATGCCCTCACCATGGCATACGCTACTGCATACAGCTAGAGACATTCTACAATGGTTTAAATACCACTGGTAAACAGATGCTTGATGCTACTACAGGAGGAGCCTTCATCCTTAGTACCTATAATGATGGTTTTGCTATGTTGGAAAAGATTTCAAGTAACAATGGTCATTGGTCTGATCCACGTGCAATAGTACCTAAAAGGCAGTCGGTATAAATGAAGTAGATTCTTATATTGCTATCACTGTACAACTTGCCTCACTTGCCAACATGATTTAAAACATGTTTGGTCCAACTGGCACTGTTGCTGCAGCATCTACTTCTGAAGACTTACCTATGCATTGTATGGTCTGTACTGAAGAATACACATATGACCAATGTAGCCAAAATAATGAATCTGTAAACTATGTGCATAACAGAAATGGTCAGTTTTCAAAAAACTATAAGTCGAATTGGAAAAAATCATCCCAATTTCTCTTGGAACATTCCATGTTTGAACCCACCTAATGCAAAAGAATAGAGAAATTCAAAATTTCAAAATCATCCCAACAATTCTCAAAACTAGCAGTCTTTCCAAGGAAAGCATAACCAACAGGATGAATCACACCAACACAACAATCAACAATCAAAACATAGCTTTAAGGGCTTTGGAAACACAGATTGGAAAAATTGCAACAAAATTGAGAAACAGACCTGCTGGAACCTTGCCTAGTGATACTGAGACTCCTAAGAACATAATCGAAGAACAGGTGAAGGTTGTATCCCTTAGGAATGGAAAAGATTTAGTCAATACCATATCAAAAGAACGCCAGACTATCAGTAGCACACATAAAGGAAAAAGGTGTCACAATGGTACCCACTATCATTGTTCCATCCCCTAATAAAGTCCATTGACCCAAATCAAATTCTGAATCTGTGTCAATACCTGATAAATCGGACTTTCCCTATGTCATCCCCTAATGATAACAACAAATACAAGATAACTGCAGTTGATGCTACTGTAGGTTCCCAGATTCACTTTGTATCATATTAATGGTAGTGAAATAGACAGCGGAAGCATATTAAATAAAGCCATTAAAATGAGTGATTGTGTAAACGATAAATGAACTATGAGAATCAAATATTGAACAGTAAAATGATAACAGGATCAGATATAAAAGCTGCTCATATATTGATAATGAATCACACCAAGAACATGTTCGAGTGTGTTCGGAAATCTCACAGGACAACAATATCGTACGGAGGTAGTGCTCGGGATTGCTGCAGTGTGTGCTTAAACAATTGTGGAAAAACTACTCTTCCCAAAGCTTACAATTGTTTGTTCCACTACCTCTCTATTTATAGCCCTGGAAAAGTGAAGGCAGTGTACTATCGTACCCTAGAATGACACGTGGAAAGTGTGTCTCCTATTTTTAGGGCATACGTGGAAAGTATGGACACTTGTCTAACACTTGGGATTTCCTACGAGACTTAGGCTGACAGAGGTCTTCACTTCACCAGAGCTCTTTCGCAAGAGCTCTGTTGGTCTTCTGTTAAACGCTTGTTCTTCTGTTGGAAGTCTTCGACAGAGCTCTGTTGAGCTCTGTTGGTCTTCTGACTTGAACTTCTTCCGAATCTTCTGTCTGATCTCTGTTGGTCTTCTGACTTGTACTATTTTCAATACTTTTACATAACAGATACTTGGGGCCAACAATCTCCCCCTAAGTATTGAAAATAAAAATTTATAATTGACAAGAGATTAAACAAAAGAACAGAGAACTTTTACCTCTGTCGAAGCCTTGTACTAATCTTTTGGAATATTACATTGAGATTTAAAAGATCAGTACATTTAAGCATAATCATCTCCCCTAAGAATTCTGTCGAATCTTCTGATTAGAGTACAGAAGTCCAGCATCAGATCAATCTGGTCGATGAAGAGTTTATGCTGTTCTTCTAGACACTTGTTTCTTGGGAGATCTTGGATTATGTTCTTGAGGTATACTAGCGACTCACTTGAGTATTTGTGGGCTTCAGCTGCTCTGATGGCCTTCTTTATGCCCTTCTGTCGGCAGATAAAGACTGGAGGATCTTCTACTACGGTTCCAGTTCTGTGATGGCCATAACCCTCAAGGTTTTCATTTGGTGGTGCAATCGCTAGTTTCTCTACTTCAAACTCTATGCCTAGCTGATAGTCAATCTGTATTCTGAGATTGATGTGCTCTTGCATAGCAAATCTGACTTCTGGTAGTGCAGTTCTGGCTGGTGTGTATCTTTCTAAGAAGTTCAAGCAATATGCGTGGAGTAAGATCAGGTCATATGGGTTCAGAAGGACGAGATCATTGTCATTGAAGATTTCATTTCTGCCTTCTGTTGATTCCACAGTATACTCATGGTATGTGACCCTGTCGTGTTGAAACTTCTTGTGCTTAATGTCCAGAATTCTGCGGATACCGAAGTTTATATTGATGGCTCTGTTCTGATTTGACTTGGTTTGGATGAACTTTAGCCTTGCATCAGAAATGGTGTTTATTCTGATTGGGTTGAGGTATGGGTTAATGGGTACGGTATTTACAGGGATGATGTCTCTGTCAGCATATAGAAATGCAAATACCGTTTCTAAGGCAGGTTTTTCGGTATGAAAGGTAGAGGTTTCTGGGTTTTGTTACTGTTGGGTTTGGGTCATCATGGGTTTCTGCCATAAGAGTGTCGATGTGAGCAGATTTCTGAATAGCTTGAGGTTGGGCTTGACTTATTTGTCCTGCAGCAGAGGATGGGTCTGTCCTCTCTGGTTCTTTTGTTGGAGAAGTAGGAGGGGTATCTAGGCAGATGATCTTTGGTGGTTCTTGTGTTGACTCTTCTGTCGGTTTGATGACTCTGTCCTTGAACATGTAGTCAAATGCCACTTCAGTCATCTCTGTCATGATTTCCTCTGTTATCCCCTTTTCTCCTTTTGTAGTCTCTGCCTCAGTTGTTTCTGTGATTTTCCCTTTACCCTTGGCTTCTCTTTCTTTTTCAACCTCTTTCTCCTTCTCTGCCTCTTTCTTCTTCTCTCTCTCTTTCTCTTTCTCCTTCTCCTTCTCCTTCTCCTTCTCCTTCTCCTTCTCCCCCTTTTGTTGTTCTGAGGACTCACCCAGTTGATCGTCTGATTGACCTTCTTGAGCATCCTCAAAATCATCATCATCGCCAGAGGAGTCAATTCGAGCTTCTGGTGAGGATTGAACAACAAACTTCAGACCAGCTTTGTGTCTCTTGCTTGATGGTTCGTCTGTGGGTGCTTCTTCTGCAGGTCTTTTTGATGTAGAGGTAGCCTGTAAAATAATATCAGTAAAGTTTGAGGCTGCCTTTGTCATCACATCTTCTACCTCTGTTGCAGCACCTCTGATCTTTTCTACTTCAGCCTTGAAGTTGACCTTGTGAGTATCAAGAGACGCTTTCACATGTTGTTCTGTTGCCTTAGCTTTCATTACAAATTTTGATGAGATCGTCATCATTCGGCTAAGAATTAATTTTCTGAAGTCTCCCATTTGTCCAACTGTCATGGGTAGGTCATTTGGGTTAGGGCTGGAGATGTTGAGTGGAGTAGCAGATGAGGTGGTTGCTTCTTTTATGGATTCCTTAACAGAGTTGGTAATTATCTCTGTCAAGGTTCTGACGTTAGATTCTGAAAGAATAACCGTGGGGATGGGAAGGGTTCTGTTCATCTGCGCTGTGTGGTTCTCTGTTATGAGTCGCTTTAGCTCGGCAAGATCTGTCGAAGTCCTTTTAACTTCCTCTGATCTGATTGATCTTAGGTCGGCTATCTCTGTTGTCAGCTTTCCAATCTCTTCTCCTCTGACCCGTTCAGACTCTGTTCTGAGTGCTTCAGCTTCGGCATAGTTTCGAGTCATTTCAGCATGCTTGTTTGAGATGTTAAGCAGTTCTTCCCTAAGAGAAGCATTTTCCTTGCGGATCAGCTCCTCCTTTTGTTCATTGATAAGTTTATACTCGTTCAAAGAGTTGTTGATACTGTCACAGAAGCTTTCGAACTCTGCTCTTGTGATAGTGTCAACGGGGGTCTCCTTGGTTCCAACACATGGATCCAATTCTGCCTCGAGTTCAGAGGCGCCTCCGTCAAGAGGTTTGTTGATGTTGGCTCTTGGAGGACTTCCACCTGATCCTTGATGTTCCCTTTGAGGGGAAACAACTACAGGTGTTCTGACCAAAGTTTCCTCTTCCAGCTCAGGTTCTGAAGAAGGAAATCTGGTGTGATGAGAAGCATTTGGATCAAGCAATGTCTTCCCTTGTTCTACTATGGTCTTCCATTGTCCCTGAGTCGGACAGATGCTACGTGAGATTACAAAGATCTCTGGTCTATTTTGTGTAGAGTCTAAATGAGCCACAGAGGCATCATCGTGTGGAGGTGACCTATTGATGTTCTGGGGCGAATGAACATCACTACCAAAGATAGTTTCCCCGGCTTCGTGCGTACCAGAGGCATGAAGAGGTGCCTCTGATGGTATAGGCTGGTTGGGGTTCGAGGTGTGCACCTCTGTTTCAATAATCCTTTGGTCTTGATCACCAGGATTAGATTGTGTGGAAGCACTGGGATTTTGGTTAAGGTTACCCTCAGATGTGCTCTGTTGAGCATCTTTTTCTATTCTCTCATTATCCTCGGCGCATATGGCTGTAGAACTCTCTGGATTCTCTCTGATGTTTCCCTCTTGCTCATCACTATCAAAAGAGATAGTTTCTACCTCTGGTGTTTCTTGTACTTCCTCATGGACACCCTCTCTAGGAGATGCTCTGTCCTCTACTTCCTCTCTTCTAGAGGAAGACCCCCCTTCGGGTACTCTTGCCTCTGGTCTGTTAATTTCCTCACCAATCTCCTCACTCAAGCTCTCCAAGTAAGGCTCAGATCCTAAGTATGCTGGGGTTCTCACCTCAGGTTCTTGAGGTTGAGCAGCACTCTGATAGTTTTGGATAGAGATGTGGTCAGGGGCGATAAAAGCAAGCATTGTACCTGGAATTCTTCTTATGAAGGGGTATTCGCCAGAAGTGGTGGAAAGCGTTAGTTCCAGTCCAAACAGGTGTTGATCGACCCTGATGAGTTAGTTCCAGTCTGTCGAAGGCTCTTCTGATCACCAGACTGATAAAGCGTGGAAACTTGATCATCTTCAAGAACTTGTGAGATCCAACGACTCCTCCTCTTGCGATGAATGAGGTTTTTGTGTTTACAGCCGTAAGAAGATCGTTGTAGAGAATGCTGGCGTAGTCAAAGTTTCGATTGAAGACCAATCCATACATGATTTGTAGGATTTATGTTGTGGCTTGGTCTTGACTACCAGATTTGCTGGTAAGGGTTCTGTTTAAGGTGGAGAACATGAAATTCCACATAGTGGGTAGATTCTGTCGCTTGAACTCTCCAATCCTATTCAGATCCTTGTTGTAACCCAGAAACTTCATGAAATCAAGAAGAACAGCTGTTTTTGGTGGTTTCTCATAGGCGTCTATTCCTAGCTGTCGTTTGGTTTTCATTCGGAAGATTCTTCTTAAGGTACTTGCTCTAATGCGGATTGTTCCCGCTCCTCCATTACTCGCGTTGACACTCCCAACTGTCCCGTCTTGTTCTTCGATGTATTGGCACGTGGTCCACCATTGTTGAACATAGATCGCTGGAAGGTGGTCATCGAACTCTGTTAGGGCTCTGAAGATGACAGAGTTTCTAAAGAACTCAATGAAAACGTGATACAGGGGTAGATAGAGTCCTGGAGTGGGATCGAATCTGTAGTTGTTGTCAGCAAACTCGTATGGAAGAACAATGATATCATCGGTGGGTTCTATTCGGCTCGAATCAGCAGAGTTTTGGGGTTCCGCCATTGTTGCAGGTTTGGGTTTTCTTGAAGAACACTGAGGATTTAAATAAAAGAGGGAAAGGTGAAAGGTTTAGGAAGTTTAGAAAAGAAATGGGTTAAGGTTATGGATATTTATAGTCAGAACTTGTGGCTGGGTAATCGCCGTAGATACTGTAGGCACTCGAGTGTCAGAAGGTGGAGTGGCCTGAATTATGTATCGTGGGGACAGCTAGTGGTTTAGCTTTCAATTAGAGGGTGCCACGTGGATTTGTTCTGACCACTTTTGTGCAAGTAAACCGTCGCGGTTAGAGACGTGTGGGTAACAAGTGGTTGACGCTTAGAAATAACCCGCACCTCTGATGACGTTACTTCTGATGACGTGGCATAAAACTGACAGAGTTCTGTTCGAGCTTTGCAAGTTTTTGCTTCTGATGAATGACCCCTTTACCTTATCCCAAAAAAATTTAAAAATCTGTATCTGATGAGGAAATGGTCAAAGAACAATAACAGAACTGACTTTGAAAAAATTCACAGAGTTCTGGTGAGAAACAACAGAGGCTCTGGTGAACTATCAGAGTTCTGTTGGGTTCTTGACTTTATCAAAGGATTTTCATCAGAACAGGTTTTCCCTCTTTCTTCAAAAAGATTTGTCAATGATAAAAAAACAAAGTCAGTTTGGATTTGGAAATATGAGTACTGACGTGCTCCCCCTAAAACTATGCATTATCCTTCTTTTAAGCTCCCCCTAGAAAATTGAGCTTAAATCCAAAAAAACTTTATATACAAACAGATTGTTCACCGAAAGCGTGTTGAAAAAGTATGCTTGACAGAGTTCTGGTGAACAACAGAAGCTCGGTTGAACTATCCTACCCAACTGTTTGACAGAGCTCTGGTAGGATCATCAAAGGCTCTGTTGAGTTGAACAAAGTTAGGAGGATAAGTTCAACATACCCAGTTTGCTGATTAAGAAGCTAAACCTCCTTTCATCAAGGGATTTTGTAAACAAGTCAGCAAGCTGAAGATCAGTTGAAACAAAATACATTTCAATAGTCCCTTTTTCAACATGATCCTTTATGAAGTGGTACCTTATGTCGATGTGCTTAGTTTTCGATTGTTGAATTGGATTGGCTGTTATGGCAATGGCACTCTTGGAGTCGCATAGAATAGGAATTTTACCATACTCCAAGCCATAATCTTTGAGTTGTGTTTTCATCCATATCACTTGAGAGCAACAACTAGCAGCAGCATATTCTGCTTCTGCTGTAGAGGTTGAAACACAGTTCTGTTTCTTGGATGTCCAACTCACCAACTTTTCTCCAAGCAGTTGGCAGCTACCAGAAGTACTCTTTCTGTCATTCTTGCATCCTCCATAGTCTGAATCTGTATATGCTACAAGCTCGAAACCAGAGTTAAGAGGATACCAGAGACCCAAAAATTGAGTCCCTTTCAGATATTTAAAGATACGCTTGACAGCTGTTAAATGAGTTTCTGTAGGATTTGCTTGAAATCCGGCACAGAGACAGGTTGCAAACATTATATCAGGTCTGCTGGCAGTTAAGTACATAAGTGACCCTATCATGCCTCTGTAGTACTTGACATCTGTTGGTTCACCATTAAGATCAGAGTCAAGCTTAACTCCAGTGGCAATAGGAGTTTTCATTGGTTTTGAATCATTGAGCTTATACTTTTTCAACATATCAGAGATGTACTTAGACTGACTTATGAAAGTCCCTCTGTCTGATTGTTTAACTTGTAAACCAAGGAAGAAAGAAAGTTCTCCCATCATGCTCATTTTGAATTCGCTTTTCATTAAACTTTCAAACTTATCACAGTACTCCTGCCTTGTAGACCCAAAGATAATATCATCAACATATATTTGTACCAGAAGTATATCATTCTTATATCTTCTAAAGAATAGAGTTTTATCGACTGTACCTTTCTCGAAGTGATTGACCAACAGAAATTTGGACAGAGTTTCATACCAGGCTCTGGGAGCTTGCTTAAGGCCGTACAGAGCTTTGTCTAACTTGTAAACGTGGTCTGGAAACTCTGAACATTCAAAACCAGGTGGTTGCTGGACATAAACTTCTTCTTGCAGTTTGCCATTCAGAAAGGCAGACTTGACATCCATTTGGTAGACCTTAAAACCCTTATGAGCAGCATAGACTAGGAAGATTCTGATGGCTTCTAGCCTAGCCACAGGTGCAAAGGTTTCGTCATAGTCAATTCCTTCTTCCTGTCTGTATCCCTTTGCAACCAGACGGGCTTTGTTTCTGATGATAATCCCATCTTCATCCTTTTTGTTTCTAAACACCCACTTGGTTTCAATGGTCGTTTTGCCTTTTGGGAGTGGAACCAAGGACCAAACTTTATTTCTTTCGAATTCCAGAAGCTCTTCTTGCATAGCTTCGATCCAATTTGGGTCCTCTAGGGCTTCAGAAATCTTCTTCGGCTCAATCATGCTTAAAAAATTTACAAAGAAGGCTTCATTGATTGTGGTTGATCTTGTCTTCACACCATCTTCAGCAGCACCAATGATAAGATGATGAGGATGATCCTTTGTCCATCGTGTCATGGGAGCATGGACAACAGGCGGGGTTTGTGCTTCTGATGTGAAAAGACGAACTTCAGCATCAGAGCTCTGTTGATTGGGACCAGGGCTCTGTGGCACACGACTTTGGAGAGTGGCCTCATTGCTCTGAGAGTCATTAACAGGGCTCTGTGAAGGTGAGCTTTCAAACAAGGAGTCTTTGCCAATATTAGTTAGCAAAGGTGATGATGGCTCTTGTTCAGGTCCTCTCTCGTTCTGATGTGGTTCCTCATTTCTCTGTATCACTCCTGTAGACAGAGAAGTAGATGGTGAAATATTGGAGGGACCAGTGAGAGATGTACCTGCCAGATTCTGTTCTGTTGAGTTCTGAGCTTGATCTCCTCTGTTGATGTTATCAGAGGAATCATCATCATTGAAGAAATCGTTGAACATGAGATTGATATCTTCTTCCCTTGTCTTTGAAGAACTTGTCTTTTTCTGTTCTGTCTTTGTCCCCTCTGTTGATTTACGATCAGAGGAGCTCGATGTGCTTTCATCAAAGGACACGTTTACACTTTCTTGAATGACCCGACATCTGGAGTTGTAGACTCTGTAGGCTTTAGAGGTTAAAGAATAACCAATAAAGATTCCTTCGTCTGCTTTCTTATCAAACTTTCCCAGCTGATCTATGTCATTCAATATGTAGCACTTGCAACCGAAAACATGAAAGAATTTCACGTTTGGTCTTCTATTGTTGATGAGTTCATAAGGAGTCTTCTTAAATCTCTTTACTATCACAGCTCTGTTTTGGGTAAAACAGGCTGTTGAGACTGCTTCTGCCCAGAAGTTTGTTGGAAGGACAGAGCCAGCCAACATGGTTCTGGCGGCTTCTACCAGCGTTCTGTTCTTTCTTTCCACAACTCCATTCTGTTGTGGAGTTCTTGCAGCTGAAAAGTTCTGGGAAATACCTTCCTCTGATAGGTAGGTATCAATTTTGGCATTCTTGAATTCTTTCCCATTATCACTTCTCAACTTTTGCACTTTTAATCCTAACAGAATCTGTATCCTTCTCAACAAACTTATCAAAATTTCTGGGACATCAGATTTTACTCTGATGAACTCAATCCAAGTATATCTAGAATATTCATCAATTAAAACAAGGATATACTTCTTGCCCGACAGACTTTGCACCGAGATTGGACCACAGAGATCCACGTGAAGCATATGCAAAGGTCTGGGACAACTATGATCACTCTTTGTTCTATGTGAAGATCTTTTCATCTTACCCAGTTCACAAGCAGAACAGAGATGGAGAACAGAGATGGTCTTTGTCAAACTTCAGAGAAGGTAGTCCTTTTACTAATTTCAGTTTCACGAGCTTGTCAAGGTTTTGAAAGTTCAAATGGGCAAATCTTTTATGCCAGAGCCAGGCATCTTCAGTTTTCAAAGACACTAAACAGAGTTTCTCTGTTGTAGAGTTTTGGTTTGGTTTAAAATTCATTTTGTAAAGATTGCCTTTTCTGTCAGCTCTTAAAAGTTCTTGACCAGACTCGGAAAGTAACAAGGAACAATATTTCTTCCTGAAATTGACATCAAAACCGTGATCACAGAGTTGACTTATACTGAGAAGATTATGATTTAATCCTTCAACATAAGCAACTTCAGAGACTGAAACACCACCATTTACTAATGTACCATAACCTTTAATCTGTCCGCCATTGTCTCCTCCGAAGGTTACTGCACTGCCCATCTTGTTTTTAAAAGAAGTTAACAGCTCCTTATTCCCCGTCATGTGCCTGGAGCATCCAGAATCCAAGTACCAGATCTGCACATGAGGTTTCTGCAAGACAGATTAGTTCCTTTTAGGTACCCATTGCATAATGGGTCCTTTCCTGTTAGGCTTAGGTGGGTTGACAGACTTTCTTTTGGGCTTTCCATACTGTGATGGTGTGCCAGAGGTTTTCCTTTGTGTATTCTGAACAGTCGTGGGATTTTTCTTTTGAACGTACTAATTCAGAACACAGTGGGGACCATTCAGATGATTTTGCAATTTTAGTAACAGTTGAATACAATTGCAGTTGATGGAACATGACTGATGCACATTGTTTTTATTCGAAAACTGTTTGAATGGAGCTTGATTCTGAAAGATTTTAGGACCAGATGTCTTTGCATACAATCTGTCCTGGTTCTGTTTCTTAAAACTGTTATTCCTAGAAACAGACTCTGTTGACACGAAGCTCTTTGGAATAGATTCATTTGACCAGAAAGGATTTCCCTTTTGATTTACACCAGAATTTGGGATAGATCTGTTGTTTGCTATCCATTTTCCCTTCTGTTCTGGTGTGAATTTTACAGGTTTGAAAGCAAGAGGAACATTTTGGTTTACAAAAACACTTTTGTTTTTCTCTCTCTTCTCCACTTCTACTGCATTAGAAGCAAGAATCTTAAAACCTTTGTTGTTAAACTCAGTTACCGGTATAAACCTTGATTGTTTCTTGAAGAAAGAAACATCATCTTTTAGATCCGTAGATTCTATCGGTATCTGCTTTAACTTGTGTAAAATTTTCTTTTGACCACAAAAATCTGTTCATCTACTTCAGAGTCAGAGTCACTGTCAGAGCCTAGAAAGTCTCTAGTGGCTCTGTCGGTGGTTTTCGTTTCAATGGGTATGACAGAGATATTTGTTTTGACAGTTCTGAACCTTCTCAACTTTGGCTTTAAAGAATCTGAAACAGCATTTTCCTCGATAACTTTCAACAAATCTTCCTCAAAAGATGTTCTTATGGATTCAGGGGTAGAAGAGAAGACGGGAGCTTCTGGATTGAGTTTGCTCTGTGGGATTTCAACAGAGGACTCAGTCACAGAAGTAACAGACTTATGTCCTTTGAATGAGTTGAAGTTAAAAATCTCTTTTGTATCCAAGTCCTTGACAGAGTTAGGAAGTATGATTCTAGCTCTTCCTTGATCAAGAATAAATTCTGATGGTTTTAAAACCTTTTGATGATCAGAGGAATCATAGATGACGTTCCTAAAGTCAAGATTTCTTTGTTTTGAGAAAGCATTTGAAGTTTTGGTTCTTTTGAAAACAGCATTACCAGATATCACGCCCTCTTGGATTTTCCCAACACAAAAGGCAGAGGACAGAGATGTCTTCTTCCTTTCGTCATAGGGAGCAAGGTTAGAGAAACCAAGACCTTGCGTATCCATCTGTGAATTTATCTTGATGTGCACATCTTGTGCATCCTGGTACTTTTTAATCTGAATTTCTTTTCTCTGTAGAGATTGATGCAGAATTTCCCTTTCTCTTTGAAAATAATCAGTTAGAGCAACAGAATTAAGTCTCTCTGTTTCAGACTTTTTCAATTTTTCAGACTTCTGTTTCAAAACGTTTTCATATTCGTTAATTCTGTCAGAAAATAGGCTCTCTTTCTTCTTTTGCAAGATTTCTAGCTCAGATTTTTCTTTGAAGATTTCTTCCTTTTCTTGTTCCAAGAGAGTTTTCTCTCTCTTGTAAAAGGATAGATCCTTCTGAGCTAGTTTTCTTAGCTCTTTTTCTTCAGAAAGTTTTTGTTTAAGAAGTTGAAATTCCTCATTCAGCATAGAAACATGCATTTCTAATTCTGAGCCAGACTTGGATTCAGATGAGCATACCTTGGCACTGGATCTGGTGGTCTCCAGCGCTCTGTCGTCAGACTCTGTCGTAGTAAGAGCAAATGCATGAGCTAGATCTTCTTCTTCTGTTGTTCCCTTCGTTATTTCTGGTTCTCCAGTCATCCAGTCAACAGCTTCTTCTAAACTTTCATCATCCACAGCAACTCCACAAAAGTTGGCTTGTTCTGGTTCATCATCAGAGGATGAATCAGAAACCCAGTTCTCCATTTCAGCCACGTAGCTTCTTTCTCTGTAGTTGTACTTGTATTTGTTCTTGTAGTAGTCCTGGTCTTTTACCAGTTTGCCTCTACAATTAACAGAGAAGTGCCCAGGTTTGCCACATCAGAAGCAACGTCCATCATTCTGATTGATGGGTTGAGCAGCATCGGCCTTCTGTTGTACTGGTGGATTTTCTCTTCTGTTTTGTGGAGGTTGTCTTTGTTCTGTGGTAACTCTGTTGTTACTTTGTTCTGGTGCAGCGTATTCTCTTCTGTCTTCTTTTCTCTCATATCTACCTCTTCTGTCAAACTTATTGCCAAATCTCTTGTTAAATTGCTGAGTTATTAGAGCAAGAGATTGAGCAAAAGCTTGAATGTCATCATCCTCTGATGAGCTTTCCTCTGTATCACTCTCTGCAACTAAACTTTTCTTTCCTTTCTTTTTAACTGACTTATCTTTCTTTTTCTCTCTGTTTGAACTCTCTCTGTTGGACTTTTCTGATGTGGTTTTCTTAGAATCAGAAACTAAAGCGATTGGGCCTGCAATGGTGGATTTGCCTTTTTGCTTGACAACATCCTTCTCTTGTGCGGCCAAAGTGCCATACACATCTGTTAGAGACCATGCATCTAAGTCCTGGTTGGCTTGTAAAGACATGGACAGATTTAACCATTCATCATTCAAACTTTTCAAAAACAGAACATTGTTATCTTCCTTCGACCTAACAACCCCACATTTTTTGCATTTGTTGATCAACACATTAAATCTGTTGTAGGTTTGTTGTAAGGTTTCCTCAGGAAGTGCCTTGAAATCGTTGTATTCATTTATACATTGGGTCCTTCTGTTCTTTTGGGTCTTGATACCACCCTCAAGTTGGTTAAGAAGTTGATCCCAGATTTCCTTAGCAGTAACACATGAATCTAGTTCTTGAAATATTTCGTTTGGAATGGCCATTATCAGTAGTCTAACTGCTTTAAGATCATTTTCCATTTTTAGATTTTCCTCATCAGTAAAACCTGTGGTTTTAATCTCATAATGAGTTGGAATCTCAGCAGTGGTTCCTGTTGCGGGTACACGAGGAACAAAAACCATGGGTTGGTATGGTCCGTCCGTGACAGATCGCATTAAGTCTTTATCCATACCATCGAAAAAGTTAACCATCCTGATCTTCCACTGAGCATATTCATCTCTCAGAAGAGTAGGAGGTTTTGTTAAAGAACCAGCAGTATAGATAGCATTTATACCGTTGTTCGCCATTTTTTTAAAAACAGAGTATAGTTGTTACAGAAAGATTTTCAACTCAGAGATGAGTTTTAAATAGTAACTAATGGAACAGTAACTTCTAAGAGAAACGTTTAAACTAAGCTAGAAAGCTTTAAACACAGTTATATGAGCTATGAAAGCTTGTTTAGACTAGGAAGCAGTAAAAACAGAGTATGTAATGAAGCTTTTAAAGACACACAAACACAATCAACAACAGTGAGTCAACCTTGGTAGATTGGATCGTTTGGTTTAAGAAAACCAAAGAAGCTCTGATACCAATTGTAGGTTCCCAAATTCACTTTGTATCATATTAATGGTAGTGAAATAGACAGCGGAAGCATATTAAATAAAGCCATTAAAATGAGTGATTGTGTAAACGATAAATGAACTATGAGAATAAAATATTGAACAGTAAAATGATAACAGGATCAGATATAAAAGCTGCTCATATATTGATAATGAATCACACCAAGAACATGTTCGAGTGTGTTCGGAAATCTCATAGGACAACAATATCGTACGGAGGTAGTGCTCGGGATTGCTGCAGTGTGTGCTTAAACAATTGTGGAAAAACTACTCTTCCCAAAGCTTACAATTGTTTGTTCCACTACCTCTCTATTTATAGCCCTGGAAAAGTGAAGGCAGTGTACTATCGTACCCTAGAATGACACGTGGAAAGTGTGTCTCCTATTTTTAGGGCATACGTGGAAAGTATGGACACTTGTCTAACACTTGGGATTTCCTACGAGACTTAGGCTGACAGAGGTCTTCACTTCACCAGAGCTCTTTCGCAAGAGCTCTATTGGTCTTCTGTTAAACGCTTGTTCTTCTGTTGGAAGTCTTCGACAGAGCTCTGTTGAGCTCTGTTGGTCTTCTGACTTGAACTTCTTCCGAATCTTCTGTCTGATCTCTGTTGGTCTTCTGACTTGTACTATTTTCAATACTTTTACATAACAGATACTTGGGGCCAACAGCTACAGCAAGTGCTGCAGCACCATCTGACAAAACTGCAAAACCAAAAACAGCAAACAAATAGGTCATACCTACTGTTCTATCCACTTTTGATCCTACGAAGGTTGTTGTCACACTTGTCCCACCTTACATTCCTACCCTAGAGGTTGAGGAAGCAAAAGAAGGAAGAACAATTCAGGAAGTTTCTAGATGTGTTCAAACAATTGCATATCAACATCCCTTTGGTTGAGGCAATTGAAATCATGCCTACTTATGCCAAATTCCTTAAGGACATTCTGAGCAAGAAAAAGAAACTGATTGAATATGAGACTATAGTCTTGACTGAAGGTTGTAGTGCCTTTTTGACCAACAAACTCCGTCCTAAACAGAAAGACCCAGGTAGTTTCACAATTTCCTGTTCTATAGGAGGCAAAGAAGTTGGAAAAGCTTTATGTGATCTAGGTGCTAGCATCAATCTTATGCCCTTATCCATTTTTAACACACTAGGAATAGGAGAGGCTAGACCTACAATTGTTACCTTACAGTTAGCTGACAGGTCCATAGCTTACCCCAAGAGAAAGATAGAAGATGTTTTGGTACAAGTAGACAAATTCATATTCCCTGTTGATTTCATTATTCTAGACTTTGAAGCTGACAAAGACACTCCTATTTTGTTTGGAATACCCTTTTTAGCCACTGGTAGAACCCTCATAGACGTCCAGAAAGGAGAATTGATCATGAGAGTTCAAGACCAAAATGTCACCTTCAATATCTTTAATTCTATGAAATACACAAATGAGAAAGAAGAATGTTATGGCCTAAGCTCTATAGAATCTTTGTGTCATGAAGAAACTTTAGAAGAAATTCTAGGGGAAGAGACAAAATATGATGAGTTTGAGGATGATGACTTGCAAGTAGATGACTTAGAAGATGAAGAATGTGATGATTTTGACATAGATGATAGTGATGACCACCACTGTGCTAACATGCTGCAACTTGTGGCAGCATATGAAGTGTTGGAAGAAAGCACTAGAGAAAATCCCCTACCATCTATTGAAGCACCACCAACGCTTGAACTTAAATAACTTCTTGCACATCTCACATATGTTTTTCTAAGTGATTGAGACAAATTACCTGTAATTATCTCTACCACTTTAGAACAAGAACATGAAGAAAAGTTGGTGAAAGTACTTTAAGCCCATACCAACGCCATAGGTGGGACAATTTCTGACTTAAAAGGCATTAGTCCATCAATTTGCCAACAGAAAATCATTTTAGAGGACAATGACTTCATATATGTAGAACCACAAAAAAGACTAAACCCTGTGATGAAAGAAGTAGTCAAGAAGGAAATACTTAGGTGGTTAGATGTTGTAATTATTTACCCCATAGCTGGTAGTTCTTGGGTAGTTTTTGGGTAAGTCATGTCCAATGTGTCCTTGATAAGGGAAATGTGACAGTTCTGAAGAATGAAAAGAATGAGTTTATCCCTACTAGGGTAGTGTCAAGATGGAGAATCTGTACGAACTATAGAAAGCTTAATAAAGCAACCCAACAGGACCATTTTCCATTGTCTTTCATTGCCCAAATGTTGGATAGACTTGCTGGTAAGGAATATTACTGTTTTTTGGATGGATATTCTGGTTACAACCAGATTGCCATAGCACCTTAGGACCAAGAGAAAACAACTTTCACTTATCCTTTTGGTACTTTTGCTTTCAGAAGAATGTCTTTTGGACTATGCAATGCCCCTGCCACATTTCAAAGGTGCATGATGTCCATATTCTCTGATATGTTGGAAACTCTATGGAAATATCCATGGATGATTTTTCTGTCTATGGATCTTCATATGAAGAATGTTTGAAAAATCTTGAATAAAGTCTTAAAAGATGTGAAGAAACTGATTAAGTTTTAAATTGGGGAAAATGTCACTTCATGGTCAAAGAGAGCATTGTTTTGGGACATTTAATTTCAAACAAAGGAATAGAAGTTGATAAAGAAAAGTAGGAAGTTGTTAAAAAACTTCCAAAACCTACAAATATCAAAGGAATTAGAAGTTTTCTTAGTCATGCTAGCTTTTACAGAAGATTTATAAAAGACTTTTTAAAGATTTCAAAACCACTATGTCTGTTACATCAGCATGACCAACCTTTTGAATTCAACAAAGACTGTAGAAAAGCTTTCAACATTTTGAAAGAAGCTTTGATTTCGGTACCAATTGTAATCACACATGATTGGAAAAAACCATTTGAACTCATGTGTGATGCTAGTGATTGGGCAGTTGGTGCAGTCTTGGGACAAAAGAAAGAAAAGATTTTTCACCCTATTTATTACTCTAGCAAACTCTCAATGAAGCACAAATTAACAACACCACTACTGAGAAAGTTGTTGGTTGTTGTATTTTCTTTTGAAAAATCGGATCTTATCTAATGGGGACCAAGGTTACAGTTCACACTGACCATGCAACCATTAAATACTTAATTTCTAAAACGGATGCAAAGCCAAGATTGATTCGATGGGTGTTGTTATTACAAAAGTTTGGTCTAAAAATAATAGATAGGAAAGGAACTGAAACTGAGTTGCATATCACTTGTCAAGATTGGAAAAAGGAAAGCAAACTCTTGTTGAAAAAAATGAAAAGTTTCCTGATAAACCGCTTTTGAGGCTGCAACATGATGGTTTGTTGATATTGCAAACTATTTGGCTGTTGGAATCATTTCACCTGAACTCACCAAGAAGCAAAGAAAAAGGTTGTTTTTTGATGCAAAGAACTACCTTTGGGATGACCTCTTTCTGTTCAAATTAGGGGTTGATCAAATTTTGAGAAGATGTATATCTCATGAAGATGTACCTGCAATGCTAAAGTAATGTCATGCTTCAGCATATGGTGGAGACTTTGGTGGCCAAAGATCTGCAGCAAAAGTACTCCAATCTGGCTTCTTTTGGCATACACTCTTTCATGATGCTGATAGTTTTGTTAAAAGATGTAATGAATGTTAAAGAACTGGATCTATTTCCTAAAGAAATGAGATGCCTCTTAATGGAATTTTAGAAGTTGAACTCTTTGATGTTTGGGAATAGATTTCATGATAAAAGATGATTCGGAGAAATCAGTCATAAAGTTTCTACAGCCTACCACCACCCTCAGACTAATGGCTTATCTAAACTCTCAAATAGGGAAATCAAGGGTATTCTAGAAAAAGTGGTCAAACCTTCAAGAAAGGATTGGTCATTTAAGCTAGATGATGCTCTTTGGTCTTATAGGACTGCATATAAATCCCCAATTGGAATGTCTTCTTACAAGCTTGTCACATGCCATTAGAACTTGAGCACAAAGCTTAATGGGCTTTGAAATAGCTCAACATGTGTATTAATGATGCAGGTGAAAGAAGAAGGTTGCAAATAAATGAGTTGGAAGAACTAAGAGACCAATCCTATGAAAATGCCAAAATTTACAAGGATAAACCCAAGAAATGGCATGACAAAAGGATTATGCAAAAGAATTTTCAAGTTGGTCAAAAAGTTATGTAGTTCAACTCAAGATTGAAACTCTTTCCTCGAAAACTAAAGTCCAAATGGACTAGACCTTTTGAAATCAAACATGTTTTTCTTTATGGAGTTGTCGAACTAATTGATCAAAAAATGGATCATCTTTCAAGGTAAATGGACAAAGGATTAAATCTTACATGGATGTTGCAGCAACTACAGTGTCATCCTCTGTGGTGCAACTCCAATCTCAATAATCCTTTGATCCATGGAGCTCTAAAAAGTCATAGTGTACATATGTAAATAGTTATTTTATTTTTGATAGAATGGGTACATTTAACCTGTGTGGTAATGTTCAAGATAGAATAGTTTTTTAAAGATTGGCAGTTGTTGCAGCATAACTACTGCAGAAACGTGTGGGACCCACTGTCATGCAAATAAAGTATTTTTTGCAAAAATGACAGCTGTGTTTAAATTTGTTATCTTAAAAACCAAAAACCATGGAATCTTTTTCAAACAATTTTAAAAAGAAAATATGTGGTGGTTGTATTCTTAAAGTAGCTTTATGGTATAATCAAACATTTTTAAGGTTATTATGACTATTAAAACTTTCATGATGCCTACTCCTTTTAGACTACTCCATTGCACTTGCCTTTTAATTTAGGGAATCAAAACTCACATCTTATCCTAACTATTTTAAAAAACTAATTGGCTTTTCGGTTCTATTCTAACTAAATTGGAGTACCCTGTTTTAAAACCCCTAAAAACCACTTTTGGAGGTTTTCTTACACTCCAAACCGACCCTCCCCATTCTTATTTACAGAGAGAACTCGATGGAGAAACTTTCGGAAAAATGGCGATAAAAGACAAGAATGAGAAGAAGACAACAAGGACACCGAAGGCAAGTGGACCAATCACTTACCTTCGGCGTTCAGTTCGTTCATCTACATCCAGCAAGCAGACAACAGAGAAGAAGAAAGAGAAAGGAGTAGTCATCGGATCACCGAAATCCTCACGGGTGGTGGCTTCGAAAAGGCAGAAGATAGTCGACAAGGGGAAGGGAAAAGGTAAGGCTTCTGATGTTATGTCTTCTTCCTCCTCTGAAGAGACTCTAAAACATCCCTCTGTTCTCGATTCTTCTTTGAACCAAGCCAAGAACCCATCTACTCTGCGTGGTGAAGTCTACAACTTAGACAAAACCACCAGACGACAGTTGGATTTGAACATCACTAACCCAAACACCCCTGTAAACCAAGAGGAAGAGTCCTCTGTTTTTAATGATGTACAAAACCTAGAAGACACTATTGACCACCAAATGGGTCCAAGTAGTGAAAGTTTTGACATGAACTTGTTACCTTCTCAACAAACCCAAAACCAACCTTTTTCCCACAAACACAACCATACCAGAAATACCAATAGCCCGTTCCCCTGTTTCTGTGCTTGACACATCTGTGTTTGGCACAACCATACCCATTAACATCAATATGGAGATCCTTGTATCAACACCATCTAGAACCCATGAAACCCTCCAAGAGGTTGTTCTAGAGCACTTGTTGAACATCTCATATCAGGAAAATCCTCAAAGGCATAAGGAGCCTGTAGCAGATATTGTGGAGGAGATGGAAATAGATGCTACTATGGAGAAGGATGCTTAGAAAGGGAGAGGAAAAGGTAAGAAGGAAGAGAAGAGGGGAAAACCAACAGGAAGAGTGAAAACCATGGTTCTTAAGAAACCATCTACTAGAAGATCAACCAGAGCTGCCAAGGAGAAGGCAACCACTTCAAGGACTGTTGAAGAAGTAAGGGCATATAATGAGGTTGAACAGGAAGAAGAACCTGTGGATGATGAGGAGTTGATGAGCACTGTAAATTTTAGTTGTGTTGATGCTGAGAAAAGGTATGTCCAGTTTAGGACCAAGTATGGGCATACTGACAAGGGGTTCAGTCCAAAAGCAATCAATGAATCTCCTTCCATCATGGAAGCCATTGACAGTTTGGGATGGGAAATTTTTTGAAGAGTCCCTGATAAGCATAATATAGATTAGGTTAGAGAATTTTATGTAAATGTGGTTGTCACACAAGAAGATGAAGTCACTGTGAGAGGCATAAAGGTATCATTTTCTGCTGAAAGGATCAATTCTCTATTTGACTAACCCCCCCTGCAAATTCTGTTTACAAGAAGATAATGATGAGAGCCTCAACAACAAATGCTAGGAGGATTCTAGATGTCATTGCTACACCTGGAACAGAATGGAAAGAAGTCAAGGAGACAAGTAGAACCTTGGAAACACACTACCTGAAACCTCAAGCCAATGTGTGGTTTCATTTTGTTAGGCACTCTATACTGCCTACCTCTCATGATACCTGCTTGGTCGTTGAGAGGTGTGTTCTCATATATTCATCATGGAGAGGAAGCCTTTCAATACGGGGTAGATCATTTGCAAAAGCATAAGAGCATGTGCAGAAAAGCCAAGGGGTGGATTATGGCATCCTGCCTTAATCCACACCTTAATGGAGAAAGCCAAGGTTAAGAAGCTGGAGGATAATGAGCTGGTGAGCAAGAAGATTGCTATGGATAACATAGACATTGAAAGGATCATGAGGAACTAGATCAAGAAGAAGGGAGATGAGGCTGGTTTGACAAAGAAGGCCACTGGAGACCATGCTGCAGCATCTAAGCCCAGTTCCAGCAGCTTGGATACTACAGTCGTAGCCCTCTTCGTCAAGATGATGGAGGAGAACCAGCAGAAACTGATGGCAAAGTTGGAGGATCAAGAGAGTTTTTATGAGGAGAAGCTGGATACCCAAAGAGATGACTTGATTGCTGAGTTTGAGGAGAAGGAGGTTGCCTTGGGAAGAAGGATCAAGAGGCGGGAAACTTTGTTGAAAGAACTGAGGAGAGACCTTGCCCTACACAGGCAATGGGAAAGGAGGAAAGAAGATGTGGTGATGAGTGTGTGGGAGGAGAAGCATATGGAGGTTGCTAATGATTTGACCACTTATCCTCAGGAGCTCATAGCAAAGGATGAGGAGCTGCTCAAGGAAGTTTTCGCATCACCTACTCCACCTGAGTAGGTAGGTCCATTTCTTTCCTTAGCTCCACTTTAGTTTTTACACTTTTTTTTTCGAAGCCCACAAGAGTCTGGGAACTTTTTATATTTTTTTAAAAGTGATAGACAGAGGTTAGTTAGTCAAACACAACATATCCCAAATAATTCATTAGTTGCATGTCCACTTTCTATTATAAGTACTATAACCAAGCCCTGAACACCTGGGAAGCAACTAGGCAATAGTTTTAAACTTTAGGAAAGGCTTTAGGCCATTTTTCTTATACACTAAGCATGGCAAACACTTACCCTTTGTACCCTTAAACCATAGAGCCAAATATGTTCCTCCATCATCAATGGGGACATTGTTTCTTTCAAGTGTGGGGGAGGGTCTGTGTGATCTGTGTCAAAGCAAAAAAGATAAAGGAAAAATTTCTTTTATGTTGTCCAACAAATAAACACAACCTTGTGATATTGGCATCACTAGCTCAATCAACCTTGTGATATTGGCATCACTGGCTCAATCAGTTTTGATATTTGCATCTATGGCTCAATCATGTACCCTTTTCTTTGTGGTATTGGTACAAAGGCCCAGTCAAAACCTTTTAGACCACCAATTAAAAGGTAGTTGCTGCAGCATGTGCTGCAGCATGTGCTGCAGAAAGCAAGGAAAGTGAGAGAAAAATGAGAGAAGCACATAAAATTTCAACCTATAAAGTGCTATTGATCCTTAGCTCATAATTTGTTTTTTCCTAACAATAAGAACATGAGCCTTGGCATATGGTGTTGCATTGTGATGGTTGAATAAACTTTTATTTATGAAAGACTATGTTGAATGTATGATATCTTTTGGCTAACCTTTATCACATTTTTTTTATTTTCACCCTTCAAAATTGAGTCTTTTTATTTGTCATTTGTATTGATTGGGGACAAGCAACAGTTCAAGTGTGGGGGCGTGATAAGTGCGTAATTGATCACATTCTAAGCACTTATTATCTCTTTATTTGATCTTATTTTAGTCTCCCAATCACCATAATGAGTCTTTTAGTCTGTTTTTATCATTTGTTTTCATTTCAAGCTAAGTAGGAGAAATAGAGGCTGTTTGGTTTTAATCTGGAATAATCTGTAACATTTTGGGTTGCTACAACATGTTCGCAGCAAGTACAAGACGTCACTTCATAAACTTTTTGTTGGGGAATCTATTCCCTACCACCTGGTCTCTCTTGCAAACTGGAGTGGAGGGCATCTTTCAGAAGAATATCATAATGAAGGTGGTTATGTTAGGAGAGCATCTTGTAAAGCTAATATCTTTTGTGTATTACCCATGGGGTAAAGGAATCTTTGTACTTTTAATTAGAAATTAGAAGCTCTTCTCCTTTGTATAAATAGAAGCTTAACTCCTGATTATTAGGTACCCCTTTGCTTGCAACTCTTGCAAATAATTTGTAGTATTTACTTTATTGCTTTTGTATTTTCGGTTTCTTTGACAAGGGAACCAACTAGTAGTTCATCTAGCTACTTAGTAGCTATTGTCATCTTTATTAGTTTAATCTAAAAGCTTTTAGTACATCATCGTTCATGCATTTACATTTTTGTTTTACAAATATTTTTTATATTTATTTTAGAACGATGATGGGCTAAATACCCTAGCTTGGGTGTAAGTAAAGGTTTGGGAGATAAAGACTTATGTGTTAGTGGAAGATTGTTGAATGCAAGCCAACGAAAATTTTAGAACACTGAAGTGTTATAGTGGTTATAAAGGACTGTATCAATCTTAACAGATTGTGAAGTATATGAAAAGAACAGTAAGATTTGTACGACACTGGTTGGGTTACCCGAATGCGTGGTACTGCCGGTACATAGTCTCATCTGAACCATGAAAAAGGACCGGTCGATTCAGTAGTAAGGTTGAGAACCAATGTTGCAGTATCATGTTGTAGCAATCTACCTAAACACATTGTTGCTAAACTCCAGCCTAAACTTACACCCATGCATTTCTTTTACTGTTATAAACCAATTTGAAAGTCGTTAACTCACACAGAGATTATTCCTTCAAATTCTCTCATTGAAATCACTTTTTAAGCTGACTTAGATTAACTTGGTTGCTTTAATTGTCTCTGTGTGATCGATATTCGGTACTTAGTACCACTTTAATACTTGTTTTCAAAACAATACTGGTTTGGCATGTATACTTGTGTGTTATTCCATTGTTGATTTTAAGGGATACATATTTCAGAGACCAGTAATCGACCTCTGTAGTGACAAAGACGCATTTAGAGAGTTTGGAAAAGTAATGATGAGCCGTAAGGGTCGTAAAAACAGCCTCGAGATATTGAAGGTGTGATTCACGTGAAGGGCTATAGACCAAAATATCGTCAAAAAAGACGAGTACAAAGCGCCGAAGGACATCGCGAAATAAATCATTCATGGCGGATTGGAATGTTGAGGGGGCATTCGACAAGCCAAAAGACGTAACGAGGAATTCATAGTGGCCATCGATAGTATGAAAGCGGTTTTGTGGGTATCTTCAGCAGCGACACAAATTTGGTGGTTTCCAACGCGTAAATCGATTTTGGAAAAGAACCGTGAGCCATGAAGTTCATCTAGAAGCTCGTCGACAGTAGGAATAGGAAACCGGTCACGAACGGTGATGGCGTTGAGGGCACGATAGCCAACGCAAAAAAGGCCTGTCCCATCTTTTTTTTACCAGCAACACTGGCGAGGAGAAAGATTATGGCTCGGTTTAATGATCCCATCACGCAGCATGTCGGAGATGAGTGTGGTCATAATGGATTTTTGGTAGTGAGGCTACCGGTATGCGCGAACATTGACGGCACAGTGTTTGGAAGCAAGGGAATGTAGTGATCATGAGGGCGTTTAGGCGGTAAGGATGAAGGTGTACTGAATAGGTGGTTGAATCATGATAGAAGGGCAGAAACATCAGGTGCTATGGTTTCATTGTGGGGTGTGGTAAGGGTAGCAGTAAAGGTGTCCTATATGAGCAAATAACAAGAGGAGATGGCTTGTTTTTGTAAAATGTGGCATACCGCACCGGATATGACGGGACCGGCTAGAGGTTCTCTGGAAAGGGAGACCGAGAGGCCATTATGGGTGAATGTAGGACGGGGAACGGAAAAGTCTGCCAATATAAGACCAAGGGTTCCAAGCCATGACATGCCGAGAACGATGTCGGCGCATTCGATGGGACAAGGAAGAGAGAGATGTTGAAAAGTGTATCGGCGAGGGTAAGCGAAACGAAAGGGCATTGTCCGGTGCATTGGAGAAAGTGGTCATTGCGAACCATGACAAGAAACGATGGAGTAGTGTCGAGTGGAAGGGAGAGGAAGGATGCAATACGAGGTTGTATGATATTGTAGGTACTCCCAGAATCGATGAGGACCGTAACCGGGTGACCTGCGATGTGACCGGTAAGGCATAATGAACGGGCTGAGGATGGACCATGAAGAGCGGTAGGGGATATGGCGAGAAACTGGGTATTTAGAGGAGGGAGTGTATCGGTTTGTGACGAGGAAATATTGAGAGAGGTGGGGGTGGGGGTGGGTGTTGTGTCAACGTGATCGAGAGTAATGGAGATGGTGGTCGGAATAGGCTTATCGATTTGGAGGAGGAATTGGGGGGGGGGGGGGGGGGGGGGGTATTGCAACAATGCCCTGGATGAAACTTTTCTGGGCAACGAAAACACAGTCCTTGGGCACGGCGGGCTTTTTCTTCGTCGGGACTAAGGCGACGAAGAGGTATGGTGGATGAGGTTGGGGTAATGGAGGTGGGTAATGGAGGGGTGGTGGGTGTGGGGTTGGCCGTTGAGAGGAAAGAGGAGGGTAAGGGGCAGGTCGTGGAGTGTAGTTGGAACGTTTATGGGATTCGAAAAGTTTGTCTTCGATAAGTTTGGCGAGGCCGGTAGCTTGGTTTAGGGATGTTGGGTGGTGAAGAGCAAGGTCCGTTTGGTATCGCGACGAAGACTCGAGAGGAAACAACTGAGTAAAGTGTCGGGTGAATGGTCGACGATGCAATTGCTAAGTCGTTCTAATTCTGTTTGATAGGTCGACACAGAATCCATTTGACACAAATTGAATAGGGTGGCTTGGTGTTTCTCGAACATGTAGGGACCAAACCGCAATTGTAGTGCACGAGTGAAGTCTTTTCATGTGCCAAGACGATGAAGGTACTTGTACCAACTAAGGGCATCACCCTTGAGGTAAAATACTGCGAGAGAAATTTGTTGGTCGGACAGAACTTGATAGAGATGAAAGGATTGATCAACTTGGAATAGCCAGTCGAGGGGGTCAGAAGCATCGCAAAAGGGAAAGACGGTTTTGGGAGGGTGGGGCGTGACGGTGGTTTGGAGTGGTGGCGTTTGTTTCGGAGGAGTAGGAGGTTTTTCGGGAGATATCTTGAGGATTGCATCAACGAGATTGGCGGTGGTTTCGGTTTGTTTGGCGAGTTGGGTTGAAAGCGACTCAGATTGTTTGGCGGAGGCGTCGGTTTGGTTGGCAATTTGGGCAGTGAGGTTGTCGAGGCGGGGGGATGACACATGAGTAGCGGCGAGAAGTTGGGCGAGGTGGTCGGCCATGGTAGCGAAGGATTCCTCGAGGGAAGGTGTTTCGCGACGGGGAGAAGCAATGAAAGCACCAATGTTGGTTGTCGATTCGAGATGACAAATCTCCTCACAAACACGATCAACTTTTCTGATGATCTTTAATTGAAAAGAGCTTACAGATACTTATAGGGAAAAGAAATAACAATTATATTAGAAGTCTTAAACTCTAGGAAAAATGATAAAACAATAATCGGATGAACGGTGGAAGAGATAATTGCATATCCAGATGACTTCCGGTTTAATCTCGGTAACGAGCTGATTGCGCTTGAGCCGTCCTTGGGGCCTGGGTCGACGTATCAGAATGTATACAAGTTTTCCACAGTTAAGGTATGACCACCAAGAAAATGGTATATGAGAGAGAAGGAAGGTCATGTTATTTTGTTATTATATATCAAACTGGCAAATAGCATGAAATTTTAACTTCATATCTCATCTCAGATTAAAACTCTAATTAAACCACATGACATACAACTACTGATTTAAAGTAAACAAGAAACAAAAACACCATAATCTCTCTAAAGCTCATCTTTGGGGATGGATTCAGAAGCCGTATCACGGTTGTTTTGAATGAACTGGATCATGTCTTCCTTACTCCTATCTCCCTCGTATGCCACATATTTACCACTTCCAGACTTAAAGTAGAGAGTCGGGTAACCTCGAACTTCAATAATGTCACTTGGTACGTCGTTTTTGGTTCCATCCTGTAATTAATTAATACAACCCACATGAACAAATTAACCAATTCTCTTCTTATTAATCATTTCAAGGGTGAAACGTTTACCAATTTTGCAATCACGACATCAGCATCCTTCTCAAATGAGTCAGCCACTTCGTCCAATATTGGAGCCAGTTTTTTGCAGTGCCCACACCATGGTGCATAGATTTCTAATAGAACTGCATGTTATCAAACAAAGATTACAATACTTGCTATATATATATATATATATATATAAGATGATAACAAAAGTGAATGATAGAATTTTACCATTCTTTTTGGAGTCTATAAACATGTCTCTAAGGCTCTTGGCAACTACCACCTTCACAGGCTCATCATTGGTTTCAGGAATAGCCTCAGACTTTATAGATGGTTTTAGCTTTCCGTCCTGCATGCAATTATGCAGCAAAATGGATGGTGTTTATATTCATTTACAGTCTAAGTTCAGATAATAATTTATCTTACTTAAGAATTAGTACAAAAAAATCACTGAGAAAGGGTAATATAAGAGAGGGGGAGAAGCCGAATTGAAACATACCACATAGTCCTTCAACCAAGGAGCAATTTGATCAATTTCCACATTTGGGTTAATATACTTGAGACCCTTATCGTTCTGTACAACCAGGACAGGGGCTTGATCTTCTGTAAGCCCGAAAAACTGGTCATCCAGGTTAACAGCAAGATCAGTATGTGAGTTGAAGTCAAAAGAGAAATTGACCTATGATGAGAAATTAAGACAGTTACCTGAAAGGCACCTTCACTAGCCGGAATATCACCCAAGAGGAATTTTAGTCCTTTTCCTTTGTATTGGCTAGCAATTTCATTGTATTTTGACTTGAAATTGTCAATTTGGTCATGACCAAAATCCAGGAACAGCATTGCCTAGGCACAAGAACCAAATCCATTACTAAGAGCATCTCCAACAGTTTTCACATAATTTCACTAAAATGGAGTATGAAAAATCAGAATCTTAAAAAAAAAAGAAAAAAAAATTATCCATCCCCAATTGTTTCTCCATTATGAAGATTCCATCATTAATTATGGCATTAAAATATTCAATATATTTGTTACCCAACAAACTTCAAGCATTTAATTGGTGGGAAAAATACAAAATATCTCTCCCTACCAGCATTTAATTATAAAGGGTTCTCCAAATTTGCAGATTTCTACCCTCCCCCTCCTAGTTTCTTCAATTTGGAGGATCAGTTGGAGAAATATAGGATAAAATCTCCATTTTCTCGCAGTTAATGTAGACGTATATAGTTCACTCTCGCAGTACTTCAGCATTATCAAGAACATCTTGGTACACATCATGATGCTTGATAACATACCGATATTTTCATAAAACATCAGTTGGAACTGGAAGGATTCATAATAATTTTAAATTAGTTATGTTTAGTTATAAATTAATTGCTCCTTTTATCTGGAATCTTAAAAGTGGGCATGTGGCTAAGAGGTCGACACTGCTGACTCATGAACAATTAGGAATTCACCGTAGCTAGAGTTTTCACTGAATAAGATGGATATTCTATTATTCATCTTATAGGCCAGTTTATGGTTTTGGTCTTTTTTTGGTTTAGTTGCTTTGTGGGGTAGATTAATAAATCTTCAATGCAACTCTTTTTGGGACTTCAGAAATGTTAAGGTTATATGCTGTACCATGAGTCTAATAGGAATTCACATAACCACTGATCATCTGAAGTTGGCATTTCAATAATTAATAAACACACCAAAGACATAAGATCAAATAGAGGCGTTTGGGGTTGCCGGTTATCAACTTTTTGCCTAAATAAGATCACATAGAGGGAAATGAAATGAAAGGACAGAGCTGAATCACATAAGATGTGTACCTTTTCAACGGCAGTTTGAAAGTATTTGTTTAGAAACGGTTGGTTGTCAGGGTTTTGGTCAAATAGTGTCACAAGAGGTGTGCTAGCTTCTTCAATTAAGTTCACCAAAGCATCAACTTCGAATATCTGAAAGCTCACAGACATGTTTTGCTCAATTGCTAAGAAGAACCTCATACTTTAATAAGAATAAAGAATCAGAAGCAAGCACGAAGAATAAAAATATTAAATACATTTGTTCACCAATACCTTGAAATCAACAAAAAGTTCATCAAATGGCTTTAGTAGCCTAACAGTCGGCTTGGGAACTGATGATTCCCCACGACGAATAAGCTCAGCATTTGTAGTATGGCCAAAATCATAGTCTGAGCGCAAATTTTCAGCTACAGTCAAGAAATTCTCGAATTCTTCCCCAGCAAATTTGGGGAAAATTCCTACCTGCAATGATGCATCAGACATTTTAATCTCTTGTCCATGGAAATGACAATTTGATGGGCTAAAATTTAAAAAATACTCATCCTTTTCTTGCTTTCCAACTTGCTTTTCAAAAATATACTCATCCTTTTCTTGCTTTCCAAAAAAATCCCAGAACATAAAGGATCATGATGAAAGGGAGATAATTCAAAAGGCTTACTATAAAGATCTTTTTGTCATCAATAAGGCGGTCTGCATCTTCTGCAGTTTTTATTTCATTTGATGCAGGACCAACTTGCTTCTTCAAGTAAGCCACTATACCATCAGCCTCTCGAGGGCCTTTATACTCCTGAACTTTTTCTCCTCCGTTTCTCAAGATCTTGATCGTGGGGAAGCCTTGTATCTCAAATTGCTCTGCAAGTTCTTTGTTTTCTTCCGCATTGGCATCAACTTTGGCCAAGACAATAGCAGGCTCGTGACTTGACAACACTGATGCAGCCTTTTCATACTGCACATTCAAGAATATAAAGAATAATTGTTTCAGATATTCTTTATTTAGGAAAATAGAGGGGTGAACTGTAAATTATCATTTATTGGACCATCTTGGAGTAGAGATGGATATACCTCTGGAGCGAGATTCTTACAATGACCACACCTGTCAATAGAAATAGCAGATGTCAGAAACAAAGTTCATTTCATATATAATTGGCATAAAAGGGCCAACTTTTTCACAGGAAATTAGAATCTATGCATTTTCAGTGATCCCATGGATGCTAATTCATGTTATAGTATTATGTGGCCCAGAATATGTACAACCTATACATTTTGTTTGGACACACAGGTACACCAAACACTACCATTGCAATGCGTGAAGAAATTGAGAAAGTAATCATAGAATTGGTCATTGCCGAACTATCTATCATGTGAATAAAAACAACAAATAATTAGTTGGCGAATTTTATAAACAGATTCCCTTTTCAAACAATTTTTGAAATAAATGGCGACTGAAATACCAATTCGAATAATTCGTGAGATATTTTACTAGCAATCAGCCAATCATTCTCTATGCTAAAGCCAGATCAAGAGCAGTGAAATTAACATTTTGTGTAAAATTCATTTATAATTTTGGAACCTAATTCATTTTGCGAATTGAAACGAACATGAACCAAAAGTAAGGCACATATCAAGATTAAACATAATTAATAAGACATTAAGAAATAAATTTTGAAACGCAATGCTGTTAGATTAGGCATACGTTACATAGAAATAAAACTTAATCTGAAGACTTCTTCTCTTCCTCCGATATATCATCTATAAGTAATAAGTTGATCCAAACTCCTCTTTTTCACTCCAAACACACAAAAATAGAACAAAACCTCTAGATTTACCAACAATCCAGTTGCATGCAATGTCTAAAACTTCGAAATTAAAGAGCACATAAAGTAAAAAACAAAAACCACATTTTCACGAACTTGAAGTCGATAAAACCAATACTTCGTTGGTGAAAATCGTCGGTTCATCCAATCAAACACGAACCAGAAGCATGAATTAAATCAATGGAGAGAGACGTACCAAGGAGCATAGAATTCAACGACGATGAACTTGTGTTTAGACACAATCTCCGAGAAATTAGAGTGATCCAACGTCAATACATATTCTTTCTCCTCCTCAGAAGCAGAAGAGATGGAAAATACAGTCGACGATAAAATCACAAAAGCACACATCAAGAGCACACTAGGAACCCTAAAAGACGCCATAGTTACTCTCTCTCTCTCTCTCTATGTATCTACTTTCTCTATAAAACTTCTTGCCTCAAGCGAGAGAGAAGAAGAAGATGAGTCTGTGTGCGTGTTCTGCGTGAATAAATAGGCGTTCAGGTGTGAGGAAGGAGGCCCCAATACGACAGCGTTTGTTTCGGGATTTGAGTAATTTTGATACGGAATGTTGTAAAGTAACGGAAAGATTATATTTATGACTCGAAATAAAATAATAAATAAAACAATTTTTATTTATTTATCAAAAAAAAAAGTTATTGACATTATATTTATATCCTTACAAACATTTAAATTATATTCTTTTTATTTATTATAATAAAATTATTTTTTAAATATTCTTTTTCATCATTTTACATGTTTATCAGGTATTGTTTGTCAAACATGACTTATTCATCAGCTAGTTTATCAGCTACTAGCTAGCTAACCAAAAACTAACTTATTAGTTATCAGATAGTTTATCAGCTAATTTGCCAAAAATAACTTAAATAATGAATATTTTCTTAGAAAAGAAATTTATAAGTAAACGTAGCTTTAGGTTCATTTGAGAAATGTTAAATATATGAGAAATAGAGAAGTAATCTTGGCCATTTATTCGGTCTAGATAGGCTTTAATTGGTCAAAAGTTGTGCCTTTAACTGGTCAAAAGTTACGGCTGTTCTAAAAATAGAAGGACAGTTTCGTAACTTTTACAAAAACACGGGACGAGTTCATATATGAATCTGTGTGATTACATATGAACTATCTGTTCATATGTGAATCCATATAATTCACATATGAACTCTTTTTAACTAATTCATATATGAACTTTTGTGTTTCATACATGAACTAATTAACTGTAGGTTCATATATGAATCAGTCGAACCTATTAACGGATTCATATATGAACTCTTTTTTAACTAATTCTCATATGAACTAATTAACTGATTCATATATGAATCAAAAGGTTCATATATGAATTAGTTAAAAAGAGTTCATATGTGAATTACAAAGGTTCATATATGAACGTACAGTTCATATGTAAATCACACAGATTCATATATGAACTCGTCCCGCGTATTTTACGAAACTACCTCTCTATCTTGTGCAGACCATGCATAGACCATGCGGGGAATTATCCGCTATTTCTCGGTCAAAGCCGCAAATGTTGACCGAATGAATGGCCAAGATTACTTCTATGTTTCTCATATATTTAGCACTTCTCAAATGAACCTCTCTCAATAAACGTAAATAATATATGTTTGTTTAAAAAAGAGGAACTAAAATAATATATTTTTGGGTAAATAGTATATATTTATTAGGGAAATTAATTAAAATACCCTAAGTTTGACCCCTTATTACCGAAATACCCTAAATCTCTACCGGTTTACCAAAATGCCCTAAATTTTCGCGGTGGGCCCCGCGATCGCGGGCCCAGCCCACGTGTCACCCAGATTTGAGCAAAATGTCCCGCGGAGCCCCCCAACTATGGCCGCGGTGACAAGTTTGGTCCCTGCCCGCGGTGACAATTTTGGCCTATCGCGGGCCCATCGCGGGGAACCACCACGGGCCAAGCCGAAACTTTGTGACACGTGGGTGTGGGCCCGCGATCGCGGAGCCCACCGCGGAAATTTGTGGCATTTTTACAAACTGAAAGAGATTTAGGGT
Organism: Saussurea involucrata; assembly: GCA_033807775.1. Taxonomy (NCBI): domain Eukaryota; kingdom Viridiplantae; phylum Streptophyta; class Magnoliopsida; order Asterales; family Asteraceae; genus Saussurea; species Saussurea involucrata. The sequence goes on from CM066322.1 coordinate 99,924,420, forward strand.
ATTTTGGTAAAGCAAAGTTAAACTTGTGGCATTTTAATTAATTTCCCTATTTATTATTCTAAGTTTATTAAACTTGTGGCATTTTAATTAATTTCCCTATTTTGGAGAAAATGGGGAATATGGGGATTTTGGTCCTAAACTCATCTCCAACAGTTTCCCCAAACCCTTGCCCATTTTGGAGAAAGTTGGAGATTCCCTTAATTTTCTCCATATTTGGAGAATACCCCAAAACTAGAAATCCCTAAAATGAGGAATCTGTTGGAGATGGAATCAAATTTTTTTGGGGATTTTGACTTTTACTTCCCATTTTGGAAAAAATTTAGGAAAACTGTTGGAGATGCTCTTTAAGTCTATAACTGAAAATATGAAAATAAATATATTTAATGACGTTAATTAATACTTGAGATCAAATCAAGATTATAAGAAGACAGTATTTATTAAACATAAATAGAATAAGTACGATATATTACGTATTTTGGGAATATCATAATTTAATTTCTTCATTTATTCGTCCTCATTAAATGTTTTCAAATAAAAAATTAATTAATTAATTCAAGAGTTGATTTAATAATTATTAATTAATGTTATTTTATATTTGTCTAATTAAGCAGTTTTTAGTAAAATTGATTAATTTTATCAGTTAATTTTTTTAAGTAGGAAAAATTGCATCAAAATGAAACTAACTTTACCCTGATTTTTATTTTAAGGAACCAACTTTAAAAGTTATCATTTAAAAGCATCCACACACGTCTTGCAAGACTCTTTGCAAGATGACATGGCATGGCATGTCATGTGGCTTGCAATGTCTTGCAAAAGAACCCACTTCTTTCATAATTAGAAAGATCTTTCACAAACAATATATATTAAACAAATGCATTTTTGTTTAACTTAATTAATTAATTTATTTGTTTGTTTAAACATTAATTATTAATATGTTTATTAAATTTAATTCATCTATTAGTTTATTTGAACATTATTTTTTTAATATTTATATTAAAATTTCTTACCCACGCTTTATATTAAAAAAATGATATTTTTATGTAATGTTTTTTTATTTAAACTACTAAAATAAAAGTACATTAATATAAAAATTACGAAAATACAAATACAGTAGATAAACGTACACAAACATCAAAAAATTACATAAGTATGAGAACTATCTTCGACGTCATACAAGAGTCCACAATATGTCAACAAATCATCAATTGCAAACCGATTTAGTGGAAGAGATTTGGAGTCGATTTGGAGAAGAATAAAATAATTAGTAATGTAATGTTTATTGTGTATTTTGAGTAATATTTGTATTTTAGTAAATGTTGCATGCTTTCAATATATCCATGTATTTTATTTGTTAATTAAATTATATTTACACAAAATATAGTAAAAGAAAACAAAAGTAAAATTTTAGTTATCTATATTTTATAATTAGTTTATTAGTTATATTATAATTATCTATTTTATTTGTATTATAATTATCTATATTATTTATATTATAATTTATTACTTTAGAAAGAAGTTGGTCTTGCATGTGTGTGGAATGTGTTATTGCAAAACTGATGTGGCACTTTAGACCGTCTCCAATGAACTCTCTATTTTACTCTCTATCTCTATTTTACTCTCTATATCCTCTCCAATGAACTCTCTATTTTACTCTCTAAAATAGAGAAATGAATAGTAACTCTATATATATAGAGAGTTACTATTCACTACTCTCTATTTTTTTCTAACTTTTGATAATTACTAAATGACCCTCTATTTTTTAGATTCTTGTATTTTTATTTTATTTGTTGTCTAATACCAATTTTAATAAATTAGAATTATATTTATCTTTAAGTTTTAAATTAATTTAAATTTATCCAACTAAATATGAATTATAACGTTGTTAAAATGATACGATAAAGTTAATAAATATAAGGGTATTGTGAAAATAAAAAAATATAAGGATGCAATTTATAAAGTTAATAAATATAAGAGTATTATTGATAATATATATGTAATCAAAATAAAAGAGAATATATTTGGAATATTCTCTTTTAGAGAGTAAAATATAGTAATACATTGGAGAAGATTTAACACTCTCTATTTTAATCTCTATAATAGAGAGTAAAATAGAGAAATACATTGGAGATGCCCTTAGAAAGAAGTATGGTCTTGCAGGAGTGTGGATGGTTTAAGGGTCTTAAATAAAGTTTACATTTATTTAAGGGTTCCATTAACTTGTTGACCTGTTAATAATGATGTGGCACAAATATTTTGCCAACTAATATTCCATGTCATAATTATATTTAACAAAAAAAATCTAAAATGATTTGACATGGCATGGTAAACACATCAGTTTCCTCCCAAAAAAAAACCTCCACCCCTTTTACCGTCAGTATCTCCGACACCTTTTTTTTCAAACCAGAAATGAATTCCTTAACCTGTGTTCCTCACTCATTTCTTCCCCCAAAATAATCACTGATACATATTCTTTGAAGAACAACAAATTTATCAGAAAGTAAATAATCAAACAAAACATTGATGGCAAACAGAGCATTGTGAAGTTTTGAGTGAAATAATAAAAATCAAACCCTATAAATCTAAATCAAATTTCGAAAGGAATCTATAGCGATGTGGTTAGGAGAAGAACGTCGGCGTTGGGGGGGGGAGGGGGGAAGAAGCTCAGCAGCGTTGGTTTCGAACCTGTGATCCTCTCGTAGAAAGTGGAGTGCCGGAGAAGAGGAGGGCATCATGTTTGAGGAGGTGAGGATGGAGATGCTGTAGGCGGGTAACGGGGTAAGATTTGGAAAATAGTGGTGGATCCGTTTGTAATGATGAAGAAGAAATGAACGTGTGGTAGGTCACAGGGAAAAATGGAGGGACGATGGTCGCTAGCAGGAGAAAGGCCGACGGAGATGGAGATGAAAAATGGAGGGACGGTGGTCCCTAGTGGTAGGTAGGGGAAAGTCCTTTTTTTTTCTTTAAATCTTTAACTATTTTTACTTAAATATTAAAATGATATGGCACCCTATAGTATTCCACATAAGGCCATCAGTACCCCATAAGGCCTATCTTTCAAAGATTCTCATCCACCTCAGCGCCACATCAGCTTTTCTCTTATCCCTCACTCCATCCCTCACGATCCCTAAACACCTGTACCCCATTCCCTCAAACCCTTTTGACACCTCATTTATTTTAATTCTTTTATTTATACATTTAATTATTTAACAAAATAAAAATATTTATATATTTTTTAATAAATAAAAATAAGATAAATAATAAAAATTAAAATTCATATCATTCATTAAAAATAAAAATTACAAAATACAAAACACTACCAATTATGAAATTTTTGGAGTTGCTCTTTTCTCGCTAAAGTAGCCCTCAAAGCGTTTCCCGTAAGGTGATCATGCGGGGCTATGAAATACTCGAAGTCTTTCTCAAATCGGTTTGAGCGTTCGATTTCGATTTCAAGATCGAGTTTTTTCATTTTGTATTCCATTGTATCATCAATCTTGTTGTTGAATGTCGTCAACAACTAAGTAACACTTTCGTCCGTATTCGCCCCGGACGTATTACTCGTTGATGATTTTTTTGCCTTGTTTCTCCCGATGGGTCGTTGAATTTGCTCGTCATCGTCATCATCGGAAGGGTGGGTACGTTTTGAACCCCGCGATGAAGTTGTCGTCATCGTTGGAACGGCTCCCCATTTTGGACATTTTTTAGGACGTCCCAAGCTTGTTCGTGAGTGAAAGCAACTTTATGGCGTGCTACATACCGTTCGTGTGCCGTTCGGGATATATCGGCCTCACTCATCCCGCTTGATCTATTATTGAGCAAGTTGTTGTAGATGCCGCCAAACGAATTAACTTTTTTATTGAGGTCGTTGAACTTGCTATTGAGTTGATGGGTTGATCTATAACCTGGTTCACGACCCATGCGAGTAAAGAACACATGCCCGATTCGGCCCCAAAAATTTCCTACATTTATGTAAAATTAAGTATAAGAATAATAATAATAATAATAATAATAATAATAATAATAATAACAATAAAAATAATTACCACCGCTTTGTGCGTTACCGACCACGGGGTCCTCCGAAACGTCAACCCACGCCGACACTAACGCGAGTTCCTCGTCTCTTGTCCACGTTTGTTTGGCGGCTTTCTTTGGTCTCGGATTTGATGGTTCCGGGTTAGATTGTTGTGTCGGGATAGATTGTGGTGTGTTCGGGGTAGAAGGTTGGGTTTCCGGAACAATGTCGTCGTCGAGATTGAAGTTGGCCGGAGTAAAACCTTGTTCAATCAACTCGGGACGTGTAAATTGGTAAGGAAATTGTTGGTGAAATTGTTGGTGAAATTGTTGGGGAAATTGTTGCGGATATTGTGGCGGATTTTGTTGCGACCATTGTGGCGGAATTTGTTGCGAAAATTGCGGATGATAACCTTGTTGTGTAAACGCTTGGAAACCAAGCTCTTGATCTTCTTGCGATTGTGGTGTATTCGGTCGGTTACGACGGGATGTAGTTGTTCTGTTTAGATTCATGATGAGAGAGGTGTGAAAAATAAGAGGTTGAGAGAATTTGAGAGAATTTGAGAGAGTTTGAGAGGTGTGAGATTGAGAGAATTTGAGAGTGTGAAAAATAAGAGGTTGAGAGGTGTGAGAAATAAGAGGTGTGAGAAATAAGAGGTTGAGGGTTAAATATATAGTGGGATTAAATTGAGAAAAATAATTTTTTTTTTAGAAAGAGCCGTTCAACGGTTATTTTTTTAAAAATTTAATTAAATTATTTTTTTAAAACCCTCGGGATGATCCGGGATCCCAACCCCGAACCCATCCCCGCCCCGCCAACCCCGCGAGCCTCGTAGCCCATCCCCGCTCGACCCCGAAGCCCTTCCCGAGCCCATCCCCGCCCGCTACGGATGGCCTAATATTTTTTAATTTTTCAATTTGCCACGTCATGTTAAGGTGACCGGTTACCTACTTAACCGGTCAAGTAGACCCTTAAATAAACGTAAACTTTTCTTCAAACCCTTAAATGATAATTTTAAAAGTTGGTTCCTCAAAATAGGAATTAGGACAAAGTTGATTCCATTTTAATGCAATTTTCCTTTTTTGTCAAACATGATTAACTAATCCTTGACTTATGGCCACACTTGAACCATTGAACGATTGACTTAACTTTTTTGGGACTAGTCTGAAAAAACCCAACGAACTATTCAATTTTGAATGGTTAAGTCCTTAAACTATTTTTTGAATGAAAAACCCCTTACATTTTCTAAAATCGGTTAAATACATTTCTTAAATTTGTATAACATTAACCTCATAGTGATGTATTTAACCGGTTTTAGAAAGTTTAAGGGTTTTTTCATTCAAAAAAATAGTTTAAGAACTTAACCATTCAAAATCGGATAGTTCGTTGGGTTTTTCCGATTTTTTATCAATACTTGAACCATTAAGTTAACTTATCAATCAACACTTAAATTAGAGCGTCTCCATAGTCTTACTAAAATGGAGATTTAGGGGTTTGGTTCACGGATTCTGATGGAATTGGAATGTCGAATTCCATTGACCGAATTTCATTCATTCGTTTGGTTCATTCTTTTCGACGAAAAGGAATGTCCAATTCCACCATATTCCATAAATAAGTGAATTTGAAATTCCTTAGCAATCTTGAAGGATTTTGATGGAACTGAAATTGATGAAATGTTGTATTTTCATAATTCCAAACATACCATTTAACTTAAATATAACATAATTTAATTTAATACTTTAGGTTTTTATTTTATATTTTATATTTTATTTTTATATTTTTAATTTTAATTTTAATTTTATATAATATAATTTAATACATTTTTTTATTTTCTCGAAATATATTTTATTTTTTCAAAATATAATTTTGTTTGTTTGACAATATATTTTATCTGGGTTATATATATTATATTTTTTTGCGCATTAAAGTATTTAAAAATTATTTGATTAAAGTATTTTTAGTGAAAAAAATATATTTAATGATTATTTTATTAAAGAATTTTTTGTTTTAAAAAATTAAAACTTATCAAAAAGGGTATTTTGGTCATTTATAATAAATTTATTCCAATTTCAAAGCTACATTCTGTGAACTAAACAGACAAATTCCAATTCATTTAACAGATTTCATTCCAATTCTGTCAACCAAACAGGTGATCAAACCTGACAACATTCCATTCCAATTCCTTCAAAGTCAAATTCATTTGACAGATTCCATTTCATCCAAAAACATTCTGCGAACCAAACACCATCTTAAAGTATTTTTTATTTTAAGAGATTTTTTAACATAAAGAAAGTAGGAGAGAGAGTTTAAATTTTTTCAAATTTAGAGCACTCTTCAAAAATTATTACCATGAGAAAGAAATGAGATTTTATTGTATTTCACACTAAAATTCTTGAAATGAAATGTTTAGGAGAAATAAATAATACTTTATTAAATATATGTAATATTTTAATAGTATAAATAATGATGTAATCTTTAAAATGAAAAATTTGTTGAAGTTGAATACAATTTTTCTAAAGATTTTAGACTTTGGTTCTTCATTTTGAAAAACTTTTAAAAAATCTGTTAAAGATACTCTTATAAGCTAGTTTGTCAGAGAAAACCTAAATCATTTTGTAATTTTTTAAATGAAATATAGGCATGAAAACGGGGTGGGTGCATTTCCCTAATGCTGCCCCCCACAAGAGTCCAGGTCAGCCAGTGTGACAGATCATTCGAAAAGACCAGCTAAGGCCATCCGCAGCACCCTTCGGGCTCGAGCTCGGGCTCGGGCGGGCAGCGGTGGGGGGCATGCGGGCTTCATGCTCGGGCTCGGCGCGCGGGCTTTCAAACCCGAGAAACCCGAAAGAATTTGTTTGTTTTTTATTTTATTTTTTTAAAATTTTGAAAATAAATAAATCCAACGGCACTCCAACGGTAATTTTATTTTTTTTTAATTTTTTTTTCCAATTTAATCACACTATATATATTAATCCAAACCTCTTATTTTTTTACACCAAAATCTCTCAAACTCTCTCATTCTCTTCCATTCTCTATATTTTAAACAATATGGATTCGCCACAACCCGGTTCACCGACCGCATCATCATCATCCGTAGACACCGACGAGTTGTTGAATCTACAAAGAGAAGTTTTTCGACATACTGCACAATGGATTTATGGTAGCACCGCCTCGTCGTCAACAAGAGAGAGGGTCGCGAACATAGAAAGAGGTCGAGTAGCTGCAAACGAGCGGCTTATGCGGGACTACTTTGGCAACAACCCGGTTTATACACCGGATATGTTTAGGCGGCGGTTCAGGATGAGCAGGCAACTATTCGAACGAATAGTTGAATATTTAGCAGGAGAGTATCCGTATTTTACACTTCGGGTGGACGGCAGACGCAAACAAGGTTTTTCTCCGATACAAAAGTGTATTTCCGCTATTCGGCAATTGGCGTATGGAGTAACTGCTGACGCACTTGACGAGTACATCCGTATGGGAGAGACAACGTCACGAGATTGTCTGTACAAATTCTGCACAGGTATTATTGAACTGTATGGTCAAAAATATTTACGCAACCCTACTTTTATTGATATTCAGAAGTTGTACGCCGCGCATGAAGCTAAACACGGATTTCCCGGCATGCTCGACAGCATAGACTGTACTCATTGGGCGTGGGCAAATTGTCCGAATGCATGGCGAGGTCAATTCATGAGAGGTGATCATGAGCACCCGACAATCATGCTAGAAGCAGTGGTCTCTCAAGATCTATGGATCTGGCACGCATACTTTGGTGTTGCTGGTTCCAACAACGACATCAATGTTCTCAATCAGTCGCCCATCTTGAACGATGTATATGATGGAAAAGCACCCGACTGCCCTTTTGAGGTGAATGGAGCCACCTACGAGCACATATATTATCTAGCGGATGGGATATATCCGGAATGGGCTACTTTCGTAAAATCATTTACGTGCCCACGGGACCCTAAACGACAAATATTCAAGTCCGCGCAAGAATCGGCACGTAAAGATGTTGAACGAGCTTTTGGCGTGCTTAAACAACGTTGGCATATACTTCATAACCCGACACGCGGATGGGAACAGACAAGATTGGGAAACATTATGTACGCTTGTGTCATATTACACAATATGATACTCGAAGACGAATACCATGCTATTTGTGGTGGCGATGAAAACGGCCTTTTCACGGATGATAACGAAACCCAAATCAGTGAGGAACAACGCACGACAAATGTTCGAGAAGTCCAAAACCGGGCCACTCATAATAACCTTCGGTCGGATTTGGTCGAACATATTTGGCGTATCCAAGTTCCCAACAATGACGACGAGTAGATTTTTAAATTTATTTTGTAATTTTTAAATTTATTTTGTAATTTTTATTTTTAATGAATGATATGAATTTTTATTTTTATTATTTATCTTATTTTTATTTATTAAAAAATATATAAATATTTTTATTTTGTTAAATAACTAAATGTATAAATAAAAGAATTAAAAAAATGAGGTAGCAAGAGGGCTTGAAGGTAGCACTGCGAGTCTTTAGAACTTGAGGGCTTAGCTGTTGTGACATTGAGGGCTTTTATTAATGCGTTGAGGATGACCTAAGCATCATTGGCCTCTATCTTTACACACAAGGGCGGACGTAAGGCTTGAGTATGATATCAAATAACTCCAAAAATTCAAATTATTTGACGTTTATATTGTAAGTTATATTTTTTTACTATAAATTTATATGGGCTTTATAAACCACTTTTAACCTGATTTCTTTAATTGATAACCTAGGTTATTTTCATCTATTTTGTTATTAAAAGAATATTAAATATGATTATTAAAAGAAATGTGGTCCTAAAAAATAGTATGAAAAATACTAAAAATTCCTAAAATAACTCCTAAAAACTCATAAATTGTCTAATCTATTTCTAATCTTATAAAAATCCTAAAATCAAATCATTAAATTTTGTTAAGAAAACTATTACAAAAAATATGAAAAATAAAATCATAATTTTATGAATCGTGAATGAAAGAACTCATGATTTTATAAAATTATAATTTGATGGTGAATAAAAAAACTCATGGTTACGAAATTTTTGTGGGTCTTCTTTCGAAACTTATTCGATCTCTATTTTATCTCAATTTAGGTTGTGGTTTTCTACGCTATATCAATTTCCTTTCACTTATATTATATCTACATCGACAAGTGTGTTTAGATTATTTTAACCACCAACGAGGATGCATTTTAAGTTTTTACTAACTACTAGTGTGGGCCCTGTGCGTTGCGCGGTAGTAAGAAATATTTTAAGGAATTACTTGACCGCGTTAAGATAAAAGATAATTCTTCGGTTAATACTAATGAGATACAATTTAAAACGAAAAATATATTTCCATAAGTGTTTCATTTTCATCTACTGATTACCATTTGTTGTTACAAATTGGTAATAATTTTATTGTTATACTATTTAAAACTCAAACGACACACCGCACAACCATATGACTATTGTTGTTACGAATGGTTTGAAGATTTTTTTTTCCCAAAAAGGGTTTGACTAAAATTAGGGAACTCTATGAGTTGCCACAAACATGAATCCTCTCTTGTTGCCAATATATGTTAACATGTTTCATAAAAATGTTAATCTTCTTATCAATGTGGGATTACTAAACTCATTTCAAATTTATATACATCTTTCTTTCATCATTTCTTGTAGTCCATTTCATTATCCAATCTAGCATTCTCTCATCAATGTGGGATGACTAAAACAATACCACAATGCAAGATTTGAGAATAAAAAATCTTACAATGTCACTTCAAATACCTTTGGTTATTTCTTTTATACATATAAATAAAGATAGAAGATATAAAGATTGTTCTATTTATATATACATATGTTATATAAATGTTTATGTTATGTTTTGTAAAATATCTATTGAGGTATTGGTCAAAAGACATTTCACAATGGTACCTCAAATTCTTTTGGTTATTTCTTTTATATATATATATATATATATATATATATATATATATATATATAGATACATTGTTTTATTCAATATTTGAAAATACTAAAATCTTATGGCTTTTGGGTCGTACCTTATTGATTGTTTAATTGTGTTTGTAAACAAACTTTGTTTTAACAATCACTAATCTCATTTTAATTTTCAATGACACCTTTTCCTATTATATACACTCTCATTTTCTAATATATCACAATTCACTATTTGAAAATACTAAAATCTTATGGTTTCATGCCATGTCATGACATGTTATATCTTTGTTTTATATAAATATATTTATTGATGTTTGTATAATCAAACTTTATTCCAACAATCATCAACCTCTTTTTAATTTTGTTTAAGAAATTACTGTAGTGAGTTAGGTTAAAATGTGATTCCACGGTTAATAATTAATGAGATACAATATAAAACAACAAATACATTTATCATAAGTGGTCAATTTGCATATATTAATAATTGTTTGTTGTTACGAAGAGTTTGAGTTGTATCGGTAATAATTTGGTTGTTATGCTATTTAGAACTCAAATTACATATCACACAACCATATCACTATTGTTTTTAGGAAGAGAATAATTTGTTTTCCAAAAAAGGGTTGGCTAAAATTAGTCAGAGTTATGCATTGCCACAAAAAAATGTCTCTCAACTTGTCAATGTATACTAACATCTTTCGGCTAAAAGTAGCCAACTTTAGGAGTTAATATATAGACATCATCTGCTTTGTCAATATATATACTCACATCCTTCATTAAAATTTTCATCTCACCAATGTGGGATTTCCAAACACGCCATATTTCAAGATTTATATAAAGTCTTCATTGTTTCTTATAGTCACCATCATTCTCCGATCCAACATTCTCTTTTCAATATGGAATGGATTAAACAACCCCACAATTCAATATTTAAGAATACTCAAATCTCATAATAACGTCTCAAAATACCTTTGTTTTTTTCTTTTATAAATATAAAGAAAGAAAGATAAAGATATAATAATTTTTCTATTTATATATAATTAAATTTAAAATTTCTCTATTAAGTGTTAATCGAAAGACATTTGTATCCAAGTAAACCATTTAACCATCAAAGTCATCCTTCCTATCATCTTCATTGTCAAATTTAACATTCTCTCATCAACGTGGGATGACTAAAACAATACTACTATGCAATATTTCAGAATACTCAAATTTTAAGATGTCACCTCAAATATCCTTGGTTGTTCCTTTTATATATATATAAAGATATAAAGAAATAAAGATAAGGATATAAATATTAATTGAAGTGGCATATGAGATTTGATGTAACATCCCTTATCTTTAAAACACTCATTTAACGGAAAGTAACCTTAAAATACAGCGGAAGATTTGTAATTAAAACATTTAGATAAAATCCCATAATCTTATAGAAAAGAGTACAAGTTTGCAACTTAAAACCAATAAGTTTGAGACAAACAATATTCAACTGAAAAGCTTAGAGAATCCAAAACTATCATTCATCAAAAGAAAATATAAGCTGCTGAGCTGCCGCAAATCCAAAAGCTTCAAGCTGGAGCCTTTCCTTTATTCTTCGAAGATGTACCTGCCACTAAAAGATGAATAACAACGGGGTAAGCTTTCGCTTAGTGAGCACGCACCTATACCACATATCATCATGCATACATACTCGCATAAACATAGCAATCACATACATGTAACATCCTTCCATTCCTTAAGGCACAAAGCCAATAAGGAAGGTCATAACTAGACACTGGTACCAGGCCTCTTCATACATAACATATTCCCTAGGGGTATTACTACCACCATAGGTACTCTTTCCTTTGGCAAAGCCAACATACACATAATCACACATGCAATCCAACTACATACACATAACTTACATAATATAGGTAGAGTACTCACCTGTCAAGATGTCAATTACCAAGTACTTCACAGTGTATAATAATCACCTCGTACCACCTATAACATTCATACATACACATATCATAACAAGCCCAAAAATGGAACTCTAATTCTATCCCAACTCTCATCCCGAAATGACATAGCTAGGATAGTCCAAATACCATAAAACTTTGCCAAACATCCCATTTCATACACCCCATTTCTATTGATTTCTAAACATAATACACATACCTTGCAATTCTAGACCGCGAACAACAATCCTCCTAGAACCTTTCACAACTTGAATCTTCCAAAATCACCAAATCTTTCGCCTGGAAAATACAGCAACTTCGGACACTTGGTTCTCTCTACTGGGAACTCCGATGCCAAATCCCTCTGGTCAGAATGTAGATTAGAGGGTCATGAAGTCGCTGTCCAAATTTCACAACGATCCAACGGTTAACGAAGGAGAATCGGTCGATCTTTCACAGCAGCTCACAAGAACTCCGAAAATCCCTTTCACAGCAACTTCGGACACTTGGTTCTCTCTACTGGGAACTCCGATGCCAAATCCCTCCGGTCAGAATATATATTAGAGGGTCGTGAAGTCGCTGTCCAAATTTCACGACGATCCAACGGTTAACGAAGGAGAATCGGTCGGTCTTTCACAGCAGCTCACAAGAACTCCGAAAACCCCTTTCTCTTTTCTCTCTTCTTTGCTAAAGAAACAAATGGCTGCAAATGAGGTGTTTAGGGTTTCCATCCCCTTTACATACATGCCAAAACACACCCTCATCTTACAAAATTGATAAACTGGCCCCTAGATTCCTGAACACGTACATAACGACCCAAAAATTAACTCAACCCCAAAAGAGACAGTTAAATCACGTAAATTGGGAAACGGGGTGTTACAACTCTCCCCCACTTACCAGGATTTCGTCCTCGAAATCGATCAGACTTGGAAGAGTTCCGGATAATTCGATCTCATCTCAGCTTCCGGTTCCCATGTCCATTCTGATCCTTTTCGGTGTTCCCACTGAACTTTCATTAAGCTGATCTCCTTGTTTCGCAAGGATTTGGTCTTCCTTTCCAAGATTGCTATCGGTCTCTCAATATAATTCAACCGTTCATCGACCTGTATGTCATCTATAGGGACATGCGCCGACTCGTCAGCTAAACACTTCCTCAACTGAGATACGTGGAAGGTGTTGTGCATCAGACTGAGTTCCGGCGGAAACTCCAGCCGGTACGCAACCTTCCCAACCCGTGCTATCACCTTGAAAGGTCCGATAAACCTAGGGCCTAGCTTGCCCCTCTTCCGGAATCGGATCACCCCTTTCCAAGGTGATACCTTCAACAAAACATTATCTCCCACGTTGAACTCCAGATCCGACCTTCGCTTGTCGGCGTAACTCTTTTGACGACTCTGTGCGGTTCGTAGCCTATCCCGAATCATCTCAATACTTTCCGTCGTTTTCTGAACCACTTCTGTGCTGCTTAACTCCCGCTGGCCTACCTCTCCCCAACAGATAGGAGTCCTACATCTTCTCCCGTACAACATCTCATACGGAGGCATGCCAATACTGGCATGGAAACTGTTGTTGTATGAGAACTCAGCCAACGGTAAATACGTATCCCAGCTGCCCCCAAAATCCAAAACACAGGCTCTCAACATATCCTCAAGAGTCTGAATTGTTCTCTCGCTTTGCCCGTCCGTCTGTGGGTGAAAGGCTGTACTGAACTGAAGTCTCGTACCCAAATCTTCATGGAACTTCCCCCAAAACCGCGACGTAAACCGAACATCCCTGTCTGATATCACTGTTACCGGTACCCCATGCCTTGCTACAATTTCACTGACATAGATGTCAGCTAACTTTTCTGCAGATGAACTTTCACGAATCGCGATAAAATGGGCACTCTTTGTCAGCCTATCTACAACCACCCAAATGGCATCATGATTCCTAGGTGTTCGAGGCAACTTGGTAATCAGATCCATTGTTATATGCTCCCACTTCCATTATGGTATCTCTAATGGCTGTAACTTCCCGTGCGGTCTCTGATGCTCTGCTTTGACCCTTAAACAAGTCAAACATTTCTCCACGTACTTAGCCACGTCCCTCTTCATCCCCGGCCACCAGTAGTCAGTCTTCAGATCTCTATACATCTTAGTAGCACCGGGATGGATAGAGAACCTTGACTTATGCGCCTCGTCCAGAAGTGTCTGCCTTGCCTCACACGATACTGGAACCCATACCCGACCGTACCGAGTCAATAGACCTCGACTGTCGGGCACTAACTGATCCACCTGTCCCTTTATCCGTTCCTTCTTCTGGTTCTCACCCTTGATCGCTTCCTCTTGAGACCTTCTTACCAAGTCGTGAAGCGACGTTGATACTGTTAGTCTCATCAACGGTACCCGAAGTAGAACACTACTCGCTCTTCTACTCAAGGCATCCGCTACGACATTTGCCTTCCCCGGGTGATAAAGAATCTCACAATCATAATCCTTCACCACATCCAACCACCTCCGCTGTCTCATGTTCAAATTCTGTTGATCCATGAAATAACGAAGACTCTTGTGGTCCGTATAGATAGTACACTTCACCCCATACAGGTAGTGCCGCCATAACTTGAGAGCGAACACCACTGCCGCAAGCTCCAAATCGTGAGTCGGGTAATTCACCTCATGCGTCTTCAGTTGACGAGACGCATAGGCAATCACCCTTCCCCTCTGCATAAGAACGCAGCCTAGCCCGTGATAAGACGCATCACAGTAGACTGTCATGTCTTCAACTCCCTCCGGTAGTGTCAACACCGGAACCTCGCATAACTTTCTCCTTAAGGTTTCGAACGCTGTTTTCTGTTCCTCTCCCCAAACGAAACGTTCGTTCTTCCTCGTCAGCTTCGTCAACGGAACTGCTATCTTGGAGAAATCCTGGATGAACCGGCGGTAGTACCCGGCTAATCCAAGGAAACTCCTAATCTCAGTGGGAGTCTTTGGGGTTTCCCACTTCATCACTGCCTCCACCTTCGCTGGGTCTACCTTGATACCCTCTCGGTTCACAAGATGTCCAAGAAATTGAACCTCTTGTAACCAGAAATCACACTTGGAGAACTTTGCATATAACTGCTCCTTACGCAAAATCTCCAAAACCTCTCGTAGATGCTCCATATGATCCTCCTTCGACTTGGAGTAGATCAGTATATCGCCTATAAACACGATGACTGACCTATCCAACATCGGTCTGCAAACTCTATTCATAAGATCCATGAATGCCGCCGGTGCGTTCGTCAATCCAAATGGCATCACGATGAACTCGAAATGCCCGTACCTGGTTCTGAACGCTGTCTTGTGAACATCCTCTTCCCTGACCTTCAACTGGTGGTACCCTGAGCGAAGATCTATCTTAGAGAACCAAACGGCTCCCTGAAGTTGATCGAAGAGATCGTCGATCCTCGGCAACGGGTATCTGTTCTTCACCGTAAGCTTGTTAAGCTCTCTATAGTCGATGCACATCCGCATCGACCCGTCCTTCTTTTTCACGAAAAGGATAGGGGCTCCCCAAGGTGAACTACTGGGGCGGATGAAACCCTTATCCAACAGTTCCTCCAGCTGCTTAGACAGTTCATGCATCTCCGGAGGTGCCAAACGGTAAGGAGCCTTTGCTACCGGTGCCGCCCCCGGAATCAAGTCTATTCGGAACTCCACTTGCCTCCCGGGAGGAATGCCAAGCAAGTCATCCGGGAAAACATCCGGAAACTCGCTGACCACTGGTACATCTGCCACTGTTCTCTTCTTTTTCTCCTCCCGTTCATCAACAATATACGCCAAGTAACTGCTACCACCATGGTGCACATATCTTCTAGCTTTGGCTAAAGTGCACACCTTTGGTACCCCTTTTCTTCCTTCACTCGAGATAGTTAATTCTCCCCCACTTGGGGTTCGAATCACTACCTGCTGTTTTTCACAATCAATGCGCGCTCCATTCCGACTAAGCCAATCTATCCCAACTACTACATTTATTTCCCTCATCGCAATAGGAATAAGATCTATACTAAACTTCACTCCGGCTATCTCTATTACATTACCTTTATACACATCACTCACAAAACGAAACTCCTCGTCCGCTATTTCTACTTCTAGCGGACTCTCTAACTTGTCCTTTACGAAAGCAAAGTCTTTACAAAACGATAAAGAAACAAAAGATTTAGTAGCTCCCGAGTCAAATAAGACAAGGGCAGGTGATGCATTAACAGGAAAAATACCTGTCACGACATCTGGCTCCTCCTTTGCTTCATCTACGGTCATCTGGAACACTCGCCCCCGAGTCCTGGGTGCGTCGTTCTTCTTTCCCAATCCACCCTCTAGCATCTTCACCGGTGCGGTTCCCGAGTTCTGGACCGACCCGGTATTCATTGGGCACTTGTCAGCAAAATGGCCCGGCTTGTAGCACTTAAAACATATCTTTGCGGTCGCCTTGCAGTCTCGACTGATATGACCCGGTTGCCCGCATTTGTAACAGGTTCCGGAGCCCATACGGCATTCTCCCGGATGCTGTCGTCCACACTTCCCACAGCGGGGATGCTCTCTCTTGAACTCTTTCTTTACCTCCGGTTTATGACTCCCAGTTTTGAACCTCTTAGTCTGCTGAGGTTGAGTCTGAACCGTTTCTGCCCTTCTTGTCTTTCTTTGGCTCTCTAATTCGAGCTCTCTAGCCCGAGCCGCCTCGTGCATCTGCTGAAAATCAGTGCACCTTGCCATAACAACAAATTCTCTAATCTCCTGTTTCAAAACTCTCCCATATCTGTACATTTTGGCCTTTTCATTCCTGACATACTCAGGACAGAAAAGGGACCGCTCCAAAAAACTTGTCAGTGATCTCGTTCACCGACTCCGTAGTTTGCTCCATAGATAGAAACTCATTTGTGAGTCTCTCTACCTCAATTTGGGGCACATACTGTTCCATGAACAGTTCCTTGAACTGTTCCCAAGTCATGCTATCCACTTGTTCTGGCGTCCGAGCACGAACAATAAGGTTCCACCAGTCTTTCGCTGCCTTCCTCAGAAGGTTCGATGCGTAGCGAACCTTGACTTCCTCGGTACAAAAACTGGTGCAGAAAGCACCCTCCACCTCAGCTATCCAACGAGTGCTGGTTACGGGGTCCTTCTGCCCCTCAAACTGTGGCGGCTGACAGGCCGAGAAATCTCTGTAGCTTGTCCCCCGTGGTTGTACGCCTGACAAGCCCCCTGATCCACTGGCCCTGCTGGCCACAGCTGCCTCTACCTGACTACGAATTTCATTAGCCAGTTCCTACTTTACCTGCTCAAAGAGACTTGGGAGTAACTCGTGAAGAACCTCCCCGACCTCAGCAGCGATCACACCTCTCAGATCAGGAATTTCCTGATCCTCTTCAATAATCGGTCTCTTGCCTTGCCTTCTAGTGTTCACCATTCTGATACATAAACATGATACTTTAGAATAATTCATCTACATCCCCCCCCTGAGCAAACTCCTAGCATAGCCCAGAGGTCCTAGCTTAGTTGTCTTTCTTTCTAACATGCTCCTTAGAAACCTTCTGCTTATACTCTCTTAACAAAATCCCTTTCTAGCATGTTACTACCCAACCCTCAACCTTGTCTGGTTCATAGAATTCTTTTGCAACTATATCAAGTCCCGGCATGTACAATGTAATTGCAATGGTATGGGCCCTTATACC
Source organism: Saussurea involucrata (assembly GCA_033807775.1). NCBI lineage: Eukaryota > Viridiplantae > Streptophyta > Magnoliopsida > Asterales > Asteraceae > Saussurea > Saussurea involucrata. The sequence goes on from CM066322.1 coordinate 99,942,033, forward strand.
ATTATAATTACACCCTCCATGTTTAGACTCAACACCGTCACTAAGGTTCCAATTCCCAGCTTAGTTGGTACCTTTAACATATATATCACAACATTTTCCATATCTACCACTTATCATATAAACATTATAATCATATTCTAATTCACATTATGCATCAACAAAACATACTTGAAATCATAACCTTGTCACATTGACCATATCTAGCATACATAAACATAATTACTCATCCAATACAGTTATAGAACTGGTCTTTCACAAAACTGAACATGCTTTATCATAAATCATAATATGGAATAGTGTGCTCACCCCCGTCTTGATGCTCTGGACCGCAGCTCAGCCGTGAAAACTTTTTCTTTTAAAACACCCTTTCCTTATAAACCATTTTCTTACACGAAACAGTTTTTTTTTAAAGGTTACTTATTTGAAAACTTGAGCACTTGGGTTTAAGTTCAAACACTCACCACTTGTGAATGCCCGAATCCCTTAAACCAAGGCTCTGATACCAACTGTAACATCCCTTATCTTTAAAACACTCATTTAACGGAAAGTAACCTTAAAATACAGCGGAAGATTTGTAATTAAAACATTTAGATAAAATCCCATCATCTTATAGAAAAGAGTACAAGTTTGCAACTTAAAACCAATAAGTTTGAGACAAACAATATTCAACTGAAAAGCTTAGAGAATCCAAAACTATCATTCATCAAAAGAAAATATAAGCTGCTGAGCTGCCGCAAATCCAAAAGCTTCAAGCTGGAGCCTTTCCTTTATTCTTCGAAGATGTACCTGCCACTAAAAGATGAATAACAACGGGGTAAGCTTTCGCTTAGTGAGCACGCACCTATACCACATATCATCATGCATACATACTCGCATAAACATAGCAATCACATACATGTAACATCCTTCCATTCCTTAAGGCACAAAGCCAATAAGGAAGGTCATAACTAGACACTGGTACCAGACCTCTTCATACATAACATATTCCCTAGGGGTATTACTACCACCATAGGTACTCTTTCCTTTGGCAAAGCCAACATACACATAATCACACATGCAATCCAACTACATACACATAACTTACATAATATAGGTAGAGTACTCACCTGTCAAGATGTCAATTACTAAGAACTTCACAGTGTATAATAATCACCTCGTACCACCTATAACATTCATACATACACATATCATAACAAGCCCAAAAATGGAACTCTAATTCTATCCCAACTCTCATCCCGAAATGACATAGCTAGGATAGTCCAAATACCATAAAACTTTGCCAAACATCCCATTTCATACACCCTATTTCTATTGATTTCTAAACATAATACACATACCTTGCAATTCTAGACCGCGAACAACAATCCTCCTAGAACCTTTCACAACTTGAATCTTCCAAAATCACCAAATCTTTCGCCTGGAAAATACAGCAACTTCGGACACTTGGTTCTCTCTACTGGGGACTCCGATGCTAAATCCCTCCGATCAGAATGTAGATTAGAGGGTCGTGAAGTCGCTGTCCAAATTTCACGACGATCCAACGGTTAACGAAGGAGAATCGGTCTTTCACAGCAGCTCACAAGAACTCCGAAAATCCCTTTCACAGCAACTTCGGACACTTGGTTCTCTCTACTGGGAACTCCGATGCCAAATCCCTCCGGTCAGAATGTAGATTAGAGGGTCCTGAAGTCGCTGTCCAAATTTCACGACGATCCAACGGTTAACGAAGGAGAATCGGTCGATCTTTCACAGCATCTCACAAGAACTCCGAAAATCCCTTTCACAGCAACTTCGGACACTTGGTTCTCTCTACTGGGAACTCCGATGCCAAATCCCTCCGGTCAGAATGTAGATTAGAGGGTCGTGAAGTCGCTGTCCAAATTTCACGACGATCCAACGGTTAACGAAGGAGAATCGGTCGGTCTTTCACAGCAGCTCACAAGAACTCCGAAAATCCCTTTCTCTTTTCTCTCTTCTTTGCTAAAGAAACAAATGGCTGCAAATGAGGTGTTTAGGGTTTCCATCCCCTTTACATACATGCCAAAACACACCCTCATCTTACAAAATTGATAAACTGGCCCCTAGATTCCTGAACACGTACATAACGACCCAAAAATTAACTCAACCCTAAAAGAGACAGTTAAATCACGTAAATTGAGAAACGGGGTGTTACATTTGAGTATTCTCAAATCTTACAATGTGGTTGAGTGTTACTTGTCCTACATTGATAAGAAAGCGGAATATTGGAAGAAGTTGGTGGGTATAAAAAAAGGAGGATGTGACACCTTTAGAAGACATCTCATTCTCATTTCATATACTTACCCCCTTCAACCAATCTATCGTACTAATGTGGGATATCCAAATAACACTACAATTTAAGATTTGAGAATGTTCAAATCTCATAGTAATTCATTCTTCTTTTGTATACACGGCCCCTTGTTCCACCTTAATGGGATAACCAAATAACATCACAATTAAATATTTGAGAGTACTCAACTATCATGGTGTCGCATCATTGGTTGTGCTTATAAAAGACATTTGTGAACTTTATGCCATTTATGACATCCTTATACTCAGTCCTTTCTTTCAATATGTCGTCTTCTCAACGATAATAGATAACCAAATAACACCACAATCCAATATTTGAGAATACTCAAATCTCATGGTGCCGCATAATTGGTTATGGTTGTTCATTTTATAATTATAAAAGAAAAATAAAATATATAAAATGATTTATTGCACAAAGAGGTGGGTCAAAAAAAAGCCAACCCCATATGTTATTACAAAACATTTAAGTCATCACATTCTTCTTTTACCCATTGCTTTTAAAATATAAAGTATATTGATTAATTTTTGCAAAAGAAATGGTTACCTCATTTGAGCTAACAACATAAGTTGCTACAAAATAATTATCTTCTCCTTTCGAGTGTGTATTATATGTGTGTGTGTGTATATTGTTGGGGGATTTTCGGAACAATATCGTGGGAGAGAAGAGTGATAGAACTTGGATAAAAGACAGAGATCACGTGAGAGCTTGCTTTCCGTAAGAGATATTTCGACCCTATTCTGCCTGGTTATCATGAAATTCTCTCGAGGATAATCTCTATATTTCAGTGTGTCGGTTAAGGCATAAATCGACTCATACTTATACACCTTAGAGAATCGTAACCTACACCATATTGATACTGATACTAATATCTCATTAAATGAGATTGATTGTGCATTAAAATCGGCAGTTACAAACAAGAAAAAACTTCCAGACGCTGGCGCTAGTCTCCGCGCCAGTCAACTGGCGTCGGACGCCAAACACATTCCAGAGCCTGGCGCCAGTCTTGGCGCCGGAATCAGCGCCAACACACAATCCAGTGTCTGGCGCCAGTCTTGGCGCCAACACTGGCCCCGACGCCCAGCTCAGAAAATCACTTTGTAACATGCCAATCTTAACCGTCCAACAATCCCGGGTTCTAGTTAGCTTACACGAGTGTGCACTCCACACCTCCTAACTCATGTTATAGCTTATCTAACAACCCCATTATTATCTTTGTGAATCCAATTACATAAAATGAACCTGATGATTTCACTAAAATCACCAACATCCCTCCCCCATTTTAGTGCAATCCTTGATTCACAAAATAAAAGTTCAATACAGGTAAACAAACTCATGCATAAATGAAAATATCTAAAAGATTGAATTTCCATCTTAGTACATTACACATTTCAAATACTCGAGAATCCGGGTGTCCTATGGATTGAACCCGTCAACCCATTTGAGTACCAGAAAATAACATACACATGAATTTAAATGACTCTCTAAAGTATAAACTTGACACTATACAGGCCATGTGTCCTTATCCATTCGTGAGTGCATCAAAGCCAAGTCCAAGCTTCTTGAAGCGGCCACACTTCCCACTCATATAGGTAGTTCTTTTCATCATGCACTTGCACATGCTTTTTTACAAAAGAACAATGACCTCCTTCACTTGTAGTACCGAGCACATACCGTAGGATGATCATCTTGTGCTCCAATCTCTTAGAGTTAGCTTTCCCATTGAATTCAACTTCTAACGTTGTATTAGAAGGGAATTGGGTATCTCATTGTTAGAGATTTAGATGGACTTTAATCCCATCCCTATTACCGACTTGTGAACCAAGTCCCTAGCTAACCCCTTCGTCAAGTGGTCCGCTAGATTTTGTTGCGACCGAACAAATTCAACCGAAATCACCCCATTCGTGATTAGCTCACGAATCATGCTATGTCTAACACCTAAGTGTCTAGACTTGCCATTATATACTTGACTATAAGCTTTAGCCAAAGTATCCTCACTATCACAACGGATAGAATGGTGATATTGGTTTTGGCCATAATGGAATTTCATGGACAAAATTCCTTAGCCATTCTGCCTCTTTACCGGCAGCAGCTAATGCCACAAATTCCGACTCCATAGTCGAACTCGTGATGCAAGTTTGCTTCTTGGAAGCCCATGAGATGGCACCTCCCCCAAGCAAGTACACCCTACCACTCGTAGAAGAGTGATCTTCCAAATTGGTAATCCAACTTGCATCCGAATATCCCTTCAATATTGAAGGAAACCCGACATATGAAAAACCATAATCAATGGTTTTCTTCAAGTATTTGAATACTCGTCTTATCGCTTGCCAATGATGAATACTAGGATTACTAGTAAACCTACTCAACTTTCCTATGGCAAAAGCGATATCCAGCCTAGTGCTTGTCATGGCATACATCAAGCATCCAATAGCCTTTGAGTACTCGAGTTGTGACACCGCTTCACCCGAGTTGGGCATAAGCTTCACACTCGGATCCCATGGAGTACTCACCGGAGAATAATCAAAGCAATTAAATTTCTTTAATACTTTCTCAATGTAATGAGATTGCGTAATTGCAATCCCTTTGTTCTCACGCTTGATCCTTATACCAAGGATCACCTCCGCCTCTCCCATATCTTTCATGGAAAAACTCAACGACAAAAACTCTTTGGTTTCCCCAACTTGATTTTGGTCGGTGCCAAAGATCAACATGTCGTCAATATATAAGCAAATGATTACACCGTTGCCGGATGAGTCAAATTTGCTATATACACACTTGTCCGCTTGGTTTATCATAAAACCGTTGGACAAGATAACCTCATCAAATTTCTGATGCCATTGTTTGGGTGCTTGTTTCAGCCCATACAATGATTTTACAAGTTTACACACCTTATGCTCCATTCCGGGCTTAACAAAACCTTCCGGTTGTTTCATGTAAACTTCCTCCTCCAAGTCACCATTCAAGAATTCCGTTTTGACATCCATTTGGTGAATCACTAAATTGTGGATAGCTTCTAAGGCTATCAACAATCTAATTGTAGAGATCCTTGCAACCGGGGCATAAGTATCAAAATAATCGATGCCTTCCCGTTGCCTAAAGCCTTGGATTACGAATCGAGCTTTGAACTTGTCGATTGATCCATCTGCTTTCATCTTCGTTTTGAAGATCCACTTGCATCCCAAAGGTTTGCAACCCGGTGGCAAGTCCGATAATACCCAAGTATTATTCCCCATGATGGAGTCCATCTCATCATGTATTGCTTCTTTCCAGAAAGCAACATCTTGAGACTTCATAGCCTCATCAAATGATTTTGGATCCTCCTCAACACTATAACAGTAAAGGAATTGGGATCCAATCTCATCTCTTGATCCCTCTACCAAGTATACTTGGAAATCGGGACCAAAGGATTTTTCAATCCTTCCTCTTTTGCTCCTTCAAAGCATCGAAGATTCGGTTGGAACAATTGCTTGTTCTTCAACCTCACTAGTTTCACTAGTTCTTGGAACTATGTAATTTGGCCTAGGCATTGAAGAGAATCTAGTCTCATCAAAAATTACATCTCTCGATTCTATAACGGTGTGAATCGCTATAGAATCATTAGGTTCAATAACATAGAACCTATAAGCTTTGGAATGCTCGGCATATCCAACAAAGATGCAGTCAATACCTTTCTCACCCAAAGTCTTCCTTTTGGGTTCGGGTAGTCGAACAACCGCTCGACAGCCCCAAACTCGAATATAACTCAAGTTAGGCCTTTTCTTGAACCAAAGTTCATACGGGGTAATCTTGTTCCTTTTATTGGGAACTCGATTCAACAAGTGACAAGCCGTTAGCATGGCTTCACCCCAAAATCCATCAAGCAATTCATAAAGCAACATAAAGCAATTCATAAAGCAACATAAACAGAATTTAAAACAAAACTCTTTTTATTCAAATTTAACATAAACATGTTATTTAACATATAACCAAATCCTACAAAAGAGCCACCCTTTGACAAGATAAACTTGTCGGACTCATAAACTTGCCTATATCCTAACTTATTCAAGATACTACCGGAAACCAAATTCTTTCGAATTCATGGTACAAACAAAACATCTAAAAGTTCAATAATTTTGCCAGAACTAAATTCTAGCCTACCTAAGCCACGTCCAAGAATGGATGCACTCGACTCGTTCCCCATGTGTAGCATTGATCCGTCTTCAACCGGTTCCATAGAGGTGAACCAACGGCGATCCTTGCACACATGACTCGTAGCACCCGAGTCGATCCACCAAGCAATATCATCATCCTACACGTAAAATGATTCGGATATTAGTGGTACATAATTCAAATTCGAATTAAAACCAAAGTCAAGAAAATGACCTTGCTGTGGGTTTTGATCCTTGGATCCTTGCCCACCACCACTAGTGCTTGCTCCATTCTTATTCTTGACAACCCGACAATCCCGCTTGAGATGGCCGGTCATCCCATAGGTCCAAAAGGTTAATTTAACCTTTTTATTGGGCCCTTTCTTGGCTTCATTGAACTTACGTTTTCCCTTGAAGTTGTTGGACTTTCCCTCTTCAACCATGTTCACCGAAGGTGCAGAAACCTCTTTTATCTTAGGTTTCTCAGCCTCTTGCGCCCGAAGAGATTCCTCTATGCGCAAGTGACTACCGAGTTGTACAAGGGACAACTCTTCCTTCTTGTGTTTAAACATATGTTTGAAGTCTTTCCAAGAGGGGGGCAGTTTATCAATAATACTCGATACGGAGATGGATTCGTCCATCTTCATATCATGTTGAGCATATGTAACAACCCAACAATTCTAAACAATACATTTCATATAAAATAAATATCCCAAAATCGCATCTCCAAAATTTCTTACATAATATCCAAAAATGGTTGGCGGAAACAACCTACACAACTGAGAAGTAAACTAAGGAAAGTTATAGTGTCGCTACACTATCCATCTTTCTCTTGCTAACGCCCTGCTTACTTGCTAGAGCCTTTCTGTACCTGCTTACCTGAAAAGAGTTTTATTTGAAAAAGCGAGGGTTAGACCATGAGGTCTAGTGAGTCCCTCCTAACAGTTATCAAAGCATTTAAATACAATTCATCTTTTCAGCATAAAACATTTATACTCAACACGGTAAATAAATCGTATACGGACTAAAGTCCGCCTCCTCGTAATCTGACACCCTGAAGCCACCCGAAGGTGACAACGAGTCAGCCTCATGCTGCCTTGCGGAGCCTCGCTCCTGGCATATAGGGACCTCCCTTCCCGCACGAGAGCTGGCGGAACTACTTTCCCGTCTTTGCCAGTTTACGTCTCCTCGATGTATGCATACATTCAATCATAAAACTTTCAACAACATTTATACAATCAAGAATAAATATAGCATGGCAATTCTCATTATAAAACTTCTTTATTAAACACAGTAAAAGCCACGTATTTTGGTTTAGAAAACTCACCTGGCTTGCTTGCTCCAAAGCTCCTCACTTACACTTCCGATCTCTAGGTGGAAGACCTATTATATTAATAACGTACGTCATAATCCGTTCAATTATTACTCGAGTTAAATCCCGAACTCAACCCAAACTTATCTAAGTTTGTAGATCCCACTTCTAGTCCACAAGTCATAACTAATGGTCTTTGCTTATTTATCCAATTGAAAAGCTATAACAGATTCATTAATTTACCCGACTCTAGGTTTCCCCCCCGACATAAAATTATAACTCTAGATTCTAAATATCAAAGTCGGATCATAATAATAATAATATGACCAAATTTAATAAATGGACTACCGATTACGTACTAGGCCTCTTTTAATTAATTATAGACTTTAATAATAAATTAAGCCCAAAACAATAATTAAGCCCAAATGGACCTAATAAATCTCTCGGCCCAACACCCATTCGGCCCAAACTTGAGTTACGGGTCAACTCCCGGAACATACCGATTTCTGATACACACGGTTCAAAACAAAACCCACATTCTTCGTCATTATTCTAATTCTACGCAATTTCGACGCAAATTCTAATTTTATTAATTGATACAAGTTATTCCCTAACCAAGGACCCACAACAACATTTGATTTATAAAATGTTTCTAACAATCACTCATTCCTAAACATTCCATTTGAAAAAGGTTTTAAGCCTTAAACACATGTTCTTACATAATTCCGTTTCGATTACCTCTTAATCCAACAAGGTTTAATTAAACAAATGCTTTCTATAGTTTAACAAACCCACTTTGATTATCATGTAGAGTCCCAAAAACTAATTCCTAAACGTCAAGAACACAAACTAAGGAGAAAAATGGATTAGGTTATATACCTAGTTTGATGAGAGTTTCTCCTCCTTCACCCAATCCGCATGAAAAGCAAACAGCCCTTCATCCACCACCTCCGGCGACCTCCGGCGACCACCACCACCGGTGACCACCTCCGACGACCACCAAAGTTGTCCCATCTTCTTCCTCTCGTCACTTCTCTCTCTCTTCGTCTCTCTCTCTCCTTCGTCGTCTCTCTCACCTCGCCGGCCGTCACCTTATCGCCGGCAGCCTCTCTCTCGACATCTCTCTTCTTTCGCAGCTCTCTCTCTCTTCTCTCGCACTCTCTCCCTCACGAAGCTCTCTCTCTCTGCCGTCTATTTCTGTAATCACAAATAAATGTCATTACTCAACAAATCCGTAAAAGTTAAATCAACCAATCCGCAACTTATACATCAATCCTGACGTTTCAAATCAGCTAATGATCATACTCCCATTCCGACTCATAATCAACATCATCATGTCATTCTTTAAACATAACCAAACTTCCAATTGTTTCCTTCTAGGATCATTCCCTCACACATAAGAACGAATCATGCTCTTTAGAGATTTAGCATTTACTATAACACCTGTTGGCTAACTCATCACTTATCTACCTTTTTAAACTTCTAATGTTTTCAACATATACCTACTTAGCAACTATTACAACCGGGACACTTGGTTTCTCCTTTGGGTAATATCCCACCACTACTCCGCTCTTCATTCCCGAACATAATCACACCACAACGTCAACTTACACCTACGTGCTCCAACATTCTGTTTAATAATCATACATCTCACACGAAACCCCCAAAATGCTTCTATTTGAGGCTTTCTTTCTCTCTCTAACATCACCTCACTACGATACTAGCCGATACATTAACTTGGCAACTAATAACATTACATAATTGTACATTCCTCACTCATAACATCACACTGCAGACCAAATTTCTCATGGTCCTTCGTACACACTTCACACTTTCCTCCACATTCTCCCGTATGTCACAACCGAGTCTATCTCGCAACGTACTCTTTTCCCAATTTGATGAACTATAACTCACGAGTTCTCAATTAATTTCAACACGAACGTTCTAACTAGCTCTTCACGATTCGAGCCCTTACGAAGACCCCACACTTTTCTTACCGATTGATAAAGTCTACACACTCGCTTCGATTGTACTACATACCTCATCATTCTATGTATCCCTCCATACCTTGTAATTAGGACGCTTATTCAACATGATCACTTCCCATCCTCTTAACACCCTACAAGGTGTCCGATCAGTTTCTAACCTTCTGTTTCACGTCTTCGGCCTCGGCCTTCTCATGTAGCTATCGAATTCTACAGCAACCGACAACCTGAAACTACTTTCTTAATTTATTCTTAAACATGGGTTCCTTTACGGAACCTAATCCTACCATCATATCATAATTGCTTCGCAATACGTCTCCCTCTTTCTGGACTCACCCCTGTAATATCGACCTTACAAACTCACCTCAAGACTCACATTTCTACCTCACGGATATTTCATTCTTCCTTGCCACACTACTCTTAACGAGTCGCTAAAATCGTCACCTTGAAGACTTCAAGCCCTCCCTCCGAACACAACCGTCCCTTGGCAACCGTACTTCCAGTTACCGAACAAGGGTGCAAACCCTCCTATATTCGAGACTATAATCCATTACTGACGGAACACCTATCCCGATACTACTACGTTCTCTCCTGATTTGACCAACAACTCTCCACTCTCTGAGTTCTTTCTTAGCTTCAAAATACAACATCCTACGACCTAGTGAGTTCATAGCCTTCATGCATGACAACGCAATAGATAAATCATTTTGTACTTCTCATCATTTTCAATAAGCAACACTTGAAAACATATTGGGTACACATGCCCCCATCATTCTTAAAATTTAATTCCCTGCACAACGATCTCGAGTATCGTTCGCTTGCAACTTTCCGTAAACTTAATCTTACTCCACCCAAAATATGTCGTTATTACGGAAATATATTAAGTGAACATCTTTTCATACGACCACATCCTGAAAGAAATTTTCGACACAAGGTAAACCAATCGGTTTTCGTACTCACAAATAACTCCAACATGTCATTACTCACTTTGGTTATAAAAGTTTTGCATTTAATCGTTTTCTTGACTTTTGCAATAATTCAACTCATCATGAAAAGAGCGAAATACTTTACAAATCATAAAACTCGAAACTTCATGGTGCCATGTGAATGAAATCACCCTTTTTTTTATACATACACGTGCACATTCTGACTCATTTTCGATCAAAATTTACCTTTACATATTTAACTTAAATCGTGAAAATTTCATGTTACATAAAAAGACACCATGCATGAGACTCTACTTGCATTTGAAGGCTACTCACTCTAACAAGGTCAACTGCTTTACTTGCTTATCTTATCCTTGACATTCTACCTACGGCCAATAGTCGCCCTCTCGGTCACGCAACAACTTGCTGAACACACTTTCCACATCTCACTTACTCAACCCCTTTCACACTGTTTCGTTTTAATCACTATCTCATTTTCTACTCCTACATGCTTTCATCTCACAGTAAGTATCTTATTTCATTTACACTGCCTTTAAAAAGCTCGACCAAGAAGTCAGGGTTCTATTAATACGCTCAAAATTTCAACACCGATATTCCTTATCATTCTAACTGATCTCATCCCACTATTTCTAGAACTGGGACTTTCTAGAACAAGAGTCTTACTCAAAATCAATTATTTTATCTCTTCGAACCCACGAAGATCCATCTCTATACGATTCATAACATTCTAAACACATTTCGCCTCTACGATGTATACATTATTCACTTCGTAATAATTTCCCATGAAACTTCCCCAACAAGGGGTCTCCGTCTACACCTTAGAGATCTCGTTGATATTCTAACGTACTGAAACACGACATAAACGCTGGGTAGGTTAATAAGGTAGGTTAAGCACATACATGTACCTGTAAGTTCGCTATAACACTGGCCAGGTGAAATCTCAAACTTACCTTACATGACAGTCCTCAGTACCCTATTAGTCCTATCTTTATAATGGTGTCCTCCTAACGCATTCCCTGATTCTCAGTTGTGAATTCTACCCCAAAGTTTAAGTTTAGGCCCGTCCGGTCACCTAAATCTCTTAAACTATGGCTCTGATACCAACTGTAACAACCCAACAATTCTAAACAATACATTTCATATAAAATAAATATCCCAAAATCGCATCTCCAAAATTTCTTACATAATATCCAAAAATGGTTGGCAGAAACAACCTACACAACTGAGAAGTAACTAAGGAAAGTTATAGTGTCACTACACTATCCATCTTTCTCTTGCTAACGCCCTGCTTACTTGCTAGAGCCTTTCTGTACCTGCTTACCTGAAAAGAGTTTTATTTGAAAAAGCGAGGGTTAGACCATGAGGTCTAGTGAGTCCCTCCTAACAGTTATCAAAGCATTTAAATACAATTCATCTTTTCAGCATAAAACATTTATACTCAACACGGTAAATAAATCGTATACGGACTAAAGTCCGCCTCCTCGTAATCTGACACCCTGAAGCCACCCGAAGGTGACAACGAGTCAGCCTCATGCTGCCTTGCGGAGCCTCGCTCCTGGCATATAGGGACCTCCCTTCCCGCACGAGAGCTGGCGGAACTACTTTCCCGTCTTTGCCAGTTTACGTCTCCTCGATGTATGCATACATTCAATCATAAAACTTTCAACAACATTTATACAATCAAGCATAAATATAGCATGGCAATTCTCATTATAAAACTTCTTTATTAAACACAATAAAAGCCACGTATTTTGGTTTAGAAAACTCACCTGGCTTGCTTGCTCCAAAGCTCCTCACTTACACTTCCGATCTCTAGGTGGAAGACCTATTATATTAATAACGTACGTCATAATCCGTTCAATTATTACTCGAGTTAAATCCCGAACTCAACCCAAACTTATCTAAGTTTGTAGATCCCACTTCTAGTCCACAAGTCATAACTAATGGTCTTTGCTTATTTATCCAATTGAAAAGCTATAACGGATTCATTAATTTACCCGACTCTAGGTTTCCCCCCCGACATAAAATTATAACTCTAGATTCTAAATATCAAAGTCGGATCATAATAATAATAATATGACCAAATTTAATAAATGGACTACCGATTACGTACTAGGCCTCTTTTAATTAATTATAGACTTTAATAATAAATTAAGCCCAAAACAATAATTAAGCCCAAATGGACCTAATAAATCTCTCGGCCCAACACCCATTCGGCCCAAACTTGAGTTACGGGTCAACTCCCGGAACATACCGATTTCTGATACACACGGTTCAAAACAAAACCCACATTCTTCGTCATTATTCTAATTCTACGCAATTTCGACGCAAATTCTAATTTTATTAATTGATACAAGTTATTCCCTAACCAAGGACCCACAACAACATTTGATTTATAAAATGTTTCTAACAATCACTCATTCCTAAACATTCCATTTGAAAAAGGTTTTAAGCCTTAAACACATGTTCTTACATAATTCCGTTTCGATTACCTCTTAATCCAACAAGGTTTAATTAAACAAATGCTTTCTATAGTTTAACAAACCCACTTTGATTATCATGTAGAGTCCCAAAAACTAATTCCTAAACGTCAAGAACACAAACTAAGGAGAAAAATGGATTAGGTTATATACCTAGTTTGATGAGAGTTTCTCCTCCTTCACCCAATCCGCATGAAAAGCAAACAGCCCTTCATCCACCACCTCCGGCGACCTCCGGCGACCACCACCTCCGGCCACCACCACCGGTGACCACCTCCGACGACCACCAAAGTTGTCCCATCTTCTTCCTCTCGTCACTTCTCTCTCTCTTCGTCTCTCTCTCCTTCGTCGTCTCTCTCACCTCGCCGGCCGTCACCTTCTCGCCGGCAGCCTCTCTCTCGACATCTCTCTTCTTTCGCAGCTCTCTCTCTCTTCTCTCGCAGTCTCTCTCTCCTTCACGAAGCTCTCTCTCTGCCGTCTATTTCTCTCCTCCGTCTGTCTCTCTCTCTCTCTGTCGTCTATCTCTCTCTATCTCGCTATCTCTATCCTCCGTCGTCTCTCTCCCTCCGGCTGCACATACACCAGACGCATACAAGACTCCCATGAGACCATCACCTCTTTCTCTCTTTTCTCTCACTGCGCCGCAAGCTATACACATACACACACAACTCTTGTTTTAATCTTCTTTCTATTCTTTCTTGCTAAGGAACACTCACACACAAGAAACCCTAAAATAATAAAAAGAACTCTCTAAACATCCCAGCCAAAAGCGGCGCACCAAATTTAGGATTGGGAATTAATTTCCAAAGTTACATTCTTTACCCTCACACATTTTTGAAATAGACAAATATGACCCCTAACTTCTATTTAAATCTCACCATATTTAATTTAGGTTATTACAGCATATTAGCCGAGAATGCGAAGGAGCTCATTGTATTGCTCCATCACCGGCCTTGAGTCCACCATCTTGTAATTATTAAAATTACTAACTAGGAACTTCTTACTAGAAGCATCCTCCGCCATGTATTTGGACTCGAGAGAGTCCCATAGCTCTTTGGCGGATTCAACGTTTTGATAGATATCAAAGAGGGAGTCACACATACCGTTTAAAACGTGACCACGACAGATGTAGTCGTCGTTCTCCCATTTGCCGCGACGCCGGGTCATCTCCAACGTCTCGTTCTCCATCACCTCCGGTATCGGAGTGCTAAGCACGTACACGACCTTCAATGTCGTCAATAAGAAGTGCATCTTCTTCTGCCATCTACGGAAATCAACGCCTTCAAACTTCTCCAGCTTTGTGAACTTGGACGTCATGTCTCTCACGGACTGATCACTCGCCATCTCTCTTCACGATGAACAAATATATCTCACGATTGTTGGCGGATTTTTGGAAAAATATCGTGGGAGAGAAGAGTGATAGAACTTGGATAAAAGACAGAGATCGCGTGAGAGCTCGCTTTCCATAAGAGATATTGCGACCCTATTCTGCCCGGGTATCACGAAATTCTCTCGAGGATAATCTCTATATTTCAGTGTGTCGATTAAGGCAGAAATCGACTCATACTTATACACCTTAGAGAATCGTAACCTACACCATATTGATACTAATAATAATATCTCATTAAATGAGATTGATTGTGCATTGAAATCGGCAGTTACAAACAAGAAGAAACTTCCAGACGCTGGCGCTAGTCTCTGCGCCAGTCAACTGGCACCGGACGCCAAACACATTCCAGAGCCTGGCGCCAGTCTTGGCGCCGGCATCAGCGCCAACACACAATCCAGTGTCTAGCGCCAGCACTGGCCCCGACGCCCAGCTCAGAAAATCACTTTGTAACATGCCAATCTTAACCGTCCAACAATCCCGGGTTCTAGTTAGCTTACACGAGTGTGCACTCCACACCTCCTAACTCATGTTATAGCTTATCTAACAACCCCATTATTATCTTTCTGAATCCAATTACACAAAATGAACCTGATGATTTCACTAAAATCACCAACATATATATATATATATATATATATATATATATATATATATATATATATACTTTCATCTTTTAATTTTCATTACTCCCTCCAATATAGGAATAAGAAAAAATAAACAAAATTCTAAGATTTGAAAATAATCAAGTCTCATAGTGTCAAGTCATTCACTTTGGTTCTTTTATAATATATATATATAGATATAATGATTGATAATGAATTATTCTTTTTTGAAATAAATAAATAGATTGAGTAACCCCGAATGATTTTTAAGATTTTTTTGCAAAATAAATAGTTGACACATGTGAGGCTACAACATGACTTGCTAAAAAAACCATCTCCTTCATTCATATATATATATATATATATATATATATACACACACACACACTTTCTTCTGTCAATGTTCATTCTTCCCATCAATGTGAGATAAGCAAACTTAACCACATTTCAAGATTTGAGAAACTCAAATCTCGTTATGTCAAGTCATTCTCATTGGATCTTCTTTTAATATATATATATATACATACATATTGATATAGATTTTAAAACTTTTGGGTTGACCAAAATGGGTCAACGTATTAGTATGGAGGGTTAGCCAAAATGAGCCAACAATGTGAGTTTAGAGGATCGACCAAAATGAGGGAACCCTATGACTTGCCACAAAAGCATCACAACCTTCACTTATATATCCACAATTCATTGTCAAGTTTTTGTCTCTCCCTCAATGTGGGATACACTAAAATCAATCACAATTCAAGAAATGGAAGATTCTCAAATTTTAGGATGTCACCTCATTTCTATGGTTTTTTTAGATATATATAGATATAGATTTAAAACTTTCGAGTTGGCCAAAATGAACCAATCTATTACTATGGAGGGTTAGCCAAAATGAGCCAACAATGTGAGTTTAGAAGATCGGCCAAAATGAGGGAACCTCATCACTTGTCACAAAGGCATCACAACCTTCACTTATATATCCACAATTCATTGTCAAGTTTTTGTCTCTCCCTCAATGTGGGATACACTAAAATAAATCACAATTCAAGAAATGGAAGTTTCTCAATTTTTAGGATGTCACCTCATTTTTATGGGTTTTTCTTTTAGATAGATATTGATATAGATTTAAAACTTTCGGGTTGGCCAAAATGAACCAACCTATTAGTATGAAGGGTTAGCCAAAATGAGCCAACAATGTGAGTTTAGAGGATCGACCAAAATGAGGGAACCCCATGACTTGCCACAAAGGTATCAAAACCTTCACTTATATATCCACAATTCATCGTCAACTTTGTCTCTCTATCAATGTGGGATACACTAAAATCAACCACAACTCAAGAAATGAAGAATACTCATTTCTTAGGATGTCACCTCATACATGGTGGTTTCTTCTTTAATATATATATATACTGAAAAATGTATATATATATATATATACTGATATAGATATTAGTATGGAGGATCAAGCAAAATGAGCCAACAATGTGAGTTTAGAGTATCGACCAAAATAAGGGAACCCCATGGCTTGCCACAAAGGCATCACAACATTCACTTATATATCCACAATTCATTGTCAAGGTTTTCTCTCTCCATCAATGTGGGATACACTAAAATCAACCACAATTCAAGAAATGGACGATTCTCAATTCTTAAAATGTCACCTCATTTTTATGGGTTTTCCTTTTAGATATATGTATATATAGATTTAAAACTTTTAGGTTGGGCAAAATGAACCAACCTATTAGTATGGAGGGTTCGCCAAAATGAGCCAACAATATGAGTATAGAGGATCGACCAAAATGAGGGAACCCCATGACTTGCCAAGCATCACAAACTTCACTTGTATATCCATAATTCATTGTCAACTTTTTGTCTCTCCGTCAATGTGGGATACACTAAAATCAACCACAATTCAAGAAATGAGTGATTCTTAATTCTTAGGATGTCACCTTATTTTTTATGGGTTTTCCTTTTAGATATATATAGATATATATTGATTTAAAACTTTTGGGTTGGCCAAAATGAACTAACCTATTAGTATGGAGGGTTAGCCACAATGAGCCTACAATGTTAGTTTAGAGGATCGACCAAAATGAGGGAACCCCATGACTTACCACAAAGGCATCACAACCTTCACTTATATATACACAATTCATTTTCAACTTTTTGTCTCTCCATCAATGTGTGTAATAACCCGGTTATAACTTGAAATGAATGGAGGTTTGGTGGCCAAAGTGGGATAAATAAAAAGTTTAGTGTTTTGGTGTGGGAACTATAAATAGAAGTAAACAAACCTAAAAACCCACATATCATACTCTCCTACTCTATGTACGGCTTGGTGCGATCAGTGTGTGTGGAAGAAATTGGAGTTTCTCAAGAAGAAGTTGAAATTGAAGGCTATGGATGTGGATTTCAGCTCCATTTGAGGTAATCTCCTTCTCTCATCACTTGTTAATCTGATTAGAAAACTTGGGATGTTAGGGTTGAACTGTTGTTGATTTTGTTTAGAAACAAAAGAAAAGTCGACTGGGTGTTATTCCTATTTGATGTAGTGTGAAATTATTGGATGAACTAACTAAGCTATTAGGTTAGATGTATGATTCCATAAATTTATTTCAAAATTGAATGTGGCTGGGTTTGATCGATTTTGCTGTGGTAAAAGAAATTTCTCGATGAAAACCCAGTCATCCGGAACCGGTCTATACCGGAACCTTTGCTGGGTATAGGGGATCCGGAATCCACAAAGGTGGATCCGGAATTAATTAATTTAGGATCCGGAAATATTGAATTTGGATTCGGAATGTGGGCTAACCAGAACAGTTCCGGAATTACTTGGATTGGGCCGTGATTCGGGAAAATTAAATTATCAGATCCGGAAGTTAATTTCTTTGGACCGAAATCCGGAATTAGTTTGAGTGGATCTGGAATTTGTATGGAATTTTGGGCTAAGCATAAAGGACCCAAAATTAAGCTATTGGGCCAAAACTAGAATTAGTTAATGTGATCCGGTATGGATCCTTGGGCCGCAACTGAAAATTTATTTAAGTAATCCGGAATTTAATTAATTTTGGGCTAATATCGTATTGGATCCGGAATTGGTTTGTTGTGGGCTAAAATAGTGATGATCCGGTATTGGTCATGGACCATAGATCCGGTATTGGTTTTTGAATCCGGTATGTTATTTTTTTAGTATTCGATGTTGTCTGTGGGCCGAAGTAAATGTGTTGTTTGTGGGCCGAAGTAAATGAAATTCGGAAACTGGGCCTTATTAAATTAGATTTCAGAATTTGATTTTGAGTCCGAAAGTTAGGATCCAGTATTTATCCGGCTGAGACTTTTCAGTTAGTAAAATTTAGTAGAATCCAGGGTGTCTTACCTGGTATGTGTGTTGGGTTTAAATTGTAGGTACGAGTAGAGACGATCGGTGCGAGTAAGAATTTCTAATCAGGACTCTAGGTGAGTCCTTCTAAACCTAAATTTTTTTACATGTGTTGTTGATGGTTATTATCTAACTGTGTGTTTTTCAACTGCTTTTTATTACGAAGCGAAGACTAAGTGTGTGGCATGGTTATTATCTAACCGAATTGTAATGTAACACACTCGTCACACCGAGTTCCCACAACGTTCCTTTCCACTTCCTCGGTCCCACCGAATTGTAATGTAACACACTCGTCACACCGAGTTCCCACAACGTTTCTTTCCACTTTCTCGGTCCCACCGAATTGTAATATAAAACATTTATACTAAGCATTCAAACCAATCAAATATTACACACCACAAAGGCAGTAGTACATACAAACTATTATGACATGCATACAACCCCTAACTACACAGTGAGAGAACTCACCTCGAATGCGCGCCCAACTTAATAACACAAATCAAGCTTCACAATTACGGTCACTTCCCAGCACCTAAATGCATGTTAAAACGTGTCAATACGAGACCCGGGCCCTATGACACGACACACGCTTATACCGTCACTAAAACTAAATTCCGTTCACCCAAAACAGGTCTGCTCGGGACCTGTTTCGACCCCTTTAAACCCAGAAAATTCCCAATATTATTTCATGACCAGAAAGTACTCTGAGTTAGGGTTCCAAGGACATATTATACGCCTCCTAACGATTTTTCTACAATTTACTACGGATTTTACAAAAACAGTTTCCGGAACAGAGAAATTCAGCACCTTTCAGTATAAAACGACAAATCGACCCATGCTACGTCCCGAACTGGGTTTTGCACAAAACACAGAAAAGTTTCTAGACTCAAAAAGGGAACTTTTGACACCGGTTTCACCCCAAACCGAGTTACGAGCAGAAAGTTACAGCTTACGCAAAACAGTGACAGAACTGTAGTTTCTTTTACATAAAATGACGATTCACTGAACTTACGACCACTTTTCCACCTAGCTAGAGGCCGAACCAGTTTTCCGCTAAAACACGGAAAACATGCCCGACCCCGAGCTTGAACCGTGGGCGCCAGTTTCGGCTCAAACGGAGCTACGACGGAAAAGTTATGGTCAAACGAAAACTGAATAGCACACTTAGAATTTTCATAAAATCACGATTTATAAAAACGATTCAAGGCTTAAACGATTCGGGATTTACGCTAAGAGTGTCACCCACTGCCACCGCCCTCCACCCACAGCCACCGTAGCGACGGCGTGCGGCGGTGGTGGTCTCGCCGGAAAAACAAAAAGGAAAAACAAAAGAACGAGGCGAACGAGAGAGTTACTTACCTCACGACGACGTCTCACCACTACCACCAATCTCCTCCCTCTCGACCTCCGACGACAGCAGGTGTGGCGACCTCCGGCGACAGCAGCAGCGGCGGCGAGGGGTGGCTGCCACTGGTTCTTCTTCTCCTCTCTCTCTCTCGCGATCTCTCTCTCTCTCTCTTCGTTTCTCTCTCGACGGCCGACTAAGGAAAATGGGAAAAAGAATTAGGTTTTAGGTTTGTGGTTTTCATCCCTAAATGGAGAGGCCGTGAGTAATAAAAAAATGAGGGGGGGGGGTCGGCTTGCATTGGGCCGATCCCATGCAACAATCCTCAATTCTCCAAGATTGGCCCCTCAACTATCCACATCTTGCTAAATTAATAAACGTCCATCCATTAGTTCTAACCGATTTATAACATTTAAGGTCCTTGCCAACTAACCCGTTAAATAAATTCGCTAAATACCCATTATATATAATTAAATAAAATGTATATCGGGACACGGGCCTTACAACTCTCCCCCACTTGAATTAGACTTCGTCCTCGAAGTCTATGGCCGCAAACAGCTCTCAATAATTCTCTCGCATTTGATGATATCCCAAACTCAATCCACTTTCAAGCTTTAACCATTCTAAAGTTGCTCACAGTATACCCTACAGGATACTCGACTACGATCACTCCTACCCTTAACTGTCGATTAACTCCCACGAATTCTAATAGACTCCAAAGATTTTCAATAAATTATATTAACAAAACATCGACCCCCTGCCGAACATCGGTCCAACCGATTACAATAACAAACATCGACCACCCGCCGAACATCGGTCCAACCGATTACAATAACAAACATCGGCCACCCGCCGAACATCGGCCCAACCGATTACAATAACCCACATAAGCGTGGTATTATCCTAGACACTAACACAAATAGATATCCCCCACAACCAAATCAACTAACACACACGTAGGTCATTCCACCATAACCATTCATCACAAGTGATCATTTCAGGGTTACTACTACCATCACCATTATTATTTCAAAATCGGCTACAAATCTCCGATTACACTAAGGGTGTTTGGCCTCAAGCCCAAAAGTCGACACCTAAATATACTACTTACTTCAAAAAGGTTACTATGCATTTATTCTCTTAATTACAAAGGGCATCATTCCCTTAACCGATACTATTCGGCCTACAGTACTAACGCGCGTGGAATACCTACCTTCCACCGTCGACGTATCATCCACACTTGCTCTACGAAGCCAAGTCACACCGTATCGAGGATACACCTTGACGTCTACCTCCCAGGTAACGCCTCAAGACCCAGCACACCGGAACTACCTCCCAGGTAAGTGCCCACAACTATATCCTCCTAGTACCTACTGGAAAGTCTAGGTTAAAACACATGAATACCGGGGTGCCACCCCGAGATACCCAACCGACCATTACCAACGACTGACTGACGTGTCTAAGGATCCAAAGCAAACAACCTACCAACAACATGCCTATTCCGGATTGACTCACTCACCCAAACATGTAAACACTCAACGTGCAAAGAATGCCAAACGGCACGACAAAAACAACTCATCAACAAGACTCCACCTCGAGTCATTAAAACCGGGCAATTAGCCCATGACAAACTCCAAATCAAAACCGAGCAAAATGCTTCACGCTTGCTAGACCCATAAGTCGGTCAAAAACACATTTAAATAAAGTTTAAGCAAGCGATACTCTTAAATAGCATTAGTCCCAAACTCGACACGAGCTAAACAAAAGGACTCACACCCTTAAAATTCTCAAAATGACCCATATCACTTATAAACGCACTTCCCAAATGGTTTACAAAATCATTTACAAAATATTCTCAACGTCAAGATTTTTCATTTCAAAAAGACCGTAAGCAATAAAACTACTATTACCAGGTCGGTAGTTACGCAAAAATGGACACGCTCGTCCCACATATGAAAATCATGTTAAAAATCCTTTCATTGCAGCTTAGTAAAGCGAAATAAATAATTTCTGTGAAAATGAACCTTCACGGTTCTAGTATGAATTGGCTCATGACATGCACTTAAAGTAACCGCTTAACCTTAAACAGGATGCGACAAAGGTGTGCACAAAATTTCAAAATCGGTTCCACGACGTTTGACCCCAAAATTTCTCTTTTTAAATCATAAATTGTCGTGGCACAGGGTCCACCAACAAATTTTTACGTGCGTCAGTTAATCATCCAAAACGATGAAACGGTTTACAAATATATTTTTGTTAAAGCACAATTGTCTTGCGAAATGTTCAAACTTAAAGATAGAAATCAATTCGCTTTTATCATTTGCAAATATCGACTAAAACCTCTTAAAATCTCTAACTGGGGTAGGCGTGCAAGCTTGTAACACTTCCTTAAAATTTTCTTGCAATGACACAAAAGCTCCAATTATCTCACACCAAATCTCAAAAGGTGGGGTTCTTTAAATTGATTTCCAAAATTTCCCCAAATGGTCACATAAACAAATAAGATATGCACCTCGCAAAATTAAACCCACACGACTCAACATGCCGTAAAACAAAACTTCATGGACCATAATGAACTCAATGACTCTAAGTCAATAAAATAGCACCATACATTGTGCCCCCAAAGTCAAATTGCCAAAAGCAAAAACATGAATGAGACGCCAAATTCCCAAAATCTCTTCCCACGGTAAAACCATAAAACAACATTGTTTAACCAACTTATTTTAACCAAATCACCCAAATAGTCTTATACAGACACCGCGGGATGTAACTTTCCGTCTCAACTCTAACATATGTGGAGGAATTCCAATGTTAAAGTCGCAAACCGTAGTCACTTGCCCAACATTTTAAACACCACAAAACACGGATATCATCATACCCGAAAGAACCGTTGGAAATAATCAATGATACAATTTTAACAAGGTTTGCAACTCTCGTGATAAAAAGGTTTCATGCACTTTCAAAACCATAATTCGAAATCTTGTGTGTGTACTAAACATTTCCCAAAATTCCAAAACACCATCCCTAAAAGGATTTGAAACACCAGAAGTAGTTAATGCAATTTTATTTTCAAAATAAACTTCGTGCATGACTCAGTCGGCATTCCACGTCTCGACTCATACTCCTCCAAACCTCTCCAATCCACTATCGTCCTCCGAACATTTAACCTCTTAGGGCAAGTTGGGAAATTACGTCAAATAATCCCTACGATTTTTCCTCAAATCCAAGTCGGCTCTATAAGCCTATGGCTCTAGCACAATCTCCCATCTTGGCCCGAAATGATCTGCTTACAACAAATATCATCTTTATCGTCACTCCAAGTGACTAATACTATAATCGTCTTTCTATTCCAACGACTACTAGTTTAGAACCTTCGACACTACCCCAACGATCATCCCATCAAAGCAAGTCAAGTACACACATGTACCAGTGGATCTACTATAATTGTCTCCCCTCGTGACGGCTATTCAGGGTAGATAATACAACGCGTTATTAGCACATAATAACTCATACTAACGACACTCACGCTCAACTCCTTGGATTCCTCGTGACTTCCCCGACTCGAGCATTGATTCTGTGCTTCCGGTAGTAGGAGCTCTACTACTACCTTCCACGCCTATCATCGCTCGTTCCGAGTCCCATCCCAAGGGTCCAAGTAGTTTCTCGCCGAAACTATACACATAACATAATTAATCCACACATGCCAGTTCAAGAACATATCCTAAACAGGCAAACTCATACAACTACTGTATATATAAGACCATCGGTCTCCCCGATCAGACAACCACAATTGTATACATAATAAACCATCGGTCACCCCGATCATACAACAACAATTAAATATATAATTAACCATATGCCCGCACCAGCATATATATACATCCACCCTTCCTAGCTCCCTAGGAATTTCCTCTTATCCCACTACCCTTGCTACTACCGAATTCCTACTAATTATGACGAGTGACCTCGCGAATACCCGATTATATGCAGTGCGAAATAAATAGACAGTCGAATACAAGACTCTATCCTAGAACGGTTGGACTCAAACAAGAGCTGCGCAATAGAACTAAATTGAATATTCTAAGGCTATAAATCTCTTACTGCATACAACCTAGAGGGCAACCACTTAGTAACCTATCATAATTCGCATAAATTCCTAATAGCAAGTAGTTCAACATACATCAAAGTGTTCACAACAGGCAATCTAGCATGCATACTCTATGATCTAGAAAGCAATAAAACACTAGGTTTTGTACCTTTCCCCTTTGGCTCCGGCTGACTGTAGACACTGCGCCTCCAATCACCGTTCTCAACGGAATTTTCCTTCCTTTTATTTTCTAAAAACGATTTTAAAGGAATCTTATAGCCGCAAACTTGAGATCAAACACACCGAGGTGTGTGTGATTCACTCAAGCTGTGCTCTGATACCAAGTTGTAACGTCCCAAAAATTACAAGCAATTTAAAATTTTAAAATAAACATTTCATTTATAACAACTCATTAAATGATCCCAACGTTTCGTTTGCAAACTCACAATTAATATCTTTATAAATAAAACCAGCGGAATAAACGTCTAATTATTAAAATCAGAAAGCAGCCAGCTCTCCTCGCGCGCCAGTGTGTACCCGTCACGCCTTAGAGCCACTCGCACCTGAAACCACAATTTATTGGGAAAGGGTAAGCACGAAGCTTAGTGAATTCCAACACATGCGCAGATAGGAATTATATACACATCACCCCTATCCACACATAAGCAACAACATCACAGTTACATAAAACGAGTAAACATCTACAAGTAATTATGTATCCAACACCTCGGTCCCACCGAATTGTAATGTAACACACTCGTCACACCGAGTTCCCACAACGTTCCTTTCCACTTCCTCGGTCCCACCGAATTGTAATGTAACACACTCGTCACACCGAGTTCCCACAACGTTTCTTTCCACTTTCTCGGTCCCACCGAATTGTAATATAAAACATTTATACTAAGCATTCAAACCAATCAAATATTACACACCACAAACAACTAGTTCACACCACAAAGACAGTAGTACATACAAACTATTATGACATGCATACAACCCCTAACTACACAGTGAGAGAACTCACCTCGAATGCGCGCCCAGCTTAATAACACAAATCAAGCTTCACAATTACGGTCACTTCCCAGCACCTAAATGCATGTTAAAACGTGTCAATACGAGACCCGGACCCTATGCCACGACACACGCTTATACCGTCACTAAAACTAAATTCCGTTCACCCAAAACAGGTCTGCTCGGGACCTGTTTCGACCCCTTTAAACCCAGAAAATTCCCAATATTATTTCATGACCAGAAAGTAATCTGAGTTTGGGTTCCAAGGACATATTATACGGCTCCTAACGATTTTTCTACAATTTACTACGGATTTTACAAAAACAGTTTCCGGAACAGCGAAATTCAGCACCTTTCAGTATAAAACGACAAATCGACCCATGCTACGTCCCGAACTGGGTTTTGTACAAAACACAGAAAAGTTTTTAGACTCCAAAAGGGAACTTTTGACACCGGTTTCACCCCAAACCGAGTTACGAGCAGAACGTTACAGCTTACGCAAAACAGTGACAGAACTGCAGTTTCTTTTACATAAAATGACGATTCACTGAACTTACGACCACTTTTCCACCTAGCTAGAGGCCGAACCAGTTTTCCGCTAAAACATGGAAAACATGCCCGACCCCGAGCTTGAACCGTGGGCGCCAGTTTCGGGTCAAACAGAGCAACGAAGGAAAAGTTATGGTCAAACGAAAACTGAACAGCACACTTAGAATTTTCATAAAATCACGATTTATAAAAACGATTCAAGGCTTAAACGATTCGGGATTTACGCTAAGAGTGTCACCCACTGCCACCGCCCTCCACCCACAGCCACCGTAGCGACGGCGTGCGGCGGTGGTGGTCTCGCCGGAAAAACGAAAAGGAAAAAGAAAAGAACGAGGCGAACGAGAGAGTTACTTACCTCACGACGACGTCTCACCACTACCACCAATCTCCTCCCTCTCGACCTCCGACGACAGCAGGTGTGGCGACCTCCGGCGACAGCAGCAGCGGCGGCGAGGGGTGGCTGCCGCTGGTTCTTCTTCTCCTCTCTCTCTCTCTCTTCGTTTCTCTCTCGACGGCCGACTAAGGAAAATGGGAAAAAGAATTAGGTTTTAGGTTTGTGGTTTTCATCCCTAAATGGAGAGGCCGTGAGTAATAAAAAAACGAGGGGGGGGGGGGTCGGCTTGCATTGGGCCGATCCCATGCAACAATCCTCAATTCTCCAAGATTGGCCCCTCAACTATCCACATCTTGCTAAATTAATAAACGTCCATCCATTAGTT
Source organism: Saussurea involucrata (assembly GCA_033807775.1). Classification (NCBI taxonomy): domain Eukaryota; kingdom Viridiplantae; phylum Streptophyta; class Magnoliopsida; order Asterales; family Asteraceae; genus Saussurea; species Saussurea involucrata. Next base: position 99,968,292 of record CM066322.1, read on the forward strand.
CTAACCGATTTATAACATTTAAGGTCCTTGCCAACTAACCCGTTAAATAAATTCGCTAAATACCCATTATAAATAATTAAATAAAATGTATATCGGGACACGGGCCTTACAGTGACTATAGCATGTGTGCTCTATTGCGCTGTCACGGTGTGTGTGACTATAGTGTGTGCCAGTAGCATGTGTCATTGTGTGCATATCATTTTAAGTGTGCTTGTTATGACTGTATAAACTCTTTCATAACTATTTATAAATTGTGATGTTTTATAGTGTGACCTGGTGTGGAGGGAACTCACTAGACCTCATGGTCTAACCCTCGCTTTTCAAAACTAAAACCTTTTTCAGGTAAGCAGGTAGTTGAAAGCTTGCTTAGAAGTTTGGCAAGGCGTAAGGCGGAGGTTGCGTATAGAAGGATTAGAAGACTTCCCTTTCGTTTTATAGTTATGTTCTCAGTTGTAGCTAGGGTTATTTCTGCAAACCCAGTTTGTAATCTGGATAGTGTGATTACGTTGAGCCATTTTTGGCGTTTTAAATTAAAGATGTAACTTTTAGCAAGATAGCTTGGAGTGGGTTGTTACAGTTGGTATCAGAGCACTAGTTTAAGGGATTTAGGTAACCGGATGGGCCTAAACTTAAACTGTGGAGTAGGAGGACACAACTGAGATATAGGAAGCCTTTAGGGAAGACCTTAACCACTGAGAATTTAGGACGAAGGTAGTGAGGAATCTCATGTAAGGTAAATTCAAATCACATCTGGCCAATGTCATTATGAATTTACAGGTGCATGGGTGTGCTTGATTACCGTTGTTCTGATAATAGTAGTGTGTGGAGTGTGGTGATTAGTGTGTGGAGAGTAACAGTAGTGTGTAAAGTTTTAACCTGGTCATGATGGCAACGGTATAGTGTGTTGTACAGATTATGTTTGGTGTGAATGATGACACTATCTAGAAGGGTAGTGTTTGAATGTGTGGTGTGAGTGTCCGTGTGAAGTGGAATCCTTAGGGTTCTTTAGGGAGATATTTGGTTGGAGGTGAGCTCCTAATCCCTGATGGGTCTTCATTCTGGGAGTTCCTGATCTCGGTGAATTGTGAATCTTGAGAGTTTCAACTCAAGGGTCGGATAGTAGAGATGTGCTTTCTTACTCTCTAGTTAGTGGAAGAGTGACAAGGGTGGTTGAGAAATGATAGATGTACGGATTGGTAACACTAGTGTTGGTTAACCTATTTGGGGTCGAAGTGAAGCCGTATATTTTTTTTTACAAATTAGTAGTCAGGTGGTAACTGTGAGGTTGGAGCATCCAAGTGTGTGGGGAAGTACGGTGCCGAAGTTTGTTTCAAACGAAAGGAACCCGATGGTTTGGTTGGAAGTAGGGTGTCGGCATTGATTTGTTGTAACTGCAAACGGTTGACCTTGCATGAGCGAATAGCCTTCAATGTAAAGTGAGTCATGCATTGCGTTTTCAAACAAGTTACATAAGTCCTTCATGTCAAAATGCGTGTGTGTGTGCGTGCATTGTAAATTTCTGGTTTTGAAAATGAATTGGCGTGTGCAAGTGTGCTGGAAGGAAAAGATAAATTTATTTACGAGGTGTGTTAAATTTCGAGCTTGGAGAAATAGTGAATTACTTCACTTCTTTTATGAGTGAGTTAAACTTTGTTGTAAAAATCATAACAATATTTGACCGCATGGTTTTATAGGTGAAAACGATATGAACACGTTGTGGACATATCAGCGAGCGTGAGGGTCGGTCGACTATTCCAGTATGGGTGATTTTGCTGATTTTTTTAAAATCTTGCACGAAGAGAGTTTCAGCGAATGCATTTTCAATTGATGGACAAGGTTGCGAGATATCATGGGTGGCGTGTGAACGATCCTTGAGATCGGTGTGTGTGTGGTTGTTCTTTATGGAGGTGTTGTATCATGCATATCAAACATTGTTTTGTGGAATATTTCGAGTGTGTAAAACAATTTAAATCATGGTGTTGCCATGCATGAAGGCTATGAACTCGCTAGGTAGTAAGAGATATCGCGCTTAAGAATGTGCAAAGTTCCGAGAGTGGAAATTGTGGTTGATGTTGAATGAAGTAGTTAGCACAACTCTGGTGGGACTTGTGGATTATGTTGGTCTGTGAGGGAACGTTTTATCGTTTGGTTTATTGGGACATGTTTTGTGTAAATTCCGAAGAGCCGGATGGGGATAACTTTATTTCTAATATTTGTGTGATTGGCATGGAGAAGCAAGGCTTATTGCGTGTAATAATGATTGTGAGTATTTTGCCTTTGGTGTGATGTTGCGGTGAGGTGGTTGTGTGGATAAATCAGCGATAATTTATGCAAGGTGGACGAGCAAGTCTTGGGTGTGATAGCAGGATGTTGTAAAGATAAGTGGCGGACTAGTGTTGATGTTATGAGATTAGCGTAAGTGAGAACCCTTGCTCAGAGATTTCTAATAAGTTATGCAATGAGGACAAATATATGTGTGTTGAGTCGAATGGGTGTTTAGTGGGTGTAGTGGTATTGTCTATTCGAGGGTAAAGGATGAGGAGGTGATTGGTGGCTAGCTAAGAAGGAAATTGTGTGCTCCTCGATTGAGATGAGTTAGATAAAAAAGCATGGGTCTTTTGGACCTTATGTTGGGGGACAGTTGATGTGGAATACATCCCCATAGAGTGGGGTGGTGCGTCTCGGGAGGAAAAGTGAAATTTGGGGCCACAATTTATTAGGCCAGTAGTGATTATTGAAAGAGTTGGAAGAATAGTGTTTAAGTTAGATGTACTCGGTGAAATTTTGGAGATTCCATGATGTGTTTCCTATCTCCACAATTAGAGGGTGTTTGTCAGAAGTTGTACGACGATACCTTTGCAACGAATGCGTGTGAACGAGAACTTGACCTATGTTGAGGAACCTATGACGATTGCGGATAGCAAGGTTAGAAAATTTAGGACCAAAGAGAATTCTCTAGTAAAGGTCCAGTGGCCTGCTACAAAGGTCGGGAGGCAACCTGGGGGTTGGAGACGGATATGAGGTCTCAGTACCCTCATTTGTTCAAAATGGAATTCCGAGGACGAAATTCTTTTGAGGGGAGGATATTGTAATAACCCGGTTATAACTTGAAATGAATGGAGGTTTGGTGGCCAAAGTGGGATAAATAAAAAGTTTAGTGTTTTGGTGTGGGAACTATAAATAGAAGTAAAAAACCCTAAAAACCCACATATCATACTCTCCTACTCTGTGTACGGCTTGGTGCGATCAGTGTGTGTGGAAGAAATTGAAGTTTCTCAAGAAGAAGTTGAAATCGAAGGCTATGGATGTGGATTTCAGCTCCATTTGAGGTAATCTCCTTCTCTCATCACTTGTTAATCTGATTAGAAAACTTGGGATGTTAGGGTTGAACTGTTGTTGATTTTGTTTAGAAACAAAAGAAAAGTCAACTGGGTGTTATTCCTATTTGATGTAGTGTGAAATTATTGGATGAACTAACTAAGCTATTAGGTTAGATGTATGATTCCATAAATTTATTTCAAAATTGAATGTGGCTGGGTTTGATCGATTTTGCTGTGGTAAAAGAAATTTCTCGATGAAAACCCAGTCATCCGGAACTGGTCTATTCCGATCCTCCAATGTTTCACTTATACTCTTACCCTTCTGACTTAACAACAAAACATAACTAGGTACGGGACTACCCAGAGTACCGGGAGACAACACTACCGGGACTTCATGGTACCGGGACTCCATGGTACCGGGAGTTCCTATACCGGGAGTTCACATTACCGGAACTCTACACTACCGGAAGTCTGCAATACCGAGACTCACATTACCGGGAGTCGTCCGTACCAGGAGTCGTCCGTACCGGGAGTCTACCGGGACTTCCCCGGGACTCTCAAGAACACAGTCCGTCGCTTTTCCAATCCAGAACCCAAATCAAATCTATACAGCTATGATTTAAACTTTCTAATCCGATAGAAACTGTCTATTGATGATTACAAACTTAAAACCTAAAGGATACATACCTTAAAATCGTCTCAAACCCGTTCAATCGATGCTCAAACCGAGCCTTTCCACTTCTGCTCCTTTTTCGCCTCACGAACACGCACACACACACACACACACACACACTGTCTTTCTATGTTTAGGTTTCTGAAGAGATAATTGAAGTGTGGGAGATATTTATATCTCCATTTATACTTTTGGCACAAACTACTCACTAATTACCAACCCACCCCAAATCTTATAACTTATCTCAAATTTCCCCTTAATATCAAAACCCCTTAGTTAAATAAATTAACGGACTTACCCGGGTATTACATACCTAGACTCAAACTAGCGTTCTTTTAAGTAAATGAAAGTGAGATTGCACCATTAGACACTTTAAGATAGGATGTTTTGAGTTCGATGAAGTTGCTAGAAACGAGAATCACGTCGAGAGTAGCAAGGATAAGCATGTACGATACGTTCATAATAACACCTGGCCAGTGTTATGGTGAAACTACTAGTGCATGTGCCTACTTAAACTACTTTAATGTGATGACCGTTGGGGTAGTGAAGGACTTACTAAGCGAGTTGTCATTGGAATAGATGGACGATTCTAGCATTAGTCACTTGGAGTGACAATAAGCATGATCATTGCATTAAGTGGACCATTTTGGGTCAAAGTTGATGGTTGGATTAGAACCATAGGCTTATTGAATCGATCTTAATTCGGGAAGAAAATCGTAAAGTCAATCGATGTAACTTTTAATTTGTCTTAAGATGTTTGAGAACCCGGATGACGGTAGTGTGACCAGAGGGAATTGGAGGGGTATGGTTTGAAATGTTGAGTGCCGACTAAGTTCATGCACAAAAATTTATTTTAAAATAATTGCATCAGTTATTTCTTGTGTTTAAAATCCTCATGTGAATTGTGTTACAAAATCTCGGAAAACGTTTAGCACACACAAGATTTTAAATTCATGCTTTTGAACATGCATGAAAATTATTTTATTGCAGAGATTGCAAATTTTGTCGGGACTTGCTTTATTTTGTTGAGGTCCAACGCTACTTTCAGATACAGTGATATCCATATTTTAATGTCGTTTAAAGTGTTGGACAAATAACTACGGCTTATGACTTTAACATTGGATCTCCTCCACATATGTTAAGGTTTGGACGTAAAGTTATCTTCCATTATGTCTATGTAAAGCTATTTTGGGAAATTTATTTAATGCAAGTTTGTTGATCAATATTGTTTATATGGTATTACAACAAAAGGGGATTTTTTGGAATTTTGACATTTTAGTCATAATTATGCTTATTGCAATTCGATTTTTGGAAGCGAAGGGTTTGGTGCCATTTTGTTGATTTGAGGCCATTGAGCCCATAGAGTTTTGCAGAGTTTTGTTTTATGACGTTTTGTGTCGCATGAGTGCAATTTTATAATGTACTTACTTTAATATTATGTGTGTCGATTTTGGATTATATTGGGTATTTTGTCTCATTCGGGTTTTGTTGAGAAGTGTTATTTATGCCGTAAGGCGACCAAATGGAATGTTTTTGGAACTTTGGTGTCGCGTAATTTCTCTTTCAAAGATTTGTGTTAGCACATTTTGTTGCAATTTATTCAATGTACGGATTGATTTATACGTGGCGTGAGTAATGCATGAAAGAACATACTGATTGTATTTCTTGACGATTTGCTTTGTATGCTTTTGATTAAATGATTATTTTATTATCATTTCACGCAAATGCATGGTTTTGATCTAGGGGCATGCATAACTTGGTAGCCACTAACCATTGTCACTTTGATAAATGAATCGTGAAAGAAAATGTTTTATCAATTTATTGCACTAGTGGAGGTCATTTGGTCAAAGTATGTTCTAATGTTGTGGGGATCACGCATGGTTTACGATACAATACATTTTGAAAACACGAACGTGTGAATCGTTGAACTTTGGTTAAATTTTGGTTTGATGATCATTTTGGAAAATGATAAACCTTTTTGGTTTTGGAGAAATAACGTATTTTGGGTATTTTAATGAGTAAATTTTAAGCATGGACATTTTAACATTTTACGTTACAAGTGAAAAACTTTTAGTGCAAATGCTCCGTGATGGGATTTTGGGAAAATTATTTGTCCTAACCTAGAGTGCGTGGAATTGTTTAAATTTTTGGAACATTAATGCGCATTGTTAGTATGATTCAAAAATTGAAGTCGATTTGAACCCTTTTTGGTGTCAACCAATTACAATCACTTATTTTCTCCTCAGTTTTGGGAAAACACATTAATGCGTGAATCTTGTAAAAAATGTTTTACTCTTATGTCATTATATGACTAAGTGAGAAAATTTTTAAATCTGATTTAAAGAATTTCATCTGTTGAAATTTTATTATGAACTATCTAATGCATGTAATTTTATTTCCGGAAAACCACTAGGGAAGTGTTACAAGTTTGCATGCGTACTCCAATTTGAGATTTCTTCATGATGTTTTAGTCAATATCTTCGAATGATGAAAACGTATTGACTTTTGTCTTTGAACTTGGAAGTAACGCAAATCATTTTATGTTTTACCCAAAGTATATTTATGGATCGTTTCACCGTTTTTGTGAAATAAACTGGTATGTGTGCGGACCTTGTTGGTGAATTTGATTCCATATCATTTTATGGTTAAAAAGGATTTTTGGGAGTCGGGTGACGTTTAAACTCCCTCTGAAATACGTACAAACTTTCTTGTTGCACACTATTTAAAGTAGGAAAATTACCTTACGTGCATGACATAAATTAATCCATGCTAGGGCCGTAGCGGTTCCTTTCAAAGAAGTTGTTTATTATGTTTTTGTGTTTTGTTAATAATCTAAACTACGATGAAATGGTTTTCAATATGATTTTCATACGTGGGACGAGCGTGTCCATTTTAGCACAACTACTGAGTAGATAGTAGTAGATTTTGCGCGTACAATCAATTTGATATGAAAACCTTTGTGTCGAAAATTTCTATAAAAGTTTTGATTGGCATATTTGTTTAGTAGCTCACTTGAGAACCTTGAACTCATTAGGAACTTGAAAAGGTTAAGTAACCCCGGTTAAGAGTATGTGTGTGGAACTTCGACCGTGGAAGGTTGGATATTCCGACGCGTGTTGGTACTGTAGGCTGTTGGTATTGGTTGCAGAGTCGATGTACTTATTGTAACTGAAGGGTTAGATTCGCGGTATCTTATTTTTGAAGTTGGTTGTAACCGTTATTGTTGGCAACTTGTTTTAGGCCTTAGTCAATTTTTGCATAAAGGACGTGTAGGACCTTATAGATACCGTATTGATAACCTTGGTTTTATGGGGATGCTCAGCGAATGGAACTCGTGTGTAGAGTACTGCAGTGGTTTGAATCTTGGTGGTATAATTAAGTGTCAACTTTGGATCTTGAGGCCATGAACCGTCAGTGTATTTGAAAGTGTTGTAGTCCAATCTTAAGGGAAAATCGTATCACTTGTAGTGTTTTTAAGAAGTTCGAATTGTGATAAGTGAATTAGTGGGACGACTTTCCTTGAATGGTAAAAGAATTTGCAGATTAGGTGATCGGTAATGGGATGTGTTCTTGGATTTGCATGAATCGTTGGGTCAAGGACGGCCACATGTTTTGGGGTCTATTAGTGCTTGTTAGGGTCAAATGTCAATTCAGCATCGGGACGGTTGGATTTGAGGATTTTGTTGATTTCAGTGATATTCAAACCTCGGGTTGGTTAGGGAAGAAACTTTAAAACGTGTAGACTTGGGCTGAGTGGAAGTCGAGATCGGACGATGAGGAAGTATGGATCACCTAAGGTTGGGAGATGACCGGAGTCACTCAGTTAGAGGCTACCTTAATAAAATTAAGCATTCACTCGGGCGTAAGTGTAGTGGGTCTAATTGGTCATTGATCGTGAGTATCGTCATGAAGTTGTCATAGCAGTTCTGGCAAGAAGGGATTCAAAATTCAGTTGGAAACTGAGGCAACATGGAAAGGGTTGAGTTCGATAACCCTTGGGTGTTTGGGGACTAGATTTCGAGGACGAAATCATCCTAAGGTTGGGAGGATTGTAACACCCGTAATTTTCGGATAAGTACAATTTCGAGTCAGTGTGAAACCGATCTTTTAAGAAAAATATGAAAAATAGGATTTTGGTTTAAAACTTAGATTTTATGGTCTTGTTGGATGGGAAATTCGAATACGAGTCCAACGGTTCTTTCGAGAGCGAAAACGAAGCTGTAACGAAGAAGTTATGGCCAACACAGTTTTGGTACCGCGGAGCTACTGTGACCCGCGACTATGACCAGTGTCAAAGTCGCTGGTCATTGTCGCGGACGGGTACCTGGTTGCTGTCAAATGCAATTTTTCAAGCTTTCTCTCATTTCTCACCTCCCAATCAACCCCTTTCTCTCCCAAACTATCTCCCACCCTCTCATATGAACCCTAAGTGATTTTAGGGCATTTTCTTGGGGTATCAAAGTGTTCTTTCATCATCAAACTAAGAAGTGGATGCTAAGATCAAGAGTTCATCTTCTCCATCTCCATCTTCAAGCTTCATCTCCATTTTCTTGGGATTCTAGGGTTTTGAGATTTTACTCAAGATTCATGGGGTAAGTTCATATTATTCTTTACTAAATCCTTATTTGAGTTATAAATACTCTATTTTCAAGTTGCTTTGTGAAAACTTTGTACATGCCAAAAATGTTATTTTCCAAGTATTTATGTGTTTTACATGAAAAATTATCATTGGTTGAGTTATTTGGTGGATTTTGACTTTTGAAGTATTTAACTTGGGAAATATTGTAAAATACCCATATATGGGATTTTTGGGAAACTTGATAGATAAACCACAAACGAAAATGTTTTGAGGAATTGTAAAGCCCGTGTCCCGGTGCGTTTATTAATTAATTTTTAATTATTTAAATGTTTACCTTTAATTGTTTTTGGTTAGTGGTTTGGTGTCAAAAAGGACCAAAAATGTTAGCTTACGTGTCTTTTGTTATAGATTGTGAGATAAGGTGTAGTTGAGGGGCTAATGGTGCATTTTTTGGAACTTGTTGCATGGGTCTCGGCCCATGGCTGAAATTCCATTCTCGTGTTTCTTTTTCTTGTAATCCAAGCAAACCAAACATCCCTAAACCCTACGATCCAATTCTCCTTCCCCTTGGGTGGTGCGGCCGAGAGAGAAAGAAACGAAGAGAGAGAGAGATCGCGAAAAGGAGAGAGAAGAGAAGAAAGAACCAGCGGCAACCACCCCTCGCCGCCGCTGCTGCTGTCGCCGGAGGTCGCCACACCTGGGTCGTCGGAGGTCGAGAGGGAGGAGACGGGTTGTGGTGTTGAGACGTCGTCGTGAGGTAAGTAGCTCTCTCGTTCGTCTCGTTTCTTTTCCTTTTTCCTTTTCGTTTTTCCGGCGAGACCATCACCGCCGCAGTGGCTGTGGGTGGAGGGCGGTGGCAGTGGGTAACACTCGTAGCGTAAATCCCAAACCGTTAAGCCGAACGCGAACCGTTTTATAAAGTTATCTTTTTATGCAAATTCTAGGTGTGCTGTCCAGTTTTCGTTTGACCATAACTTTTCCGTCGTAACTCCGTTTGAGCCGAAACTGGCGCCCACGGTTCAAGTTCGGGGTCGAGCACGTTTTCTGTGTTTTAGCGGAAAACTGGTTCGGTCTCTAGCTGGGCGAAAAAGGGGTCGCAAGTTCGGTGATTCGTCATTTTATGTGTAAAATTCTGGAATCTGCCACTGTTTTGTGTAGACCATAACTTTCTGCTCGTAACTCGTTTTAAGGTGAAATTGGTGCCCAAAGTTCCCAAATCGAGTTGGGAAGGTTTTTCGTGTGTTTCCGAAAGTCTGATTAAGCCCGTAGCTAGGCTGTATTGGGCTGTTTGTGCAGGCTGGACCGAAAACTGGCAGCTTTGGTAGTCGTTTGTATTTAATTCATAATAAATTGTAGAAAAATCGTTAGGAGGCGTATAATATATCCTTGAAACCCTATCTCAGAGTACTTTCTAATCATGATATAATATTGGGAATTTTCTGGGTTTAAGGAGGTCGAAACAGGTCCCGAACAGACCTGTTTGGCGAGACCGGGAAGTAGTTTTAGTGACGGTTTAAGCGGGTGTCGTGTCGTAGGGTCCGGGTCTCGTATTGATACGTTTTAACGTGCGTTTAGGTGTTGGGAAGTGACCGTAATTGGGACGCTTGAATTTGTATTGTTGAGCTAGGCGCGCATTCGAGGTGAGTTCTCTCACTATAACTAATGTCGGTTATTTTTACATTACGTTGTGTATGTATGTGGTAGTTCTATTTGCTTTTGATGCGGGGTTAAATAGTGGGGTGTCTAGTCGGACCTTTATTGTTGTGACTACGCGGGTGGCGTAGGAGTTCGGCGGGGCCGAGGGTCACATACGCGGGTGGCGTAGTAATTCGGTGGGACCGAAGGTTGTATACGCGGGTGGCGTATGAACCCGGGGGTGCAGGGTTGCGTTTACACGATGGTCGTGTGGTCGGTGGGGCCGACGTATGCCTATTAGGTGGGTTGGTGTGAGTATGCGGGTTTATGATTTGTTCGTAGACATGAATGCTGTTTATGTGCTATTATCTGTTTATGGTGGTGTGGAAATAACTGTGTTATTTATGGTGTTTGAATTCACTAAGCTTCGTGCTAACCCTTTTCCCATAAACTGTGGTTTCAGGTCCGAGCGGCTCCAAGGCGTGACGAGTACACACTGGCGCGCGAGGAGAGCTGGTTGTTTTATGATTTTTAATAATTAAACGTTTATTCCGCTGGTTTTTATTATGAAGATATTAATTATGAGTTTGCAAACGAAACGTTGGGATTATTTAATGAGTTGTTATAAATGAAATGTTTGTTTAAAAATTTAAATTTGCTTGAAATTTTGGGACGTTACAGGAATTGTCATATACATGGAGTCTATTTGACATGAAAATGCATTTTAGTATAATTTGGAAATATGCATATAGTACGTTATGGGATGATTGGAAAATATAACGGCGTGAGTCCCTTGGAAAAGAGGGTTGTCCTAACCTAACGTCTTGTTTTGGGTTTTCATGGATTTGAAATATTTATTGGCAAAAGTGTGTGTTGTTACGTTTAATCTCATTATATGACTTTTCATGAATTATCTTTTAAGTCAGTTGAGCTTATGGCTCGGTATCGGATTTTGTTAAGTATTGAGGACGATTGTCCAGTTTTGATAGCTCAAGTCGAGTTTTGATCATGATTTAAGTTATTGGGGAATTGCATGTTTTGAATGCACTTGTTTATTCATTTGGGGTCGTGTAATGTTTTAGACATTGTTAGCTATGGATCCATAGGCAATTGAGTTTCCTTAGTCTCGCGGGCAATAGATCTGGAGTGATTGAGCTCAGCTTACGAGACGTTAGTTTATCTTTTGTAGCACGAAATAGGCATCGGGTTCCATGATAAGTAAGGCGTGGGCCTATATGGTCGGGCGTCGTCTCATGGGCAGTAAGGTGTAATCCCAAATGTGCTGTTATGGATTTGGAGTGACCCAATGTATAGATCTGGAGTGGTTGAAGTTGGGGGCTCCCTAGTCTCGCGGGCAATAGATCTGGAGTGATTGAGCTCAGTTTACGAGAGTAATCCACGTGTGTGTTTTATTGCATAGTAGGTGACCCACTTTTGTGTTCCGTCACGTGCAATGTATACAGGCCTCCCCCGTCACCGAAAGGTGTTGTTTTGGGTATTTGTGTTTATCCATGTTTTCGGCGACGTATTATATTTATGTGAATTGTTCTCCACGTTATGTGAGTTATGGGTTATGATTTATCCAAGTTTGGGATATTTGGAATAATGACGATTTATTTATAAATCGTTTTGAGAATCAACTGCTATTTAACCTTTTACGTTGGTTTTGGGGATACGTCCATTTTGAGAAATCATTTCATATTAAAGTTTTCAGCACGAGATTTGCGTGAGTTGAAAAATGGGTGATTTGCATCTAAAGTAAATTCTTTTGAACTCATGACTTAAAATTGTACCTCTCACGATTTATGAATTTATATGGTCATGATAAAACTCTTGAACTCATTAGGCGTTAGCCTAACCCTTTTTATTTGTCGGCATGTGCAACAGGCTCAGGTTGGGAGTAGCTTTAGCTACATTGTGAAGTGGCGAGTGCTAGTAGAGTGCCCGAGAGGTGATTTTGATTAGTGAATCTTCCGCACTAATTTGGGAATAGTAACTTATACTTGTGTTAAGTAACACCCGGTGTGAATTTGGTCTTTGTAATAAGACTTGAGTGATAATTGTTTGAGGGTAAATTATAGATTTTAATTTGAGGTAATTTTTGTATTGTCTTATAAAGAGAAATTCTATTCATTTGGATGTATTATTGAAAATTTTATTTAGTTGCTATTTCCAAAATTTGAGGTGTTACAAGTTGGTATCAGAGCATAAGTTTGAGAGAATTAGGTGTTGATTTTGGATATCAAGACTCAAACTAGCGTTCTTTTAAGTAAATGAAAGTGAGATTGCACCATTAGACACTTTAAGATAGGATGTTTTGAGTTCGATGAAGTCGCTAGAAACAAGAATCACGTCGAGAGTAGCAAGGATAGTTTATCCCTAACATATATTCTCTTGAAATAATTATATTCACCATGCAACCATAATATTGCTACGTAGTTTTGTTTAATTGTAGGGCATTTTGGTAAATTGCTTACATTTGTTATAATGTACTTGTTGCAACTTCGGCTAAAAGTTCTCCATGAAGTCCCCGTTCCCAACTTATGGTTGGACGAAAGAGTAACAAAAGTCGTCAGTATTGTGACCACTCAGAGTATATGCAAGCCTGATTGAATTGTTAATTTTTCTTTGTTCGAGGTTTTTTTGATTTGCTTGAGAGTGTTTCTTCCTAACTTAGTTTCTTAGTAGAGAATCTTGAAAAAAGAGTTTTATTCATATTATGCAAAATGAAACATATTATATCAATTCTAATTTCATTTTTATACATAGTTTGATTTCAATTTAAATTAAAAATGCAATTGAAATAATTATATATTGATGATTGTAATAAGTTGTTCTTTCTAATTATATATATATATATATATATATATATATATTTGGTTATTCTGATTTATATATATATATATATATATACATGTGTGTGTGTGTGTTTCTATTGTTTTTTGTACATATTGCTATATTGATAATAATAAGTTTTAGTTTTGATTATAATTTTGACTATATATATATTGATTCATAATAATTTTATTTTATGTATATTGATTTTAGTAGTGATATTAAATGTAATAAGTATTGATTTAATTAGTGAACTTAAATGTAATAAGTGTATTATTTATTAATGAGAGAGTTAGTAATAAGTATTTAATTATAAATTAAATTTATTTAATGATATTAAATGTAATAAGTATTTCATTTATTAAAGAAAGGGTTAATAACAAGTATTTAATTGTATATTGATTCTAATTTTATTCATATATATTGGTTCTAATGTCATTTATATTTATATATTGAATTTAATAAGACTTTAAATAATAATAATTTTTAATTTAATGTATTGATTACTTTATATACTAACTAATTTTAGATATTTGATTTTATTTGAAAATAATACATATCAATATATATACATATTGTAGTAAAAAAAATTAAAACTCGTGTGGCATGTCATTTAAATATATTGTTTATAAAATAATATATATAAAGAGCGTTATGTAAATAATACAACCGACAATGATCATAAGGTATTATATTGATGTGAATAATAGTCATCTTCAATTACTTATTTATATTAATTATATCATTTTATTATTAAAAATACATATATTATTATATTTAATTATCATCTAAATAGGAGTATATATTGATCGTAATTTCATTTATATAATGTAACATCTCGAATTTTCTTAAATAATGATGATGAGTTTTATTAATTAATTGAGTATAATTAATTGATAAGTTATGATTTATTATTTGATAAATTAATTTTAGAGTTTAACCCCGAATAAGTTACGTTTAATCGTTTTTATGGAATAATAAGTTAGGGGTAAACTTTAATTTTAATTTATAAGTATGAGGGTTAAAGTTGCCATTAGATGGAAGTTTGGGGTGAGTGGTGAAACTTCAAATCCACCCACCGCCTTTTTCATATCAAATAGAAAGAAATATCTTCTTCTTTTCATTTCTATCTTGTTTAGTGTGTGTGTGTGTACGGTGTAAACGAGAGAGAGATAGAAACGAAGAAGAAAAGAAGGTGAAGAAGAACAAGAAATCAGCTGAATTTAAGGAGGAATTTGTGAGAAACAAAGGTATTTCTTTTACTTAAACTCTTCATGTTATGTTTATAGAAATATCTATGAATATTTAGAAATGGGTTTTGGTGATTTTGGATGATTATGAGAATCTGAATTTATAGATATGTTATGCTAGGGGTATCAAACATATTTGCATGTTCACAGAATCAAACATAGCTTAAAAGTATAAAATCTGGGTTTTAGATAATTTCAGTGGGTTGAGACATTCAAGCATGTCGCAACAGTGCATTGCGACATTCATGAATGTCGCAGCCTTAAGAACGACAAGGAAGTGAAGTCGCAATAGAAGGTTGCGACTTGGTGGTGAAGTCGCAATAGAAGGTTGCGACTTGGTGGTGAAGTCGCAATAGAAGGTTGCGACTTGGTGTTGAAGTCGCAATAGAAGGTTGCGACTTGGGGTTGAAATCGCAATAGAAGGTTGTGACATGGTGACCATGTCGCAGTAGTTGATTGCGACTTGCACTGTGCATTGCGATAAGAGATTTTCATATTTAGTTGGTTGCGACTTAAGACGAAGATTTTTAGATGATAAGGATTCTTAGTTTTAGAGAGTTCTGTTCTGTAATTTAATATCAGTATATTTGAATATTGGGTATTACAGTAAATTGTGGTGGTGAAGACAGAAGTTCCTATGACTTTAAGGAAACAAAAGAAGTGTGACTTCGCACCAGGTGAGTTTATTCAACTCTATTTAAAATTCAGCAATTAATATTAAAATAGATATATAATATGTATGTCTGAACATGTTAATAAGGACTCGTCTTAACTAGTAATGAGTCCAAGTAGATGATTAAAAGTTATGATATGTTGATCCCCGTGCTAAAATGCAATGAGGGGATAGTTAAGAAGTCGAGGTGTCAAGACTATTAATATTCTTTATAAATGTTTATATATATAGAATATGTTTTGGAGATGAATATATTGTATGTTATGCACGTAGAATAGTAAGGGTAATAATACTTATGTATTGTGTGGCGATTGCTAGAAATAGGCATCCGGTCATAGTAGGGCACCTGGGTACGGTCTAATGGGAACCGAAATACTTGCCATTTGACCAAGGGATGTAATTTCTAGTGAATGAGCGTATCTTGAATCATCGTGAGGGCCCCGGTTGTGTATCGCGATATATTAATCCCATTGGGGTCAGTGATTCTGAGATGGTGAGGACGTGAAATGTGGAATAGGCAGATTTTGATTTGTAATTCCCATTTCGAATGGAAGATCGGAGATTTCCATTTTATAGGGAAGATCGGAGGTTTCCGTTGTGAAAGGAAGATTAGAGATAGGCATAAAGTAATTTGTAATCTCTACTTCCGGATTAAGAAATAGGCAGGTTTTGACTTGTAATTTCTTAGATAAGAGTAATGACTTTAAATCTGGGATGATTTATAGTAAATTCTTGATAATGATATTATGGCTAGACGAATTAGTCATAAGTATGGGAGTGGGGTAGATTCTCAGTATTGAAAGGAGTTGTTGTACGGTAAGATGGGCGAGAACAGGTTTGTTTTATCTACTGAGATTTTAATTGTTTAACTTTAATTTGATTTGAATATTCTCACTAAGCGAAAGCCTAATGTTTCAAGTTGAATTTTCTTACCAGGTACAAGCTCCGGGAAGTAAGTGGGAAAGTGTGATGAGGATCTTTTGGAAAGACTTAAACTTAGAGATAACGGATGATCTAGCTGTTCTTTTG
The DNA here is from genome assembly GCA_033807775.1 of Saussurea involucrata. Taxonomy (NCBI): domain Eukaryota; kingdom Viridiplantae; phylum Streptophyta; class Magnoliopsida; order Asterales; family Asteraceae; genus Saussurea; species Saussurea involucrata. The sequence continues at coordinate 99,984,286 of CM066322.1, forward strand.
ATGCTTTTGGGACGAAGGATTAGATAACTTAATTAATCTGATTATTATGTATGATTAGATTAATAGGTTATTTTAATTAGATGTACTGTATATAAAACCTTTACATTTGATCCTCAGGTTATAGAAGTTTGAAGTTTTACGATCATAACTTGTAGCAATTTTTAAGGTTTAAATTGGCCCTGTTTTTAGGGTGTTACAATATGGTATCAGAGCAGTAGTTTAAGCGAACTAGGTATGATTTTGAGATACCTAGACTTAAGCTGTGATGAATTAAGTTATGATCAGTGAGTTATGGGTAGAAGTACTAAGACTGGGTAGTCTTAGAGTCGACAGAAATACGCGAAGTTAGTACTGTAACAATGGTAATGAGAATTCTCATGTATGATATGTTCGCAATTTCAATTAGCTACTGTTATTATGAATATATTGTTACACAAGCATACTTGTTTCTAAATTGTTACGGTGACTGATTAGCGGTAAAGTACGTATTGTATGTCTAGTTGTATAAACCATTACTGATAAGTATTATGTGGTGCTCATTTAGATCAATGGTGAATACACCTCCGAGGTCTCCAAATTCTTCTATGAATAGGAATTGGTTAGACGATACGGGAGAAAGGCAAACTGGAGTAAGCGAAATTCAGGAGACGCCACCAGATTTTCTTTCTTTAGGAGGAATGCGAAATCGGGTACATCGAGGGGGTGCCAGTACTGCCGATCAAACACCATCAGATTCAGGTATGGAAGGCCGCATAATGGATAATGTAACCAGATTGATGAATGCATCAATGGAAAGGCAAGATGAAATGATGAACACCAATATGGGAAGACAAGCAGAAATGTTTATGAAAATGTTCAATGATCGAAGTACGGAACCAAGACGAACAGTAGTTGATACTAGTGTGATAAATCCAACTAGTAACCCAGGGTCGGAGACGGAAAGAAGGGTTGAAAGAAACTGCTCCTACAAAACTTTCCTGAGTTGTAAACCGCCGGAATTCAAAGGAGATGATAGTCTAGTGGCTTGTATGAACTGGATAAGAGAAATAGAACAAGCCTTTCGGGCTTGTGAGTGTTATGATGAAAAGTCTAAAGTTAGATTTGGGTCACAAATGTTACGCGGTAACGCGTTATCCTGGTGGAACGTACTGTCATCTTCTGTGACGGAAGCAGTTCTGAATGTCGTGACTTGGGAACAGTTCAAAGCAAAGATTTTGGAAGAATATTGTAACAAAACATAAATTGATAGAATCGAGGAAGAGTTCAGGAATCTCAAGAAAGGCAACATGACAGTGAGAAAGTATACCGAATCCTTTATGGAGAAGCTGAACCTGGTGGGGCATGTGGCTCCAGCTGAGAAAGACAAAATTAAAGCTTATCTGAAGGGTTTACCGGCGGATATGATGACCAGGGTCCGAAGTTCAAAAGCTACTACTTTAAGGGAGACGATTGAGGAAGCGAAAGTGATAGAAGAGATGTACGCCAAAGACAAATAAGAGAAAGCACATGTAGGAGAAAAGAGAAAGTGGGAAGGTCGTTCAGAATCTTCTCAGAAAACCAGATTGTTTGGCAAGAATATCCGTTATGACTCTCGTAGGGAACCAAGCTGGTGTTCTAAATGTAGAAGCAAACATTTTGTCTTGTGTGGAGTGGGTGGAAATAAATGTTACAAATGTGGGAAGGCGGGGCATATAGCCGTGAACTGCCCAATGCCGGGATCAGTGTGTTTTGAATGTAAGCAACCGGGCCACTTTCGAAAAGATTGTCCGAAGCTAAAGAAGGAGGGAGATCAGGGAAGGAAGTTGGTTATCCCTAAACCAACTGGGCGTACTTTCCAAATGACTGCTGAAGAAGCGAAAGGATCTAAAGATGTTGTCTCGGGTACATTCCTTATAAACTCCATTCCTGCACATGTGTTATTTGATAGTGGCGCAAACTATTCTTTTGTATCCAAGTTGTTCTACCGTAAGTTAGCTATGCCTGTCACTACTTTAGGAGATGCCTTAGTAGTTGAGATAGCTAATGGAGTTCAGTCTTTGGTTAGTGAAAGTTTGGTCGATTGTAAAATTTTGATAGAGGGAACATAATTTCCGATTGACTTATTGTTAATGGAAATTGGGGGATTTGATGTTATTGTGGGGATGGACTGGTTGAGCAATAACCAGGCAGAAATAATGTGTGCAAAGAAGATGATCCGAATTCCGATGACCGATATAGATGACGTATTCGTGTTTGGAGAAAAGCATAAAGGAGATATTCCGTTGATTTCAGTAGCAAAGGCGCGTAAATGTTTATCGAAGGGATGTTGGTCCTATCTAGCCTATGTTATAGATACGAAGTTAGAAAAGAATCAAGTACAAGATATCAAAGTGGTGCGTGAGTTTCCGGATGTATTTCCGGATGATCTTCCAGGTCTACCGGCGGAAAGACAAGTAGAGTTTTGCATCGATCTTATTCCAGGAGCAGCACCGATAGCTCGTGCACCTTACCGTCTAGCACCAGCTGAAATGACAGAAATGATGTCTCAACTGCAAGAGTTGTTAGATAAGGGTTTTGTTAGACCGAGTTCTTCGCCTTGGGGAGCTCCGGTATTGTTTGTTAAGAAGAAAGATGGCACTATGAGAATGTGCATAGATTATCGGGAGCTGAACAAGGTAACAATTAAGAATAAGTATCCGCTTCCAAGGATAGATGATTTATTTGATCAACTCCATGGAGCGGGATGCTTTTCTAAAATTGATCTAAGGTCGGGGTATCACCAAGTGCGGGTAAGAGAGGAAGACATTCCAAAGACGGCGTTTAGAACGAGGTATGGGCATTATGAATTTCTCGTGATGCCATTTGGGTTGACTAATGCTCCAGCTATATTCATGGATCTGATGAACAGAGTATGTCGACCGTTTCTAGACAAGTTTGTTATCGTTTTCATTGATGACATACTTGTTTATTCGGAGAATGAGTGTAACACCCCGCTTACCATGACACAATATTGTCCGCTTTGCCCCACTGGCTCACGGCTTTGTTCTTGGCGACCTGGCGAGGACTTCCCAGGGGGTCACCCATCCTGGTACTACTCCCACCCAAGCACGCTTAACCACAGAGTTCCCAAGGAACCTGCATGCTTCTGGCCCCAAAACACGTTGTGTCTGGTAAGGCCAAGGTTTACTAATATACCCAGCATCTCTCCTGTTCACGGCCGATGTGGGATATGCCTAAGGTGTTATACACCCCCCCCTTAGGGACTCATCGTCCTCGATGAGGTTTGCCCCACCATCCCGAATGGCACAGGAGTGGCTCTGATACCATTTGTAACACCCCCTTACCACGACACAATATTGTGTCGTGGTAAGGGGGTGTTACAAATGGTATCAGAGCACAGCTTGAGTGAATCAAACACATCTCGGTGTGTTTGGTCTCAAGTTGCGGCTATGAAGTTTTAAACTCTTTTACTAAAATCTTTGAGAATAAAGGAAAAAGGAAAACCCGTTTGGGAAAGGGTGATCGGGGGCGCAGTGTGTACAGTCAGCCGACGCTATGTGGGAAATGTTCAGCACACACACAAGATTTTGAATTATGGTTTTGAAAGTGCATGAAATCGTTTTATCACGGGAGTTGCAAACTTTGTTAGAATTTGTCTCATTTCGTTATTTTTCAACGGTTCTTTCGGGTAAGACGATATCCGTGTTTTGTGGTGTTTAAAATGTTGGGCAAGTGACTACGGCTTGTGACTTTAACAATGGAACTCCTCCACATATGTTAGAGTTGAGACGGAAAGTTACATTCCACGATGTCTGTATAAAACTATTTGAGTGATTTGGTTAAAATAAGTTTTGTTTTACGACATGTTGAGTCGTGTGGGTTTAATTTCACGAGGTGCATATCTCATTTGTTTATGTGACCCCCTGGGAAGTCCTCGCCAGGTCGCCAAGAACAAAGCCGTGAGCCAGTGGGGCAAAGCGGACAATATTGTGTCGTGGTAAGCGGGGTGTTACAATGAGGACGACCATGAACGCCATCGTCGGGAAGTTTTAGAAGTACTACGAAAAGAGAAATTATATGCAAAATCCTCTAAATGTGAATTTTGGTTGAAAGAGGTACAATTTCTCGGGCATGTGATTTCATCGGAAGGTGTGAAAGTAGATCCAGCAAAGATAGAAGCAATGATGAATTGGGAGACTCCGAAAAGCGTGTCTGAAATAAGAAGTTTCTTGGGTCTAGCAGGTTATTACAGGAGGTTTATTAAAGACTTCTCAAAGATTGCTTCTACTTTGACTATGTTGACTCGTAAGAATGTGAAGTTTGTCTGGACCGAAAAACAGGAGTCAGCTTTCAGAACCTTACGGCAGAAGTTGTGTGAAGCTCCTATTCTTGCACTGCCAGAAGGAACTGAAGATTTGGTAGTCTATAGTGACGCATCAAAAATGGGTTTAGGATGTGTATTGATGCAACGAGGTAAGGTGATTGCCTATGCATCGAGACAATTAAAAGAACATGAAAAGAACTATCCTACCCACGATTTGGAATTAGCAGCTGTTGTGTTTGCTTTAAATCTATGACGTCATTATCTCTATGGAACGAAGTGTACACTCTTCACTGATCACAAAAGTTTGCAGCATGTTTTTGATCAGAAGGAGCTAAATATGAGGCAAAGGAGATGGCTTGAATTATTGAAAGACTACGATTGTGAATTGCATTACCACCCAGGTAAAGCAAATGTTGTAGCCGATGCCTTGAGCAGAAAAGAGTATAGTGGGTGCTTGAAAACGACAAACGCCAGGATTGATGTAATGTCAAGTCTGATTGAAAGGATAAAAGCTGCCCAAGTGGAAGCTTTGGTAGAAAGCAACTTGAAGGAAGAAGTGATGAGCAAACAACATCTTCAACTGATGGAAGATAGCCGTGGGATTAAGTTGTTCCAAGGCCGTGTTTGGGTACCAAAGATAGGTGGAAACCGTGAGTTGATTCTCGAAGATGCGCATAGATCTAAGTATTCTATACATCCGGGTAGTACCAAGATGTATAGAGATTTGAAGTTACATTATTGGTGGCCGGCTATGAAAGTGGATGTGGCACGAATAGTAGAGAAATGCGGAACTTGTTCGTTAGTAAAATCAGAACACCAAAGACCATACGGAAGTTTCCAATCTTTGGAAATTCCAGAGTGGAAATGGGATAAGATTACCATGGATTTTGTGACAAAGTTACCAAAGACGCAAGGAGGTAACGATACCATTTAGGTAATAGTCGATCGACTGACGAAGAGTGCTTATTTCTTAGCTATGAAAGAAGCATCACCAATAGATAAATTGGCGAAGCTTTACATTGATGAAGTAGTGTCACGACACGGTATACCGGTGTCTATTGTGTCTGATCGTGACAGTCGTTTTACTTCCAGGTTCTGGCAGTCGCTTCAAGAAGAATTGGGTACGAGAGTTAATTTAAGTACTGCTTATCACCCACAAACTGACGGCCAAAGCGAAAGAACAATACAGACTTTGGAAGATATGCTTAGATCGTGTGTGGTAGATTTTGGAGGTAACTGGGATTCTCATTTGCCGTTAGTAGAATTTGCTTATAACAACAGTTACCATTCCAGTATTGGAAGGGCACCTTTCGAGGCATTATATGGTAGAAAATGCAGAACTCCGGTGTGCTGGTTAGAAGCCGGAGAGAAACAGTTTGCTAGTCCGGAACGTGTGCAACAAACCGCGGACAAGGTAAAGGAAATTCGGCAGCATATGAAAGCGGCTCATGATAGACAGAAAAGTTATGCTGATCCGAAAAGAAGACCAAAAGAATTTCAAGTTGGGGAGCGTGTAATGCTTAAAGTATCCCCATGGAAAGGTGTGATACGGTTTGGAAAGCGTGGGAAGTTGAGTCCTCGTTTTCTAGGACCTTTCACTATCACCAAAAGAGTTGGTCTACAAGCGTATCAATTGGATCTTCCACCTGAGTTGGAAGGAATCCATAATACATTTCATGTGTGTTATCTTCGGAAATGCTTAGCCGAAGAACAGGATGTGATTCCACTTACTGATGTTAGGGTGGATGAAGGGAGCCGATGTGTTGAAGAACCGGAGGCAATCTTGGAAAAGTCAGTTAAGAGGTTACGAAGTGGTAAAGAGGTAATTATGTTAAAAGTACAATGGAAACACCATCGAGGTGCTAACGTGACGTTAGAAACGGAGGAAGACATGAGGAATAGATATCCTCATTTATTTACTTAGCTTTGATTTCGAGGACGAAATCATTTCCAAGTTGGGGAGTATTGTAACATCTCGAATTTTCTTAAATAATGATGATGAGTTTTATTAATTAATTGAGTATAATTAATTGATAAGTTATGATTTATTATTTGATAAATTAATTTTAGAGTTTAACCCCGAATAAGTTACGTTGAATCGTTTTTATGGAATAATAAGTTAGGGGTAAACTTTAATTTTAATTTATAAGTATGAGGGTTAAAGTTGCCATTAGATGGAAGTTTGGGGTGAGTGGTGAAACTTCAAATCCACCCACCGCCTTTTTCATATCAAATGGAAAGAAATATCTTCTTCTTTTCATTTCTATCTTGTTTAGTGTGTGTGTACGGTGTAAACGAGAGAGAGAGATAGAAACAAAGAAGAAAAGAAGGTGAAGAAGAACAAGAAATCAGCTGAATTTAAGAAGTAATTTGTGAGAAACAAAGGTATTTCTTTTACTTAAACTCTTCATGTTATGTTTATAGAAATTTCTATGAATATTTAGAAATGGGTTTTGGTGATTTTGGATGATTATGAGAATCTGAATTTATAGATATGTTATGCTAGGGGTATTAAACATATCTGCATGTTCACAGAATCAAACATAGCTTAAAAGTATAAAATCTGGGTTTTAGATAATTTCAGTGGGTTGAGACATTCAAGCATGTCGCAACAGTGCATTGCGACATTCATGAATGTCGCAGCCTTAAGAACGACAAGGAAGTGAAGTCACAATAGAAGGTTGCGACTTGGTGGTGAAGTCGCAATAGAAGGTTGCGACTTGGTGTTGAAGTCGCAATAGAAGGTTGCGACTTGGGGTTGAAATCGCAATAGAAGGTTGCGACATGGTGACCATGTCGCAGTAGTTGATTGCGACTTGCACTGTGCATTGCGATAAGAGATTTTAATATTTACTTGGTTGCGACTTAAGACGAAGATTTTTAGATGATAAGGATTCTTAGTTTTAGAGAGTTCTGTTCTGTAATTTAATATCAGTATATTTGAATATTGGGTATTACAGTAAATTGTGGTGGTGAAAACAGAAGTTCCTACGACTTTAAGGAAACAAAAGAAGTGTGACTTCGCACCAGGTGAGTTTATTCAACTCTATTTAAAATTCAGCAATTAATATTAAAATAGATATATAATATGTATGTCTGAACATGTTAATAAGGACTCGTCTTAATTAGTAATGAGTCCAAGTAGATGATTAAAAGTTATGATATGTTGATCCCCGTGCTAAAATGCAATGAGGGGATAGTTAAGAAGTCGAGGTGTCAAGACTATTAATATTCTTTATAAATGTTTATATATATAGAATATGTTTTGGAGATGAATATATTGTATGTTATGCACATAGAATAGTAAGGGTAATAATACTTATGTATTGTGTGGCGATTGCTAGAAATAGGCATCCGGTCATAGTAGGGCACCTGGGTATGGTCTAATGGGAACCGAAATACTTGCCATTTGACCAAGGGATGTAATTTCTAGTGAATGAGCGTATCTTGAATCATCGTGAGGGCCCCGGTTGTGTATCGCGATATATTAATCCCATTGGGGTCAGTGATTCTGAGATGGTGAGGACGTGAAATGTGGAATAGGCAGATTTTGATTTGTAATTCCCATTTCGAATGGAAGATCGGAGATTTCCATTTTATAGGGAAGATCGAAGGTTTCCGTTGTGAAAGGAAGATTAGAGATAGGCATAAAGTAATTTGTAATCTCTACTTCCGGATTAAGAAATAGGCAGGTTTTGACTTGTAATTTCTTAGATAAGAGTAATGACTTTAAATCTGGGATGATTTATAGTAAATTCTTGATAATGATATTATGGCTAGACGAATTAGTCATAAGTATGGGAGTGGGGTAGATTCTCAGTATTGAAAGGAGTTGTTGTACGGTAAGATGGGCGAGAACAGGTTTGTTTTATCTACTGAGATTTTAATTGTTTAACTTTAATTTGATTTGAATATTCTCACTAGGCGAAAGCCTAATGTTTCAAGTTGAATTTTCTTACCAGGTACAAGCTCCGGGAAGTAAGCGGGAAAGTGTGATGAGGATCTTTTGGAAAGACTTAAACTTAGAGATAACGGAGGATCTAGCTGTTCTTTTGATGCTTTTGGGATGAAGGATTAGATAACTTAATTAATCTGATTATGATGTATGATTAGATTAATAGGTTATTTGAATTAGATGTACTGTATATAAAACCTTTACATTTGATCCTCAGGTTATAGAAGTTTGAAGTTTTACGATAATAACTTGTAGCAATTTTTAAGGTTTAAATTGGCCCTGTTTTTAGGGTGTTACATATAATGAGTTTGTAAATATGTTGATTATATATATTCCTTGAATGTTATGTGAAAAAAATTAAAAATGTGACATAACTTAAATAAAAAAAATTAGGTGCAAACAAAGATCATGAAAAGATTAATTAACTAATTAAACATTTTGTTAATAACTACATAAAAATGCAAAATTTGAGGGAAAAAAGAAGAAGAAATTTGGGATTGAGATGTCTAGAAAATGCCTTCTCATGTGTTTTTTCTTATAAAATTACAAATTGAAAAATAATAAACTATGTAGACATAAAAGAATGAGAAGAAAAATCCACAACAGAAACCAAGATAACAATTATAAATAAATTGAATGAAAAACCAAAAACTTATTTAACAACATTATGTAAAACACACAAAACATTAAAAAATGCAAAATATGAGGGAAAAGGATGAAATTTGTGGTTGAGGCGCTTAGAAAATGCCATATCATGTGCTTTTTCTTATAAAATTACAAATTGAAAATTAAGAAACTATGTAGATATAAAAGAATGAGAGAAAAAATCCACAACAAAAACCAAGGTAACAATTGTAACTAAATCGAATGAAAAACCAAAAACTTATTTAACAATAATATGTAAAACACACAAAACATTAAAAAAAAGTATGCAAATTTTTTTATAGAAAAAGAACAATGATATTGATTGAGAAGACACACACATATACACATATCAAAACTATATAAAAACCGACGAAAATCATTACCTGGAAATTTTATGAAGATGGACAACAATATCGACGAAAAGTAGAATACACAAAGAAGAAATAACAAACAAATATACGACCCTAATACAACATAGTATATGTAATAACTCAATTTTCTTTTTAAAGAAGTGTGAGATGGGTGGAAGAATTATAAAGTCTAAAGTTTTGAGGGGGCCATAATGTAATTTGGTTGGAAGGTAACCCCAAATTGGGCACAAAACCCTGGGTTACATTTTGAGAACGGCGGTGTGTGTGGGTGTGAGCTGAAGAAGGAAATCAATCTAGCCATTTGGTTCTTGGAAGAAGGCAAGAGGAGGATTTCATCAGGGTAGCTCAAGCATGAGTTTGGAAAGGTAATACCCTAATCTTATGTTTTTCTGTTATGTCATGAGAGTTTTATGTCTTAAGGGTTCTTAGAGTAATCAAGGACCTAATCAGTGGTTAGGTGGTGTAAAGTTATGATTTTGTTGTTTAGTAGTGTGTTAGTGTTTCTTGCATTCATTTTCTACATATTTCGATCCCTGCACATCGATTTAGACGGTGGTTAAGTCATATTGATTACCGTAAATGTTGGTCCCGGAGGCCTATACAAGTTTGTAGAAGGGGGGGGGGGGGTTGAATACAAACACACCGATTTTACTTTTCTAAATTGTTTATTGATAAATCATTAACAATTTACAGCTTGTTGCGGAGACAAGATTAAGGATAAACCTAAATCTAAACAAGTTGGAACACAAAGGTTTCTTGCACTAAGAGAGATAAGGAAATTACTAATGAGATAAGAGATATGAACTTGTCCAGAGTTAGCAAGTTACTTCAAATGAAGAGAGTTCATCTCTTTATATACTGCATGCATTTAATGCAAGTCAGTATATACTTTACACGTGTTATCAGCTGGTTGGTTGCATGTCATTAAGAGATATGAACTTGTCCAGAGTTAGCAAGTTACTTCAAATGAAGAGAGTTCATCTCTTTATATACTGCATGCATTTAATGCAAGTCAGTATATACTTTACACGTGTTATCAGCTGGTTGGTTGCATGTCATTGACCTTGGTTGACAACCTTAGTAGCCGTATGGATGAATAGTTGTAAAGCCCGTGTCCCGGTATGGTTTTAAAATCCTTAATGTTCTTATTTTTTAAAAGCGAGTCTCTTTAACGGAAGTTGTCAAAGGGACCCCGAATGTTATACGTGGCGACCTTGTTTACCTTTGTGTTTTTGATGAGAAACCAGGGACCGAAAATGACAAGAACGGAATCGAGGAGGGTTAAAAAGGAAAATATGGGGTGTTTGGGTTTGAACGGCCAAGGGAAGGGGGACCGACCCCCCCCCTCTCTTCCTCTTCTCGTCAGTTTCCAAACCGTGAGAATCAAGTAACCAAGCAGCCCCTTTGTTTTTTTCGTTTTCTTTTCTTCAATATTTCAATCGGCCGGAGTAGGAAAGGGAGAGAGAGACCGCGAGATAGAGAGCACCGAGCAGAGAGAGAGAGAGTGGGTCGCCGGAGAGCTTCTCCAGTCGCCGGAGGTCGCTGCCACCACCACCATTCGCCGGAGAAGTCGAGGGAGGAGGAGCAAACATCGAAAGGTAAGTCGTTCCCCTTGTTCCGTATCGTTTTCTCTCCTTGTTCGTTTTTCCGGCGAGGCAACCACCGCCGCCCGCCGCCGCTACGGTGGCCATGGGTGGACGGCGGTGGCTGGGTGCTTGTGGGTATGCGTGTGTTTATGTCTGTAGTGAATAGCAATCGAGAGTATAGAGGGAGGTGGTGCGAGAATGGGGTGGTAAGTGCGTGCGGAGAACCGTCGCCGGAACGCCGCCGCCGCCGCCGTGCCCCACTGCCGGAGGTGGCAGTGGGTGGTGCCCGTGGCGTAACCCTAAAACCACCTTGACCGTAACCTTAAACCATAAACCGTTAATCCTAATCTCAGAAACCGTTTTATCATTTCATGTGAATGGTTGTAATCTGCCACTGTTTTGCGTAGCTCATAACTTTCTGCTCGTAACTCCGATTGAGCCGAAGTTGGTACCCACAATTCCAGTACGGGGTCGGCCACGTTTTCCGTGTTTTAGCGGAAAACTGGTTCAGTCTCTAGCTAGGTGAAAAAGTGGTCGCGAGTTGGTGATTTGTCATTTTATGTGAATGTCGATTTTCTGCCTCTGTTTTGTTATGGCCGTAACTTTTTACTCATAGCTCGGATTGAAATGGAATCGGTGGCCAAAGCTCACTAATCGAGTCAGGAAAGTTTTTCGTGTTTTGCCGAAAGTCCGTTTAGGCCTGTAGCTGGGCCGTATGGGGCTGTTTATACAGCCTGGTCCGAAAAACTTCCAGCTTTCTGTCCCTGTTTAGTTTTACGCATAACTTTTGCTTGGAATGTCGGTTTGGGATGGGACTGGTGCCAAAAGTTTCGTTTCGGAGTCTATTAAGTTTCCTCTGTCTTGTGGAAAGACCAATTCGGACCATAGCTAGGGCGAAGTTGCCATGTTGTACTGATAGGTCCGGGTGTTCGCTGCTCTGCGAGGCATTCTTGTAAAATCTATAGTAAATTATAGAAAAATCGTTAGGACGCGTGCGATACGTCCCTGAAACCGTAAGACTTAGAACTTCGTAATTATGAATTTTAATTTCTGTATTTATCAGTTTTAAGGGGGTAAAACAGGTCCCGAGCAGACCCGTAATTTCTAATAAAAAGCTGGAATTTTAGTCGTTTGAAAACTAGTAAACGTGTTATGGGTCGGGACTTTCCTTTGACTTTTATTACGTATTTAGGTGGGAGAAAGTGAAGAAGATTGCCGTGTTGGTGTTGCGTTTCGTGAGCACGTTGCTTAGCCTTGAGGTGAGTTCTCTCACCGCGTAGTTAGGAATTTCATGTATGTCGTTCTTTGTGTTACGTGTTACTACGTGTATTTATGTGCTTACCTGAACTAGATGGGATGTGATAACTGGTTGTGATTTGTTAAATTCGTATGTGGAATATATATATGCATGTGTACACCTCGGTGGGACTGAGGGGCTCGGTGGGACCGAGGGCTTGGTGGGACTAAGCTAGTACAACAATCTTTACTCGGTGGGACCGAGGGCTCGGTGGGACTGAGCTTGCATTAATGTATTTTGTGTACTCGGTGGGACCGAGGTTTGTGCTTATATAATAAACATTATTGTGGTTTGATATTCGTGGTGATGGTGATGTTACCTACTTGCGAGTAGGGGTGATGTGCGTGGGGTTGCTACCTACGTGTGTGGTTGGATTCACTAAGCGTTATAGCTTACCCCTTCCCAATATGTTGTTATTTCAGGTGCGGGCGGCAGTCGGGCGTGACCGTACACACATCAAGCGCAGAGCATCAAAGATTGTTAAACTTTCACTTTCAAACCCTTTGAATTTAATTATGTATTTTTCCGCTGCATAAACTTTGTTGACGGTTTGAGTCAACGACTTTAATTTCAATTAAGACATGAGTTACTAGATTATGGTTGTTTTACAATGAAATGGATGTTTTAAAATTTTTAAATTTCCTTGTAATTTTTGGGACGTTACAACTTGGTATCAGAGCCACTCCTGTGCCGTTCGGGATGGTGGGGCAAACCTCATCGAGGACTATGAGTCCCTGAGGGGGGGTGTGTGTAACACCTTAGGCATATCCCACATCGGCCGTGGACAGGAGAGATGCTGGGTATATTAGTAAACCTTGGCCTTACCAGACACAACGCGTTTTGGGGCCACAAGCATGCGGGTTCCTTGGGAACTCTGTGGTTAAGCGTGCTTGGGTGGGAGTAGTACCAGGATGGGTGAACCCCTGGGAAGTCCTCGCCAGGTCGCCAAGAACAAAGCCGTGAGCCAGTGGAGCAAAGCGGACAATATTGTGTCGTGGTAAGCGGGGTGTTACAAATGGTATCAGAGCACGGCTTGAGTGAATCAAACACATCTCGGTGTGTTTGGTCTCAAGTTGCGGCTAAGAGATCTTTAAATTCTTTTATCAAAAATCTTTGTTTTAAATGAAAAGAGAAAACCCGTTTGGGAACGGTGATCGTGGGCGCAGTGTGTACAGTCAGCCGACGCCAGCTGGGAAGGTAAGGAACTTAGTGTATCTATTGCTTTTCAGGTATAGTGTATGCATGCTAGATTGCTTATGTGAACTGTATGGTACCGTATGCTGGTTTATCGCTTATAGGAACTCATGCTAGCTTTGATAGCTTGTTAAGCGAATGCACTCTAGGTTGTATGCAGTAGGAACTGAATAGCCTTAGAATATTAGATTTAGTTCTATTGCGCAGCTCTTGTTTGAGTCCAACCGTTCTAGGATAGAATCTCTTATTCGAACGTCTATCTGGTTTTACACTGTATACGACCGTGCATTCACGAGGCGACTCGTCAGGGTTAGTGGGGCTTCCGTGTTAGCAAGGATAGTGGGTGATATGACCTTTCTAGGGAGTTAGGAAAGGTGTTTGTACGGGCTGGATTGGCTATACGTGTTTATTTGTGGTAGTCGACTACTTGAATGTCTCGGGACAGGACTCGAAACGAGTAAGGATAGGTGTGAAGGGTAGTAGTAGAGCTCCTACTATCTGAAGCACAGGATCCATGCTTGAGTCGGGGAGAGTCACGAGGGAGCCAAGGAGTGGAGTATGAGCGTGGTAGGGTGAGTTATATATGCTTATAGATCTCTGATTTTTCTCTTTCTAGAATGGTCAATACTAGGAGGAACAACGCGGCGGAGTCGCGAGCCGAGACGGGGATTACTGAGGAGCGTATTAGGGAACTGATTGCTACTGAGGTTTCCCACGCGATCGGGGAGGCGATCCCCGAGATCATCACCGCTATTAGAGAGGAGGTGGTGATCCTACTGGAGGAGCGTATTGCAGCTATTCCACTGCCTGCGGAGGGTCATCCCCGTAACCGAGAGTTCCAGTACCGGGATCTCTCCGCCTGTTCCCCGCCAGAGTTTAAGGGAGACCTGGATCCGATTACCAGCATGCGATGGGTATCTGACATGGAGTTCGCATTTTTGACCAGTGGTTGCCCGGACAACCTAAAGGTCCGTTTTGCAGTAAATCTACTCCGTGACGGCGCGAAGGATTGGTGCGCCACGGCATTGACGCCTGCCGAGCGCACTACTTTGACTTGGGACGAGTTTGTCACTCGTTTCCGTGCGGAGTATGTACCGCCAGTAGAAATGGAGCGAATCGCTAAAGAATTCCTAGAGCTCACCCAGACAACAGAGACGGTAAAAGAGATGAACAGGAAATTTACCGAGATGGCATTATTCTGTCCTCAGTATGCCGCCTCGGAAGAGATGAAGATGTCGAGGTATAAAGATATGCTACGCACGGAGATCCGAGAATTTGTTAGCACGGCACAGTACACCTCATTATCCGCCATGATGGACGCCGCTCGAAGGAGGGAGCTTGAGCTGGAGACCCAAGCTAAGAAGCGGAAGGCGGCACAGCCAGTGACGCCTATCTCGGCAGTGCCGAAGCGTTCGAGGTTCACAGGTACGCGCACGGGTTCTAGCAGTGGCAGGTTTAAGCCCCGTGATACCGGAGCAAGGAGAATAGAGGGGTGTTTTAAGTGTGGCCAACCCGACCATCTTAGCCGGGATTGTAAGACGCCGTTAATGGTCTGTTTCAATTGTAACCAGACGGGCCACGTAAGGGCCAACTGTCCTAGAGCAGGGGTAGCTGCTGGGGGTGGAGCTCAGAGGGTGCCTGGGAATGCCCCGTTGCGCATTACTGATGGTCGAGCTGGTCAGCCAGGGACGGGAGCGGCCCGAGGTAGAGTTCACCAGTTGACGGTGGATGAGGCACAGGCGACGCCTAAAGTGGTCACAGGTATGTCCCTTACTTCTTTCCTTTTGTCTTTCCTTTCCATGTCATGTATTTATTTGTGGTCGAACTATATGTTAGGTACATTCCTAGTTAACTCGGTGCCTGCAGTTGTGATGTTTGATAGCGGGGCTACTCACTCTTTTGTGTCTCGCACTTTTAGCGAGGGTTTAGGCCGAGTTGTAGGACGCTTGAGTTATCCTCTGGTTATTGAGGTGGCTGATGATAGGACCTTGACGGTCACAGACGTGTTTCGCTGGTGCACCTTAGAGATCTCAGGGGTGAGGTTTCCCATTGACCTGATCCCGATTGCTATGCGGGAGCTTTGCGTGATTGTGGGCATGGATTGGATGGATAAGTTCGACGCAGAGATTGTTTGTCGTCACAAACAAGTGCGAGTTCGAACCCCAAGCGGGGGAGAACTGTTGGTTCAGGGGGACTCGCCCAGACGGTCTACGGCAATATGTTCCGCGGCGAGGGCTCGGAGACACCTTCAGCATGGTGGTCAGGGGTACTTAGCGTACGTGATAGATACGCGTGTTGACGAGGCGAAGAAGACTGCCGAAGATGTGCCAGTCGTGAGGGAGTTTGCCGATGTGTTTCCCGACGAGTTACCGGGGATACCTCCTGAGCGACAGGTGGAGTTTCGAATCGGTCTGATTCCGGGTGCTGCTCCGGTGGCCAAGGCACCCTACCGCCCGGCTCTACCGGAAATGAAAGAGCTGTACGCCCAGCTGCAAGAACTACTCGAAAAGGAGTTCATTAGACCGAGCTGTTCGCCGTGGGGAGCACCTATCTTATTCGTGAAGAAGAAGGATGGATCACAGCGGATGTGCATAGATTACCGAGAGTTGAATAAGCTTACGGTAAAGAATCGTTATCCTTTGCCAAGGATTGACGATTTGTTCGACCAGCTTCAGGGGGCCTCATGGTTCTCCAAGATTGATCTACGGTCGGGGTACCACCAGATGCGGGTCAGGAGTGAGGACACGGAAAAGACGGCTTTCCGTACGCGATACGGTCATTACGAGTTTGTGGTGATGCCTTTTGGACTCACCAATGCACCTGCAACGTTCATGGACCTCATGAACCGAGTGTGTAGTCCGATGTTGGACCGTTCGGTGATTGTGTTCATCGATGACATTCTGGTGTATTCGAAGACCAAGGAGGAGCACGAGATGCATCTTCGAGAAGTGTTGGAAGTATTGAGGCGAGAGAAGGTATACGCTAAGTTTTCCAAGTGCGAATTCTGGTTACGAGAGGTCCAGTTCCTAGGACATGTCGTGAATCAGGATGGTATTATGGTTGACCCAGCTAAGATTGCAGCTGTGATGCGGTGGGAGGTGCCGAAGACTCCTACTGAGGTGAGAAGCTTTCTGGGATTAGCGGGGTATTATCGAAGGTTTATTCAGGATTTCTCTAAGATCGCGTTACCCATGACGCGATTAACAAAGAAATCTGCGGCTTTCAGTTGGGGTGAGGAACAACAGAAGGCGTTCGAGGAGCTACGCAGGCGGTTGTGTGAGGCTCCCGTGTTAACCTTACCCGAGGGCATGGAGGATTTGGTAGTATATTGTGACGCCTCTCATCAGGGTTTGGGTGTCGTGCTTATGCAGCGCGGCAAGGTCATAGCCTACGCTTCTAGACAGCTGAAGCCTCACGAAGCAAATTACCCGACTCATGACCTGGAGTTGGGAGCGGTAGTGTTTGCCCTTAAAATTTGAAGGCACTATCTCTATGGTGTCAAGTGTACGATCTACACTGACCACAAGAGCCTCAAGTACTTGATGGATCAGCAGAACCTTAATATGCGTCAGCGAAGGTGGCTCGATGTGGTTAAGGATTATGACTGCGAGATACTTTACCACCCAGGTAAGGCGAACGTGGTCGCGGACGCACTCAGCCGACATCCGGTCGGTGAGCCACTGAGGGGTTATTGTCAACGATTGACAGTGATTACACCTATCCTGGAGTCGATAGGAAGCGCTCAAGAGGTGGCTGTTTTGGAGGAAAATGCAAAGCGGGAAAGAGTGTCGGGGGAAATCTCGAATTTTGTTCGTGATAGTCGGGGGTTGTTAACTCGACATGGTAGGGTTTGGGTTCCATTCATCGGCGGGAACCGGCAGGTACTAATGGATGAGGCGCATAAGTCCAAGTTCTCGATTCACCCGGGGGCTACAAAGATGTACAGGGACTTGCGCGAAGGTTACTGGTGGCCCGGCATGAAGCGGGATGTAGCTAGGTGTGTTGAGGTATGTATGACCTGTCGGAAGGTCAAAGCGGAACATCAACGACCTCATGGGAAATTGCAACCGTTGGAGGTCCCGGTATGGAAATGGGAAGAGATTACTATGGACTTCATAACGAAACTCCCAAGGACTCCCCGTGGGAACGATGCCATTTGGGTGATTGTTGACCGTCTGACCAAGAGTGCTCACTTCTTGGCCATCAGGGAGAGCTCCTCGGCGGAGAAGCTTGCGGAGGTGTTTGTGCGTGAGATCGTGGCCAGGCACGGGGTGCCAGTTTCGATTGTCTCCGACAGGGATACTCGTTTTACCTCTCGGTTTTGGGAGAAGTTCCAGTCGGAGATGGGTACACGATTACACTTTAGCACGGCCTTTCATCCACAGACGGACGGACAGAGCGAGCGAACCATTCAGACCCTCGAGGATATGCTTCGGGCTTGTGTCATCGATTTTGGAGGTAGTTGGGATCAGTACCTACCTTTGGCGGAATTTTCCTACAACAACAGCTACCACTCTAGTATTGGCATGCCGCCATACGAGTTGTTGTACGGTAGGAAATGCAGGACGCCCGTTTGTTGGGGCGAGGTTGGGCATCGGGTGTTAGGGAGTATTGACATCGTGTTGAAGACGACCGAGACAATTCAGATGGTGCGGGACCGTTTGGTTACGGCACAGAGTCGGCAGAAGAGCTACGCCGACAAAAGGCGATCAGATTTGGAGTTTCAGGTGGGTGATTATGTATTGTTGAAGGTTTCTCCCTGGAAAGGGGTGATCCGGTTTCGTAAGCGGGGGAAGCTAGGGCCTCGTTATATTGGGCCTTACCGGATCATCGCCCGCGTGGGGAAAGTGGCGTACCGGTTGGAGTTACCGGAGGAACTGAACCTGATTCATAACACCTTCCACGTTTCGCAATTGCGGAAGTGTGTGATGGATGAGTCTGCAGTAGTACCGCTCGAAGATATTCAGATCGATGAGCGGCTTAATTATGTGGAAAAGCCAGTCGCTATTCTTGACAGGAGGACGAGAACCTCGCGGAACAAGGTTGTTGGTTTGGTGAAGGTTCAATGGAGACACCGAAAGGGTTCCGAGTGGACTTGGGAACCTGAAGCGGAGATGCGAGAGAATTATCCGGAGCTGTTTGCAGGAGTAGACTTCGGGGACGAAGTCTAATTCAAGCGGGGGAGAGTTGTAAAGCCCGTGTCCCAGTATGGTTTTAAAATCCTTAATGTTCTTATTTTTTAAAAGCGAGTCTCTTTAACGGAAGTTGTCAAAGGGACCCCGAATGTTATACGTGGCGACCTTGTTTACCTT
This sequence comes from Saussurea involucrata, assembly GCA_033807775.1. Lineage (NCBI taxonomy): Eukaryota > Viridiplantae > Streptophyta > Magnoliopsida > Asterales > Asteraceae > Saussurea > Saussurea involucrata. The sequence continues at coordinate 100,002,949 of CM066322.1, forward strand.
TGTGTTTTTGATGAGAAACCAGGGACCGAAAATGACAAGAACGGAATCGAGGAGGGTTAAAAAGGAAAATATGGGGTGTTTGGGTTTGAACGGCCAAGGGAAGGGGGACCGACCCCCCCCCCTCTCTTCCTCTTCTCGTCAGTTTCCAAACCGTGAGAATCAAGTAACCAAGCAGCCCCTTTGTTTTTTTCGTTTTCTTTTCTTCAATATTTCAATCGGCCGGAGTAGGAAAGGGAGAGAGAGACCGCGAGATAGAGAGCACCGAGCAGAGAGAGAGCGAGTGGGTCGCCGGAGAACTGTTCCAGTCGCCGGAGAGCTTCTCCAGTCGCCGGAGGTCGCTGCCACCACCACCATTCGCCGGAGAAGTCGAGGGAGGAGGAGCAAACATCGAAAGGTAAGTCGTTCCCCTTGTTCCGTATCGTTTTCTCTCCTTGTTCGTTTTTCCGGCGAGGCAACCACCGCCGCCCGCCGCCGCTACGGTGGCCATGGGTGGACGGCGGTGGCTGGGTGCTTGTGGGTATGCGTGTGTTTATGTCTGTAGTGAATAGCAATCGAGAGTATAGAGGGAGGTGGTGCGAGAATGGGGTGGTAAGTGCGTGCGGAGAACCGTCGCCGGAACGCCGCCGCCGCCGCCGTGCCCCACTGCCGGAGGTGGCAGTGGGTGGTGCCCGTGGCGTAACCCTAAAACCACCTTGACCGTAACCTTAAACCATAAACCGTTAATCCTAATCTCAGAAACCGTTTTATCATTTCATGTGAATGGTTGTAATCTGCCACTGTTTTGCGTAGCTCATAACTTTCTGCTCGTAACTCCGATTGAGCCGAAGTTGGTACCCACAATTCCAGTACGGGGTCGGCCACGTTTTCCGTGTTTTAGCGGAAAACTGGTTCAGTCTCTAGCTAGGTGAAAAAGTGGTCGCGAGTTGGTGATTTGTCATTTTATGTGAATGTCGATTTTCTGCCTCTGTTTTGTTATGGCCGTAACTTTTTACTCATAGCTCGGATTGAAATGGAATCGGTGGCCAAAGCTCACTAATCGAGTCAGGAAAGTTTTTCGTGTTTTGCCGAAAGTCCGTTTAGGCCTGTAGCTGGGCCATATGGGGCTGTTTATACAGCCTGGTCCGAAAAACTTCCAGCTTTCTGTCCCTGTTTAGTTTTACGCATAACTTTTGCTTGGAATGTCGGTTTGGGATGGGACTGGTGCCAAACGTTTCGTTTCGGAGTCTATTAAGTTTCCTCTGTCTTGTGGAAAGACCAATTCGGACCATAGCTAGGGCGAAGTTGCCATGTTGTACTGATAGGTCCGGGTGTTCGCTGCTCTGCGAGACATTCTTGTAAAATCTATAGTAAATTATAGAAAAATCGTTAGGACGCGTGCGATACGTCCCTGAAACCGTAAGACGTAGAACTTCGTAATTATGAATTTTAATTTCTGTATTTATCAGTTTTAAGGGGGTAAAACAGGTCCCGAGCAGACCCGTAATTTCTAATAAAAAGCTGGAATTTTAGTCGTTTGAAAACTAGTAAACGTGTTATGGGTCGGGACTTTCCTTTGACTTTTATTACGTATTTAGGTGGGAGAAAGTGAAGAAGATTGCCGTGTTGGTGTTGCGTTTCGTGAGCACGTTGCTTAGCCTTGAGGTGAGTTCTCTCACCGCGTAGTTAGGAATTTCATGTATGTCGTTCTTTGTGTTACGTGTTACTACGTGTATTTATGTGCTTACCTGAACTAGATGGGATGTGATAACTGGTTGTGATTTGTTAAATTCGTATGTGGAATATATATATATGCATGTGTACACCTCGGTGGGACTGAGGGGCTCGGTGGGACCGAGGGCTTGGTGGGACTAAGCTAGTACAACAATCATTACTCGGTGGGACCGAGGGCTCGGTGGGACTGAGCTTGCATTAATGTATTTTGTGTACTCGGTGGGACCGAGGTTTGTGCTTATATAATAAACATTATTGTGGTTTGATATTCGTGGTGATGGTGATGTTACCTACTTGCGAGTAGGGGTGATGTGCGTGGGGTTGCTACCTACGTGTGTGGTTGGATTCACTAAGCGTTATAGCTTACCCCTTCCCAATATGTTGTTATTTCAGGAGCGGGCGGCAGTCGGGCGTGACCGTACACACATCAAGCGCAGAGCATCAAAGATTGTTAAACTTTCACTTTCAAACCCTTTGAATTTAATTATGTATTTTTCCGCTGCATAAACTTTGTTGACGGTTTGAGTCAACGACGTTAATTTCAATTAAGACATGAGTTACTAGATTATGGTTGTTTTACAATGAAATGGATGTTTTAAAAATTTTAAATTTCCTTGTAATTTTTGGGACGTTACAATAGTGTAGTATCAGAGTGGTTGTACGATTTCAGATATTCGGAGGTTCTTTTCTGACAATTCGTACGGAGTCGTGCAAGGGTGGTTAAGACAAAAGTACTTTGTACGGAGGACTTCATGATCAGCTTTCGTTGATTCAGCGATTATCATTTTCTATTCAGCGAATGATAAAGTTCAGCGATAGCTGAAGTCTTGTACTTGATACTTCACGTTGAGTGGACAAATCTGAGTCTTCGCTGATCCGCATCAGTTCATTAGGAGACTTGTCGCTGGTTCTTGAGCTTGATCTTCGACTTCAACGTAGAACCTTTGTTGACGTGAAACTTGTCTTCAGGGATCATAAGTAAACAACTAACTTATCAGCGATCATCATAATGACTGAACAGACTCAACACATTAATGGTGAACAGTGTTCGCTGAATGTTTAATTTAAAAGAGCGAGAGTTCCTATCAGCGGTACTGTAAGATCTTAGTACTTATCAGCGATAGTGAAACTCTGATACATATTGTTTACTTACAATTTTCACTAAGTATATAAGAGAGGGTCATTATCAAATCACTGAGGGTTTGGATCAACAATCTCCCCCTATTTGATTATGACATAGCAACAAAGAAAGTTGCTATTTAATGAAAACATAAGGATAAAAAGAACTCATAAAATATTTGTCCCTTTTACTGTTTTCTGGGATCTTTTCAGTACTGATGGAGTAAAGTACGTTCGCTGAAATCTTTCTTTAAGATATTGAATCAGGTTACAATGAAGAACAGAAAGATTATAAGTACAAGCGAAATAATTTACAAGTACAGAAGGATAACTGATACAATAGAGAAAAAGGAGATTATATCAGTCTTCAAAAGGTTCTTCCTTAATGAGAAGTTCATCAAGGGTCGTCTTTTCAGTGGGGATCATCCAGTCAGGAACCGTTACGCCTTGTTTTCTTTTGTTCAGCGCTTCTTCAAAGATCAAGGGTTTTAGGTGTCGTGCCTGAATGTCTTTTCTGAAGTCACACCAGTAGATGAGATCTCTGAGATGTTCGATTGGAGTGATTGGAAGCTCAGCGATCCGTTGAAAACATTTACGTCCGTCGTAGTCGAGAAAGAATATTCCATAAGGATTACTGATGACTTTACCAGGGACGAAAAGTTCACATGGTGGCAAAGAAATGTCAAGGGCAGATAGATCAGGGTCAGGACCAAGCACTTCAGCGCGAGAGAAACCAATTCCAGTTTCATTTCGTATGACAGGACCTGAGTTTGAATCTTGACGTTTCTTCTTTGGAGAGGCCCTTTTTCTTTTCAGCTTAAGATCAGGAAGAGGAGGAATGTCTACACAAGAAGATATCAAGTCGATCTGTCTGTTTATCAGCTTTTCGAAATGATCCTTGTACTTAGATTGTGACGAATGGATAGCTAACCTCATCTCCAGCCATTCAGAGAGACCATACCTTTTTACACTATCAGCGCGAAAGGCTTCGGATTGGCCATCTTCTCTGAAAAGTTTGATGTCAACAATAGGTACTCCGATAGATGTTCTTCTAGAGATGAATACCTTGTTGATCTTCGCTGGACGATATCTGAAGTGGATTTTCTCTTTACACCAGATCAGGGTGGTCTGAGAAACTTCAGTTTTCTTTTCCACGATCTTCTGGGCTTCTTCCCAAAGCTTTCGTTGGATTTGAATGGGAACACGTTTCAGCTTGGGGTCTTTGACAGATTCTTGAGTAAGCTTGATGGCGTATTCTCTGTCTTTCTCTTCAGCTTCCTTTCTTTCAGCGATGAGGCGTTCAGCTCTGAGGTGTTCCTTGTATTCAGCTTTTGAAATTCTGAACTTAGGAGGAACTGAAGGCAGTTGATCACGCCTTAGAATGATTCGCTGATCCTCGAATCGCTTTATTATTTCCTCTTTTCTCTTTTGATCCTCTTCACTCAGCTTTTGAGGAGCTGAGGAAGGCCTGTTTCTGTGCGAGAGAGGTTGTTCTTCTGGTTCATCAGTCTCAGAGATCAAATCTAAGACTGGATTATTTCATCAGCAGCAGCTGGCTTTATTTGTGAAGTCGCAATAGTAGAACCTTCAGCGACATCCTCAAACAGGGGAGAGGACTAGCTGAAACACAGCGATCTTACAAATAAGAACATGGGTAGAAGAACTTGGGTAGAAAGAGAAAGATAAATATGTTCAGGTGTAGGCTAGGGTAATAGAACTTATAGAGGAGGGATGGAGTGAGAGATGTTTAGTGTACCTGACAAACCGGCTTTTCAAGCAAGATCGTCAGATTGTCATCTTCAGCGACGCTTTTGCCTTTGCCTTTCTCAGCGCCAGAGGCTGAGGGCTTTGTCTTTGTCCGCTCCCCTGTTGGTTCATTTATTGAAATTCCCTTAAGAGCTTTAATCCTTGGGGCAGGTTTGACGATAAAGAAATCATCGTCATCTTCGTCATCATCATCATCATCATTCTTTGGAGAAGAAGATGGTTCATCATCAGGGATGTCGACGGCTTCATCATCTTCTGCTTCGGATTCTTCAGCGTCTTCTTCGAGTTGCTCCCCCTCAGATACAGAGGCGAGCTTTTCGGTTCCCTCAGGGTTTTCATCTCCCTGAGGTCCAGCGATAAGATCTTCATTCTTCTCTCCCCTGATAGATTCATCATGGGAAAGGTCTTCAGCGCTCTTTTCAAGATCCTCAGCGCTCTTCTCATCGGTATGTTCAGCGCTCTTTTCCTCGGGATGTTCAGCGCTCTTCTCCCCCTCTTTCTCATGATGACTGGGGGAGGAATGGGTAGACTCTATAGCTGTGGGAGGCTCTCTGTCTTCTTGGCCAGAGATACCCACACAGCTTTCAATCTTTGCTAATCTGACTTCTAGGCCAGTTATAGCAGGATTGATCTTTTCCAGCTCTTTGCGATCCGTCGCTGTGAAAGTTTCCAAAGCAGGGGCAGGGGCAGGTTCAGGAGCAGGAGCTCTCGCCTTGTTGAGCAGCTCTTCAATCATTGTTTTCATCGAACCAACGTCGGTCTTTACAGAGCCTAAGTCAGTCGTCAGAGTTTGAACATTTGTCTTTACAGCAGACATATCACCCTCTAGTGCTCCAACCGATGTCTTCAGCGTTGTTACTTCGCCGGACATGGAGGAAACTGATTGTTTGAGTGAGGTGTAGTCTGTGTAGATATCAGCGAGCACCTTAGCAAAGTCGCTGAGAGTCTTATCAACTTGCTTCAAGTCATCTGTGGAAGCTTTCTTCTCCACCACCGTAGTCAGCTTTGTCAAATTCTCTCCAGCGTTTGTTACAGCTGTAGAGTTGTTGGAGAGTGTGGTGGTGAGATCGGTCAGCTTTGTTTCCACGGACTTCAGAGACTCGTTGATGTCTCCCAAATTAGGACCTGTAACACATAAGTACTTGTGAACAAAGGAAAGCTCAGAAGTTTCAGGTTTAGTTACAGTGTATATGGGTTGATTTGTACCTGCAGGAGGATTGACGAAGTCGTCAAAGTTGCGGATTCCTGAAAAATGTTCCATATCTTCCTCAAAAGTGCGGTGAGGTATGGTGATCTCTGCAGGTCCTGTCTTCATCATTCGTTGAGAAGCGTCAGCGGTGGCTTCTGGAATGATGGCATCTCCAGTGTTCTTTGGAGGAGTGTCCAAGTGAGTGGAGGGAGAAGCGAAGGATAAGAATGGGGTTCGGGTTCTGAGTTCAGCGTTGGAATCGCTGAGAATCACTTCATCAGTCTTTTGAGAGACTGAGGGAGGTTGGGTAGGTTCCAAGTTTCTAACCTCGGCGTTTGGAGACGCTGAAGTCTGGATTGGAGGGATGGCTTGCACGGGTGTGGCAGAGCGTACCACGGAACTTTCCTTCAGCTCTTTAGAATGAGCTGAGGAGTCTTCAGCATGGAATTGCTGGGGTTGCTCCTTGGTTTTCTTGATCCTTTTAGAATCAAGTTGGGTTTGAGAGTGTTTCCTTTTCTTAGAAGGAGAGGATTGTGTGGCCGGGGCATCAGCGATGGGTATTGTCGCTGAAGGAGCCACATAAGTCGAAGAATTGGGGTTAAGAAGAGAGAGAAGGGTAGAGAGACGTACCTCATTGTCGACAGGTTTGAAATCGAGCACTTTAGGGCCAACCTGAGAAAGTTTTAGGTCACCCTCTTGAGGATAGCTGTCCTTCAGGCCATATTGGAAGATGGCGCTGATGAATCGGGGGTAGGGAACCCATGCAGGTCTGTCAGCAGCAGAATCTACTCTTTGTACTAGGTCATCATAAATGATAGATGCCCAGTCAATATGTAGACCTTTCAGCAGTGCGTATCCCATAGCCTGCTGAGGTTGAGCGGCTTGATCAGAGGAGCCGATCTTCGCTGTCATGCAGCTGATCAGGTGTGCGAAGATGAAATTCATCTCGCTAGGCAATTTGGACTTCTTTATCAGCGTCAGCTTCTTCTCGGGCTTCTTGTCCCTTCCAGTTTCCCAGACATAGCCCATTGCATCAAAAAATGCAATAAGAGCTTCTTTGTCAGCGTGCCTTTTATGGTCAGGGAATGGAACAAACGGTTTTTCTTTGGTAGTATTGGGAAAGTTTAGAGCTTTTCGAATGATTGCGGGGGTTATCTTAATTGTGCCATACTCAGTATCGCTGAGTATGCAATCGATGGTTTTGGAGGGATCTTTGGCGGATGGTAGCTGAGAGTGTCTGGCAGAGTACCAGAACTGGGATAGTAGCAGCTGACTTGCGGGAGGTGTGATGGTCAGGGCTGTTGAAATGCAGCAGTTTTTCAGGAAATTCACAGCATCATCCAGATGTGTGACTTGCTTTCGAGGAGGAAACTCGAGAAGCGCAGAGAGGTTGTTGACCTTGGTCCAATCTAGCTGATCCAGCTTGAACTTAACCTGAGGGGCTTTGATGATATCCACTTCCTCAGAGTCAGCGGAGATGGACTCAGCGGTAACATTGATCTTTGAAGATGCCATTTCTCTGTATTATCAGTTCAACCAAAGATGTTAACAAATAAGAATTGTCTTGATATGGAAAGAATTTCCATTAAGATGGTTCGAATTTTGTCCATTTCATTCAGACAAAAAATGTCTTAATGAAGATTAGGGTTTTTCATGATTTTGAAACGAAATGTAAAACCCATAAAGTCTTGTATTCCAGTTTTAAAAAAATGGATACGAATGAAGAACAAGTTTAAGATTTAGATTTAAAACTTGAAGAACAACCATGAAATGGTTGTGTTCATAAAACCATGAAAGAAATGATTTTATTTTTAAGTTCTTTTGTTTGATCTTGTTTAAAACAATGATAAGATCAGAAACAAGTTAAGCATTTGGTAAAAAATAAGAACATATTAACCTTGAAGTTTTGATGAAGAAGATGATGAACAGTTCTTTGAAGATTTGAGAGCACAAATGCAACAGTAGTTCTTTTCTTGCGGAGGAAGATTGATCGCGTAAAAGACAAATATAAACCAAGAGATTGTTTATATAGGGAGTTTTAGAGAGAGAAAACCTTGAGCGGGAAAAGGTTTTCATCATGACACTGACATGTGTTTGCATTTGATTGGAAGTTTGAACGAAACGTGCAGACGTGTGTCAGAAAGAAATCGTGCCTGGTGTTATCCGTTGCAATGACGTCACAACTGTCCTTTCATATTCTTGGTTGTCTCTGGGGTTTTAAAAAAAACTCAGGGACTCTTTGAAAACATGAAGCACTGAATAGAAATATCAGTGAAGGTTTTAAGAAATTTCAAAAAGTCATTGTTAAGAAAGAGATATTCAGCGATGCAATTTATTTTGAAATCTTGCATTTACATGCGATATGTCAGAGAGAGAAAACATACCTTGATATCAGCGAATCAAGTTTATTCAGAGAGAATATGATGAAATGGATTATATAAGTTGATTTTATTTTATCGCTGATCAATGTGAACCGCTGAAGGTTTTATCCTTCAAAGTTCAGCATTCCAAGCTCGCTGATGAGAAAGTTGAATCTTGTCTCATCAAGAGGTTTGGTATAGATCAGCTAACTGATAATCAGTTGGAATAAAATGAAGTTCTATATCACCATTCATCACATGATCTCTGATAAAATGATATCTGATTTCGATGTGTTTTGTCTTTGAGTGTAGCACTGGGTTGTTGGCTATAGCGATGGCACTAGTGCTGTCGCAATAGATTGGAATTTTGGAGAGCTGAAGATCATAGTCTAGTAGCTGATTTCTCATCCACAAGACTTGAGAACAACAGCTTCCAGCGGCTACATATTCAGCTTCAGCTGTGGAAGTGGACACTGAGTTTTGCTTCTTACTTGTCCAACTTACCAGCTTTCCACCCAGGAGCTGACATCCTCCTGTGGTGCTTTTCCTATCCATTTTGCAACCTGCAAAATCACTATCTGAATAGGCGGTTAGATCGAATCCTGAGTCTTTGGGATACCAAAGGCCTAGATTCGCTGTACCCTTAAGATATCGAAAGATTCGCTTTACAGCTTTCATATGAGATATCTTAGGTTCAGCTTGATATCGTGCACACAAGCATGTTGCAAACATAATATCGGGTCGGCTAGCTGTAAGATACAATAGTGAGCCGATCATCCCACGGTACAACGTGACATTGACAGGAACACCCTTTGTGTCCTTATCAAGTGTCAGCGGTGGTGCCATAGGGGTTTTCATAGCTGAACTTTCAGTTAAGTCGAATTTCTTCAGCATATCTTTAACATATTTTCCTTGATTAATGAAAGTTCCTTTTTCAGTTTGCTTAATCTGAAGACCAAGGAAATATGTTAGTTCACCAATCATGCTCGTTTTATACTCATCTTTCATTCTATCAGCGAAACGAGTACAAAGCTCAGGGTTAGTAGAACCAAATATAATGTCATCAACATATATTTGAACTAAAATGATATGACCTTTCACTTTTCTAAAAAATAGAGTTTTGTCAATCTTACCTCTCTCAAAATGTTCAATATGGAGATAAGTAGAGAGAGTATCATACCATGCACGAGGAGCTTGCTTTAAGCCATAAAGTGCCTTATCCAGTTTATAAACATAACCTGGATGCTTAGGATCTGAGAATCCTAGAGGTTGTTCCACATAAACTTCTTCATTCAGCTTTCCATTCAGAAACGCTGACTTAACATCCATCTGATGTACTTTGAAGTTTTTGTGTACAGCATATGCTAAGAATAGACGAATAGATTCAAGTCTTGCTACTGGAGCAAATGTTTCGTCATAATCTATGCCTTCCTCTTGTCTGTATCCCTGAGCAACAAGACGAGCTTTGTTGCGAGTTACAGTACCATGTTCGTCCAACTTGTTTCGATAGACCCTTTTAGTGCCTATTACCGTTTTGTCAGTTGGTCTACGAACGAGTTTCCAAACTTTGTTTCTTTCGAATTCAGTCAGCTCTTCTTGCATAGCGCTGACCCAGTTTGGATCTCTGAGGGCATCATCTATTTTCTTTGGTTCAGTTAGAGAAATAAAGTTAACAAATAAACAAATATTACCTGCACTTCTACGAGTCTGAATACCAGCGTTTGGATCACCAAGAATTTGATCGATTGGGTGATTTACAGTCCATCGCTGAGCCGGAGCATACGTCGCTGACTCAGTCTGAACTGGAGGAACTGAAGATGAGGCTTCAGCTACTTCTGGATTATCAGCTAAGAGAGGAATGTTTGCACTTGTCACTTCATTCACTGATTGCTGAGAAATAGATGGAATTTCTGAGATATTTGGATCAACTGCAGGTATAGTGTTTATAGGAACAGCTGAGACCCAAGATGTTTCAGTTTCACTATTCTGCATATCTGGAATGATAGTAGGACCATCATTTTCTACGGTGTGAGCATGAGGAGTGGGAACTTCTTCTGAATCACCAAGATGAGAAAACATCCATTGATTCAGTTCTTCAGTATCAGCGGACGGTTTAGAGTTCGCTGAACGGAATTCGTCAAACGTGACGTGAATAGTTTCTTCTACAGTTTGTCTTCTACGGTTGAAGACTCTGAAGGCTTTGGAGACTGAGGAGTATCCAAGAAAGATTCCATCATCAGCCTTAGGATCAAACTTTCCAAGGGCATCTCTGTTGTTCAGTATAAAACACTGACATCCAAAGATGTGAAGAAAGCTGATTGAAGGCTTTCTCCCATGAAAGAGTTCATAGGCTGTCTTTTTGAATCTTTTAACTATCAGCGACCTGTTTTGCGTAAAACAAGCAGTGTTGACAGCTTCTGCCCAAAACTGAGTAGGCAGGTGAGAATCGCTGAGCATTGTACGTGCAGCTTCAATAATTGTTCTATTTCTTCTTTCAGCGACTCCATTTTGTTACGGTGTTCTCACTGACGAAAAGTTGTGAGAGATACCCTTACTCTCAAGGAAGGAATCAAGAGAACTGTTTTTGAATTCAGTTCCATGATCACTCCTTATTGAGCGAACAGTCATATTGTTCAGAGTTTCCATCTTCCGAACAAAGGTGATGAGTTCTTCAGGGGTGTCACTCTTAGAACGGAGAAACATTACCCATGTGTAACGAGAGAATTCATCAACTATGACTAGCGTATATTTCTTTCCAGCGATAGATTGTTTGTTAACAGGGCCAAACAGATCCATATGGAGTAGTTTTAGGGGAGATGACACTGAGGAGACTTGCTTTGACTTGAAGCTTGCCTTGGTCTGCTTCCCTTTTTCACACGCTGAACATAAAGACTCTTTGGCGTATGAATGCTGAGGTAGACCAGTGACTAACTCTTTGGAGGAAAGAGTATTCAGTGTCTTGAAATTTAGATGCGAGAGCCTCTTGTGCCATAGCCAGTTAACATCAGATGAGGCCTTTGAGAAGAAACAGGAGTTCTCAGTGGTTGTTGAGTCCATGTTTATTACATAAACATTTTCCAAACGATAACCGCTGAGAGCTATCTTCTCCTTTTTGTCAGTGACAAAGCAGGATTCCTTAGTGAAAATCACTTTGTTATCCATGTCGCAAAGCTGACTGATGCTCAGAAGATTATGCTTCAGCCCTTCAACATATGCGACTCTTCTGAAGGAGGTTGTACCATTTGAAAGTACACCATACCCTCGGGTGTGTCCTTTTCCATTTCCACCGAAAGTCACAGAGGGACCCTTCTCTTCCTTGTATTCAGCGAGCAGGTTTTTCTTTCCAGTCATGTGTCTAGAGCATCCGCTATCGAGATACCAGATACCCTTCTTAACCTGCATTTACAAAGGAAAATTAGTTTTGCTTGGGTACCCACTTAACCATGTATACACGTTTGTCAGTGGAGCTAGTTGGAATAGAAGGTTCAGCGGTCTTCGCAGCATTTGAAGATTCAGCTTTGTCTTTCTTCACTCTGGTTAATTTCTTAACTTCAGTGGTAGGAGTCACCTTGACCTGATATGCATCGGGGTTGGTCTTCTTTGCCTTGGGGGCAATCTTCACCTTAGCTATCTTTTCAGCTTTGGTGGCTGTGGGGCACTTACTAGCAATATGATCGGTAAGTCCACAGTGATAACATTTCCTATAACTAAAAGTAGTTCTAGGACCACTTGTATGCTGAGCTTTTAATTTCGAATTAGAAGTGCCAGCACCAAGTAAACTATTGGATTTAGAAATGGGACGAACATTCAGTTCTTCAGATTTCTTACCAATGACATCCACTCTGAGTCTAGGAGTAGATCGCTGAATAGATCCAGAGATCAGCTTTCTAGATCCAGAGGGGTAGGTCACTGAGGCTTTAGAAGCATTCAGCTTTGGTACTAAGGTACCCTTCTGAGGATTTTGATAAATAACAATTCCTTTACCTTTGTCTTTAGAGACAGAGGTAGGTTTTGAATAAACCATTTTCTCCTTACCTTTTGAGGAGGTAGGAGTTTCCTCAGGGATTGGTGTAATGGACGAGGAGCACTGAGATGATGAAGTGTCAGCGACTGAGGATACGAACGTTCCAAATTTAAGCATTGAACGTTCAGTGGTTGGTTTTGGAGTATCATATTTATAACCCAGACCACGTTTATCACTCAGAGGAATCTGAGCCTCAATTATCTCAGTGATATTTGTTGAAGAACTACACCATCCTTCAACAGTAGCTTTTTCAGCCTCTAATGCAGCGATAGCTTCTGCTCGTTCGATTTTGACTAGCTGATTTAAATAGACTTGATCTTTAAAATCTTCTTCAATTTTAGAAAGCTTTTCTATTTGAAGGTGGCAGTTTTTAAGCTTTTCAGCGAGATCAAGATTTTGGTTTTCAACCACAGTTTTGCCGTTCATGGCTTCGTATAAACTTCTAGTCAAGAGATCGATCTTACGAAGACTATCAGCTTCATCAATATTTGCAATATTGGTAAAGAAAGAAGGTGATACCTGAATGACAGATGTTGAAGTGGAGGGAATGTCTGAACTTTCTTCCTCTTCTTCAATCTTGGCCATGAGACATTGATTTGCTTCATCATCTTCAGAGTCAGATGATGATGCTTCTTCATCAGAAGCAGCCCAATCATAGTCAGCCATCAGGCCTTTTCCTTTCTTCTTAAAGCTTTTCAGCTTTGCGTACTTCTCCTTCAGCTTTGAGTATTTGTCATCTTTATTCCTTGGAACAAAGTTTTTCTTTGAGAAAGCTGAAGGTCTCATGATTTTCTTTGACCTGCACTCATTAGCGAAATGACCTGTCTTTTCGCAGTTGAAACAAGTAGCAGTAGCCTTATCAACAAAAGCTGATGATTTAGGCTTGTCAGTTATGGAAAGAGGTTTGTTCTTTCTAAACATTTTCTTCTTGGCGAATCTCCTGAACTTTTTAGTTAGGAGAGCCAAGGATTCATCATCATCTGAAGAATCAGAGTCTGATGACCTTTCAGAGTTACTTTCTAACTCAGTGATAGTGACCGAGGATCGCTGAGTAGAAGGTTCCTCTGAGATTAAAGCAACAGGGGTGCTTTTGGAATCTTTTACAAGATTCTTCTTAAGATGGCTAGATTGCTCATGATTCAGCAATGTACCATATAAGGTAGCAAGGGTCATTGATCTAAGATCCTTTGACAGCTTGAGACACATGGAATAATTGTCCCAGCTTTCAGGTAAACATTCTAGAAACTTTGTCAGCACTTCAAAGTTAGAATATTCCTTACCAACAGTTTTCAGATCTATAATTAAGCAATTAAAACGTTGGTGAACTTCAGAGAGAGTTTCATTCTTACCAGAAATGAAGCTTTCGTATTGTCTTACCAGGTTGATCTTTCTTGAGTCCTGGACTTCAGACGTTCCTTCATACTGAACACATATTGTGTCCCACATGGCTTTTGATGATTTCAGGTTCATGACGGAATGGTAGACTTCGTCAGGAAGGGCCATGGATAGTATGAATCTGGCTTTTGTATCTATAGCCACTTTCTTCTTATCTTCGTCGGTCCACTGATGGATTTCTGTAGGAATCAGCCTTTCTGGAATAGCAGGTCTATTTGCAGTGGCTGGAACTAAAGGATCAATTGTTACAGGGATGTGTGGGCCGTTCTCAAGATAGTAAGGTATAGTAGGGTCTACACCTTCTAAGAAGAGTGTCATCCTATTTTTCCACAAGTTGAAGTTGTCTCTGGAAAATCTAGGGGGTTTTGCAAGAGAACCATTGTCTATATAATGTGTGTTTGAGTTGGTGGCCATTTTCAGATAATAGCAAGGAAGAGAAATATCTTAGATTAGATCTTGTTTATGAGATTAAACAAATCCGCTCTGATACCACTTGTTGGTCCCGGAGGCCTATACAAGTTTGTAGAAGGGGGGGGGGGGGGGGGTTGAATACAAACACACAGATTTTACTTTTCTAAATTGTTTATTGATAAATCATTAACAATTTATAGCTTGTTGCGGAGACAAGATTAAGGATAAACCTAAATCTAAACAAGTTGGAACACAAAGGTTTCTTGCACTAAGAGAGATAAGGAAATTACTAATAATAACCTATCTTGAGATAAGAGATATGAACTTGTCCAGAGTTAGCAAGTTACTTCAAATGAAGTGAGTTCATCTCTTTATATACTGCATGCATTTAATGCAAGTCAGTATATACTTTACACGTGTCATCAGCTGGTTGGTTGCATGTCATTGACCTTGGTTGACAACCTTAGTAGCCGTATGGATGAATAGTGTAGTATCAGAGTGGTTGTACGATTTCAGATATTCGGATGTTCTTTTCTGACAATTCGTACGGAGTCGTGCAAGGGTGGTTAAGACAAAAGTACTTTGTACGGAGGACTTCATGATCAGCTTTCGTTGATTCAGCGATTATCATTTTCTATTCAGCGAATGATAAAGTTCAGCGATAGCTGAAGTCTTGTACTTGATACTTCACGTTGAGTGGACTAATCTGAGTCTTCGCTGATCCGCATCAGTTCATTAGGAGACTTGTCGCTGGTTCTTGAGCTTGATCTTCGACTTCAGCGTAGAACCTTTGTTGACGTGAAACTTGTCTTCAGGGATCATAAGTAAACAACTAACTTATCAGCGATCATCATAATGACTGAACAGACTCAGCACATTAATGGTGAACAGTGTTCGCTGAATGTTTAATTTAAAAGAGCGAGAGTTCCTATCAGCGGTACTGTAAGATCTTAGTACTTATCAGCGATAGTGAAACTCTGATACATATTGTTTACTTACAATTTTCACTAAGTATATAAGAGAGGGTCATTATCAGATCACTGAGGGTTTGGATCAACAGTAAAAGCGATGTGCGACTGGTCCGGATTGGACCGGAATCCGGAATAGGACCGGGATCTGGAATGGACCGGGATCCGGAGTAGGATCGAATCCGGAAGGAGACCGGATCCGGAATGGATCGAATCCGGAAGGGGACCGGATCCGGAATGGGCCGGAATTCGGAAGGGGACCGGATCCGGAGTGGGGGAAACCGGATTGTTAGCGGAACCGGAATCCGATATGTGGGATCCGGAAGTGACCCCGGATTCCGAAAGGGGATCTGGTTTGAGTGCGGAGTCCGGAGTTGACATTGTACTTTGTAGTGCTTTGCGACCAAGTTTTGGTTAAGGGTCTGTGTAGACTGTAGTGAGAAGCCAGTTTAAGACTTATTACTTTATTTCCTTTGAACCATAGGTGTTTTACCTAGGAATCCGAAGTTCAAGTGAGAAGTACTGTGCAAAGGTAGCATGTGAGTTTTTCTAACTATAAATACGTGTTTTAAACGTGTTTTTCCGAAGCGAATAAATGAACAGCAATGCCATGTTTTATTACATGATTATGTTTGTATGGAAAGTTATTTGAGATGTATGCATACATTGTGGTTAGATGTAAATTGGCTAAGTCGGGGGGTGTGGCCCGCTAGTGCTCATACCGGGGGGTGTCCTGTTTATGCCATGGGAGGAGTTACCCAATAAGGCAGTGTGAGACTGACACGTTGTCGCCATTGCGGGACTTCAGTGTGCCATTTACATGTGCAGTTTTGTGTGAAAGATTATTGTTTAAAGTTGATTGTTTGTAATGGTTATGAATGTTTTATACGTGTTGATGAAATTGTTGCCACTAGAGGGAGCTTACTAGACCTCATGGTCTAACCCTCGCTTTTCAAAAACTAAACCATTTTCAGGTAAGCACTAGTAGAATGCTCTAGTAAGGGCAAGGAGAAGGCGTGAGAGCGAGGCTTGGGTCTAGAAGGAAGTCAACCTATTTTAGTATGTCGGGTTTAGTATCGTAGAAATCTCAGTTGTGTATTGGGTTGTTCCGCAAACCTTGTATGTTTATGATTGTATTCCGGAGCCATTTTGGCGAGTTGTAAATTCTTGTTGTTAAAGCTTTATTTTCGAGTTGGGTTGTTACAGTATAGAACATAATTCCATGTTATGGAATATTAAGTTGTAGTTTATATATAATGTTGTTGTAGGTTATTCTAATTAGTAAATGGAAAGATGGACAGGGTAATATTAATGTCTATAAGAAGTTAGATGGTTTAGAAATTAAAGCTAATTAAATTGGAATTGAAATTACCAAAGAAACCTTCATATAATGAAATACACAATTCTCATTTAGGGGTAGAATGGTCCATTATGAGAAGCTTTTTGTTTAAAAAATCAAAATTATGAGAAAATAGAAAAATGTGAATGAAGGCTTCTCAATGATGCCACATAAGCAACTCCCTATCTTGCTTTTATATATACTAGTGTTGGTCACCGAGCGTTGCACGGTGGCGATTATTGTTTTTAAATGAACGCAATATAAAATAATATGTATTTTCAAATGTGATTAATTTTGCATATATCAATAATAGGTTTTTGTTACGAAAAGTTTAAGATGCACCAGTAATGGTTATACTTTTATGTTATTACAATCCAAAAAACATATCCCACAACAATATCACTATTATTGAAAGTAGTACATGTGTGCAAATTAGTTAATTAATATGCAAGATAGACTATATGTGTATATAGGTCGGGTTCCGGTGAGAAATTGATCTTAACATGAGATGCGAGAGAAGTGGTTATCAACTGTTGGATGAGAAATAGATGCACATTAGAATGAGATGCACCGAGATAAGATGCAAGAAATCAATTATTTCTAAGCCGCAATTCATAGAAGGGCATTTGATTAAAAGTGATCAGCGGTTTAGATTCACTTCTCATGCTTATCACGTTAACCTCAACTTCTCATGGGAGGACATTTAAAGGTTAGTAATCAAATGACCCTTTTAGTTTTTAAATGTTTCTCCTCATCTTTTATATACCTACTCTTCTATTGATATATCGCTTTCTCATCAATGTATATTGATATATTGTTGTTTCAACATGTAGACTAAAAATAACTAATTTTTATTAAAAATTGAGGGTTAAAAATGACATGAGTAACGAATGAACTTTTTAGCTTTTAAAGGCTTCTTCTCATCGTTTATATACTCAACTATTCTATTAATGTATCACTTTTCTAATCAATGTGGGATACTCAATATTTAACTACAATATAACATTTGAAAATACTCGATTCTCATGGTGTCACCTCAATTTTCATTGTTTGCTGCTTATATATATATATATATATATATATATATATATATATATATATATAAGCAGCGATATTTTTGTGAGACCAACCTGTTTTTGTGAGACCGGTGAGACCAAGTTTTTACACTTGAAATTTCACAGTAAAACACTGTGAAGGTAAAAAAAGATACGAACCTTCACAGCAAAAACACTGTGAAGGTTACCTTCACAGTATTTTGCTGTGAAGTTTCAAGTGTAAAAACTTGGTCTCACCGGTCTCACGAAAACATGTTGGTCTCACATGATCCCAGGTCTATATATATATATATATATATATATATATATATATATATATATATATTGATATATAAGACAATTCTTTAAGTCAAGCTACAAATTTCTTTTGCAAGAGGAGGGTCATCGAAAATAAGACACCTTTAGAGTCAAATGTTATAATTTGACACAAATGTCTTTCAACCACATTTCTTTATGCACATCACTTTGTTTCAATATTCAACTTTCCATCAATGTGGGACACCTACAAATCAACCATAATATACCCTTTGAGAGTACTTAATTCTAATGACACCGATTCAATACACATTGCTTCTTTTAATATATACATATATAATGATTACTATGATTTCTTTGCAAAGGAAAATCATTAACTATAAGATAAACTATTTTATTTGTTTTTTTATTTGTTTTTTTTTAAAAGAGGGTCCTCTAAAATAGACAATTCTATAAGTTAAACTCATGAATTGACACAAATGCATTTTATGCATCCACCTTTCTTATACACACCACATTGCTCCAAAATTTCAATCTTTTACCAATGTGGGACAACTCCAAATCAACCACAATTCACCATTGGAGAGTATTCAATTCTCATGGTGCCACCTCAATACCCCAAGGTTTTTTCTTTTATAGATATAAAGATATATAGATTGATTATATTCATGTCCTTTCAGGTACAAGGGTTGATTATATTCATGCATTTTAACATTAGAAGGTTGATTAATGGCGACGGTTCAATCTTGTGATCTTAGTTAAAGCTATTACCTAATAATATACTATCGGTTTTACTTTTTCTCAATATTGTTATTATTATTCTTTTTGTGGAGAGATGGAGAACAACAAATGAAAATTATGGTGTATATAGGTTTTCAATAATGATTGGGAGGTATATGGTGGCGATTTGTTTTGTATTTTTTCGAGCAACTTTTTATGACTATTTTTGTATTTAAGATCGTTGGAGTTGTGTGATTTCTTTGACGGTGCATAAGTTGAGCACCTAACGAATGGTTTTTCAGCCGTTTTGCAATTTTAGTGGGGTGTTTTTCAAAACTGACTATTTCAACGCAATTTTAACCTTTTAATTTATGTGATATAGTTTTGCTTTTCATATGGGAACTCTCTTTACTCTTACGATAATATAAGTTTGATCTTTGGTTAAAAATAATTTAAATGTTTTAGTTTAATTACATAATAAATCACAATGTAATATAATATTGGGTGTTTGGAAAACACTAATATTATGTCGTATAACGTTTACTCAAATGGTCAAAACAAATTTCAACTATATATCAGATAAGTTTGTTGTTCATAAATGCAAATCTATCATAATTATTGTTATACCTCAAGCAGTTCATAGTTGATAGAAACTTTTTGATGATTTTCATCAATAGTATGTTTCAACTACCGCGCCTAGTGCTTTATAATATAGATTAGATTCGGTTATAGTGTCGGTTATTTATATATGTATATATATATATATATATAATTCTTAGTATGTTGGATAATCAAAGTCATTGTGCATTACCGACAAAAGATGGAATTCATGTTGCTGACGATTCAGGATGTCATATATCTATTTAGTTTGAGATTAAACGAAAATTTGACTTGACGTAGTGTCAATAATCAATGACTATTATTCTTCCATGAAGGGAGGGAGGGAGAGAGGGAGTGTTAAGGATTATTTTATTTTGTCTTTGCTTAATGTGTTAATTTAGTGGACCTTGCCATCACGAATGAAAGTAGTCATCATTTGGCAAACCTCATCTTAGTGAATACAAAATCAACTAAGGAAGTCTTGTACTTTAATTTTTAATTTACTTTTCTGTATCTGTCGTTTTATTTTTTTTATTTGTGTATGATTAAATTATCGTAAAAAAACAAAGTTGCATTTACGTAGTTAATTCAAACAAAATCTTAAGTGAATTCATGATTAGACTATTGTCTTCTTGTGATCGACATATATGTTACACAACCCGTACGTTTGCAATATAAAGTTCAAAACCCACATCAATGTACTAAATATTAAAATCTTGATTAAATTTTAATTTGAAATTGTAAAATTAAATACAAGTTTGGTAACCCCCATCGGCAATCGTTGCTTTCGTCTTCTTCATCACGTTTTGCAATCGGTGACGAATCCTTTCAAAGTACCCCTTTTATTATTTCTTTCTGCCAAAGAATTGTATAAAGTTGATTTACACATGATATATAAAGGATCGAAAAAGTTTTTACATAAGTGAATATTCTTTCGATTTCTATATCAAATATATAATTACAAAGTTAATTCCAATTTATTGGTCTTTCTACATAACTACCAAAGAGGAGGGGACTATTTTATGTGTATTAAGTCAAAGTATTTAGCTTAAACTCAAACACGTTTTTAAATTAAAAGAGTTGAATATGCATGAAGCATTAACCATAAATAACTAGCATAGTAAGAGTTAAAACTGTTTACAAATTCTTAAAAAGGGATAAAAATTAGAATCAAAATAATTTGACATATTTAATTATTTATTTTTAGATGTGTCTAGGTTACAAATATTTTTACTTACATATCATTTAAACATATATTTTGAATTTTCTTTTTTACTGATAAATTAAATTAGTTTTTAATTTCCGGCCCACAATAAAATTTTATATTCCATTACATTGCACGGTAGAGACGAGACTGGATTCATAATTGGTCCCGGCTAATTGGAACTGAGGTTGGCCCATAATCAATTATGTCCTTAACCGATCGGGCCAACCAGTTAAACCATTTGAAATAGTAATTTTTATATTTTGTATCATAATCGTTATATCAATTGATGGTAGATGTAACACCCGAAATTTCACTAAGATAAATGAATCGTTTACATGACTCTTGAAAGGTTTTGATGAAGGTTTAAAGGCGGGGAAATGTTTTACGAAAGAAGCTCAACAGATCGGGAGCTTGTCGGGTTAATTGGATCAAAACGAATTCAGGACTATTGGGGCGATAGTGCCCCGCGATAGTGACGAGGTCACCATCGTCGTGTCATTGGGACTAATGGAAATTTATGGATCTAGGATTTGGCTTGAAGATTCAAGTTTCTTCAAAGGAGCTCAAATTTGGGAAAAACCTAGATTTAGCCTAAATCTAGCAAGGTGAGTTTAAGTTGATTTGTGAAAACGTTGTACATGCCAAAATGTTTATTTTAAAGTATTTGTGTGCTTTATATAAAATTATCACTTGTTGAGTTATTTAGTGGGTTTTGATTAATCAAAGTGTTGAGCTTTACAAATCTTGTAAAACACCCACATTTGGAGATTTTGAGTGATTGATAAATAAATCATGAGTAAAAGTGTTTTGTTAATTTATTGCATAATGAAGGTTGTTTGGTCAAAATACACTTCTAGTGTTTGTTGAGATTACGCAATAGTTATGATATATTACGTTTTGAAAATGTGAACGTGTGAGTTGGGGATTTTGGTCAATCTCGACCTTAAGAATATTTTGAGAGTTGTAAACCCTTTATTTTGGGCCGAAGGCCAACTGAGAATTAAAAGGCAAGATTTGGGTAACAATGTATTTTGGTTTACATAACCGTGTGGACAACGTGTATTTAGCCAAACGCGTATTTAGCCAAACGTTTATTTTGCCTTTAAGGGCTTGTTTTCTAAGATGTGGTTGTGACGGATGTGTGAGGTGAATCTTCTCCACTCTAATTGAAGGTTGTTCATAAACTTGATGGTGTTCTCTGTGTTGGTCTTCGAGATGTTGTTCTTGAGAAGATCATTCAAGAGTAAGCAGAACCTCTCATAAGTTTCAGTGAGTGTCCTCCTTTTCGCGCCTTGAATCCGTCATATCGAGTGATGCAATTAGTGATCTTCAGCTGATTTCCCACCTTGCAACCCGTCATCATCCTTTCAATCTGATCCCACATTCCTTTTATTGTATCCTTGTAACTATCTATGCTCGTGTAGATGTCGTTCGACAAGTTGTGGAGTATGAAAGTCTTCGCCATCTTGTTTCCATCAAATCTTCTCTTCTCATCTCCAGTCATTTGGGTGTAAGTCTTTGGAACTATTCGTGATGCTCCACCGCTGGCTTGGACTGGAACCTCCATCATCGGAGTTTCTGGTGGTCCAACCTCCAAGGAAAGCATGATCTCTGCATAGTGGTCTTTTGATTCGATGAAATTCATTAATCTGTCTCGCCATTGCTGATACTCTCCTATGTATAGGGCAGGAGGTTTGGACTCGTATCCTATTGCTAGAGCGTCTTTGGTATTCATCTTAAATGCACTTAGAGTGATCATGAGAAAATAGTGTTGTGATTCAAAGGTAGTGACTTAACGCAAGGAACTAGAGTAAGTATCCTAGCGCAAGGTTCTAAGAGTGATAAACAACTCGAGTAAACTGAATAAAACTAAAAAATGGTAAACTGAAAAATTGGAAAAATGAAATTCGGATATAAGAGAATTCGGATGAGAAATTCGGATAGAAAATAATCCGAGTGACAAAAACTGGGTAACTTTCCGGATATGGTTAAAATCCGAACGTGTAGGCCGATTGAGAAATCCAGACGAATGTGAGTCCGGATCCGGATGTGGTTTTCGGACGGATTACTTTGAGAAGTAAACCGGATGACTGGAGTCCGGATATAAAGATCTGGATATTATCGATCCAGTTATTGTTTCCGGATTAGAGAAATCCGATACACACGGTCCGGATTACGTCCGGATAAAGATTATACGGGTGGAATGACTTACCCGGATTTGGCAAAGAATACGGTACGGATCGCGATTCTGGGCGATGAACACGAATCTGAAGCAGATTTCTCTTGAAGATTTTGATTCCTGAAGATCGTGAAACCAAAAAGAAACACAAAAACACAAAACCCAATTCGATTTTGAACCTAAAATCAACCTAGTCCTTGAAAATCAATAAATAGAGACCATGAACTCAAAAATTCGATTTTAAACAAATTGATACTTAAAACTCTAGAAATCGAATGTGAAACTTTGTCAAAATCAGTTTAGGAGTAGGTGAGATGGAATGGAACAATAGGATTTCAATAATTTTGCAAAAATCAAAGAACTCAGAAAAGAATGAACTTACCAGCGTCGTTTTCGATTTTTTGAAGAAAAATTGGATACCTTTGAATCAATCACCTACGTGGATCCCAGAATGTAGTGCAAATATCAAACCAAACAATCAACCACAAAGATTAAGCAATGAAGAATGTAGTATGATTGATTGCAAACAGAGAGTAAACAATGTACGACCAAAAATATTACAAAAGTGATTAACCTTAATCTAGTGTTTAAAGCAAACTATTTATACCTAGTTAAGGTATTTACACATTTAGCACACAACTTTAATACAATCAACTTTTAACCCTAACATTTATTAAAAAAATAGGGAAATGGTAGTTTGGGAAAACTTTTTAGGTATTTTAAATTTTAAATTATTAATTAATTTGAATTAATCTCCTTAACTTTCTCCATATTTACCTAATCTCTCTCTCTCTCTCTCTCTCTCTCTCTATATATATATATATATATATATATATAAAATCCGGCCACCATGATGAACAAGGACGGTGGTTTTTCATGGTGGGTTTTCTGCACACGCACCACCTTGGACGGTGGTTCTTCACGGAGACGAAAGATATGCGGTCATCATGAAGAACAAGGACGTTCGATGGCAAACTCCGACGAATCTTTCAAAATTCCGATGGGTTTTCTGCACACGCACCACCGTGAACGGTGGTTTTTCATAGAGACGAAATTGATGGAAGTTTTCTGCCCGCACATACAATACAGTGGTTTTTCACACACACCGTACATGAAAGATATGATGATTATGATGATCTTCTCCCTCCCCAACGACGTCTTCCCTCTCCCGGCGACGGTTTCATATATTTTCATAAACAACTTCATGTTTTTTCATAAACTGTTTCATATATTTTTCTCTCATATGAATAATTAGATTTTTAAGTTTCATATATTTTCTCTTATATGAATATTCAGATTTTTTTTTTGAAATAATCGTATCTTTTTGAAGTTTCATATGTTTTTTCTCCTACGAAACGTGAAAAATTCGAAAAAACGGTTTATGAATCTTAAAAAACTTGAAACTTTCGAAAAAACAGTTTATGAAACTCAGAAAAATTATGAAACTTACCAGAATTAGGGGGAGGTCGTCGGAGAGAGAGAGAGAGAGAGAGAGAGAGAGAGAGAGAGAGAGAGAGAGAGAGATGAAAATTATTGAAAAAACTAAGAAAGTTTGTTTTTGCTAAAAATATGAATTATTCCTAAAATTACGAATTTGGAGAAAAAGACCCAAATACCTTTGGTTTATAAGTTTACACAAAAAATTGGATTTACAAAATAATGGGCCTCTCTCTCTCTCTCTCTCTCTATATATATATATATATATATATAGAGAGAGAGAGAGAGAGAGAGAGAGAGAGAGAGAGGGGTTCAAACGAGGAACGTAACAATTTACGAGAAACGCGAGGAGCACCGCCCATGTACAAAATCACATGTGATTCACATACAAAATCATATGTGATTAAAACTCGGACCCGCACGGTTTGTCCCGCGGTTTGCAAGTCGTGCGGTTTGCCGCGCGGATCACATGTGATTTTGTATAGTGAATCACATGTGATTTAGTACATGAGCGGTGCTCCTCGCATTTCTCGTAAATTGTTACGCTCTTCGTTTGAACCCGCCTATCTCTCTCTCTCTCTGTATATATATATATATATAGAGAGAGAGAGACTTGAGATCATGTGAGATAAGGCTATTCCGTGAGACCGTGAGACCAAAAAATTAACACTAAATCTTCACAGCAAAAAATTGTGAAGGTACTGTGACGGTAAACTTTCACAGTATTTTTGCTTTGAAGGTTCGCTGTTTTTCTTACCTTCACAATGAATCACCGTGGATGTTTAGTGTTAATTTTGTGGTCTCACGATCTCACGTGAACCCAACCCTATATAGACTTGAGAGATTCAAACAGGAACAATAATAAAATAAGAGATTAAAAAACCAGACCATCACGTGTAAAATCACATGTCATCTACACTAATGGTCAACGTAACAGTGTGCTGACGTGGGTCGTGACCTAAAGTCGCATAATCACATGTGATTTTACACGTGCTTTTAGTATAAAATCACATACGATTCAACCATTTTCTTATTCTCTTATTTTGTTAAGGTCCCGTGTGAACCCGACTCTACATAGATATATGTATATATATATATACCGCTTTAGGACACGCCTTGAAAAACGTCATGATGTCGTTGTAACTTGTAAGGCTTGCTCTCACTACCACGTTATATTTCACGCCATTTAGAACCTTGGTTGCAATAACTCGTTACCTTCTTTTCTAAACCTAATTATTTTGTTTCTACAAGATCAAAAAAAGTCGTCGGGTCGAAATCATATTTTACCAAACATTGTTACAAAAATCGTCTATTATTTTACCAAGAATAGGAATGCAATATACCAATTCTTAGGGGGGGAAAAGAAAAGAAAAGAAAACATGTCAAAGATGGATGGCCAATCTTTTCTTATCTAAACGTACATACATATATATATATATATGTTAACAAAATTAACGAAATGAAGAGGGTCACAGAAATGGCAATGGCATACTCTTCTTCATCTTTCTCTGCATTTCCCTACACAAAACCACACAACCCACCACCCACATCTACCAAAATAGGACTGCTGCCTGCCGCCGGTGGTGGTGGTGGGGGTTTTCGTTTCTCCATTAAAGCAGTGAAATCACCTGAGTCTGCTGACCCACCTCCTCCTCCTAAAACTGAAACCCCTGCTGCTCCAAAACCCCCCAAGAAGCCTGTTTACTCCAGTCAGTATTTCTTCCTAATGTTGCTTTCTATTCCCACCCTCCAAAACCAATTGCAAATTCTAATTACATATATACACACAAACACACACACACACGAACAATTCTAAACATTTCACATATAAACATTGTATAAACACTGCATTTTCCATGAAAACTGGTTTGTAAGTTTGTGCGATTTATTGGGTATTGTAGATGATTATAGTGTAAAAACACTTGTGTGTTTGTTGGCAGTGAAAAAGGGACAGATTGTTAGAGTAGAGAAAGAAAAGTATCTAAACAGTATCAATGTAAGTCCTTTCTCTGAATTCCTTGTCATTATTACTTATGAAAAAACCATTTCATTTTCATTAATGGTTTGTTTGTTTCAGTATCTATCTGTTGGACATCCTCCTTATTATAAAGGGTTGGATTACATATACGAAGATCGCGGGGAGGTCTTGGATATCCGTATCTTCGAAACAGGAGAGTATGCACTTGTAAGTTATTATATAATCATCCTCCTTCCAACAAACAAATATAATCTTACTTACATTTTCATCTTATAAAACCAAACCAAACCAAACCAAACATTAGGGAATCAGATATCTATTCTAAACAGTTTAAAAGTTTTATGTTGTCACCTGTGTTGTAGATTGCATGGATTGGGGTCCCAACTGCACCAGCTTGGCTTCCAACAGACATGCTAATCAAGGTAAATTTCCACTCTTATTTCATCAGGCATGGGATCATGGGATCATGGGATCATGTGAGAACTGAGAAGTGTCATTTTTTGTGAGAAGTGTGAGAAGTACTTTTAAACCGTTGATCGCTTTTAATTAAATAGCCTCCCATGAATTGCAGCTTAAGAGGGAATTGATCCAGTGCATCTCATCTTAATGTTCGTCATTTCTCATCGAACGGTTGATAACCACTTCTCACCAAAATTGGCACTTCTCACCGGAACCCAACCTTATTTTATCACCTGCAAAAGTTAAACAAACCCAACTATATCCCATCCAGACGTCTGGATGTATACAGACCTGGCCTCTACCCTGATGAGAGTAGAACCCATGATCTGCATAAGTTATTATGGACTCAAACCCCTCTACTGTATTTGGATTTTTGTGCTCTTTCTTGCAGTCAGACAAGCTCCACTACGAAAGAATATGAATCAGAAGTTACTGCTTCAACAAACTTTGCTTCATTTCAATGGATCCTATTATACACTCTGTAATTTGACTTTTACTCAAACCTTTCACAATGAATTAATATTCTTTTCCTGTAAATCTGGCAAATTCTACGACATAAACTTTCTCTTGCTACGTTTTATGTCATTCAATAAATCCACCAACGAAGGAAGTGGTTTAGGCACCGGAACATGCATACTCCTATACAACTTTCTTATGTTCTCACCAACTCCCTTCGACAATTCACTTGGTGAATAAGTTACCTCTTTTGACTTTGACTCGTCACATTTACCTTCAGAAACATCCCCATCCGAACCCACTTCATTGTTGCACTGAACCTCGACTTCTTCGTTCCGGCTTGCGGTTTCAGGTTTGACTAAATCTTCAAAAACGACAGTAGAATTGCCGAGTCCAAGCCTTGCTCTTCCAAACAATGTCACAGATGGCTTTTTGCATGGAGAAGATACAGTCAAGATTTCTTTATTGCTGACAAATGATTGGGATGATTCTGACCGAACCCCTGAGGATTGTTCTGGAACAATTGGAGATGAAGTAATGGAAACTTCCTGTACATCTTCATTGATGAATGGAGCCTCGACATCAATGTCTAGAAGCTTCCAGAGAGGGTCATCCGGAGCTAAATTACTATAAGAGCAATGCCTTTTCACGTAACTAAGCTCCATTGCTCTACACTCGGGGGTGGTCGACACCACCCATCTAGGTGCAAGTAGTTTAAGGGCCCACTCAAGTTCGTCTCTAGACGAATGAATTGAATAACAGACATGCCAAATACCATATTGGTCCTTCATTGCTTCTTTGAATCGACCATTTTTTCGTTTCTCGGCTTCTGAAGAAACATCCTCAAAGACATACCACTGGGCAGAAGCACGTATGAAAAGAGGCTCAGGCTGAAAATTAGCTCGAGCTTCTGCTAGTTTTGCTTCTGCTCTTTCGGGAAGTCTTGGAAAACTATCAAAAATATGGAATCTTGAAGATGGGTCCTGAGAAAGGATATCGGGTACAATCAAAGATAGAGACTTGAAACATTCTGGGTTGTTTTCTTTGTCAACAAAGATTTTTGAGCCAAAAGTTTGGCACACACTAACAAGAATTTCTTCCTGACCAAGAAGGTCGCATGTCAGGTACACGACACGGGCATCCGGATGCTTCCATATGCAATCAATAACCTGCATCAAAAGAATCACAATATTAACTGTCAATTGACCCTTTTCTCCTTCATATATAGCTTCTTGAATGATAAAGTTATCACTATTACGACCAATTTTAAAAACGAGTTGAAGGTACATAAAAATATACAAATCGTCAACAAGGGTTAGAAACTACCTGGCGGATTCCAACATGTTTGCTAGGCATCTTTGCAGAAAATGAGCCGAATGTGCAGTCTAAGAAAACATAATCAAGTCGACACTTAGGTTCTCTGGATGACGTGCCTAAATATTTGTCGGGTAATCTTTGCAAACACTCGGGTGTAAGTCTGCAGTCTCCTGTGTGCAGGATATTACCAAATGTGCCTTCAAACAAGAACATGACTGCACCTGAAGGTTGCATAGCATGGCAGATAGAAAGGTCATCGGTGAATAAGTTTCCCCAATATAACATTTGGAATATTGATAGATATACACACTCCCTACAGCATGATCGACCAATTTTATATAACATTATACAATGTCTTGGTCAAAGTAACATAATTTATAGGACACTATACATGCAATAATGCATATCTCATATATATACATGCATGCTCATAATATACATATGTGTGTATTAGAAAGGTATATATAATAACATACACTACAGAATAAACATATTATGCAACACTGCATACAACATAAGAAAATAAAAGAATGTCTCATTTGGAACCGATTAAATATCAAAGAAAATAGATTTGTTGATGGTAAGGGTACATGTGTGCACCATTAAGGTGCCAACAAGTGTCTATCAAGCCCACCACAATCAGGTTGGTGTCTGGCCTAACTTTGGAGTTCATTCTTAACACCTCACATCATGAGACACTAGGAGTCCACTCCACTTGTTGAGCAGTCTGATAAGAACGAGATTTACTAATTAATTAAAATAAAAGAAATGTAGAAGAAACAACAGCCGAATGCTTTATTAACAAGAAAATGATAGATAACTAGCTATTCGGGAGGCTAGACTCTCCCAAGAACAAACACAATATTTTTCTCCATGCCGTAATCTCTCCTCTATCCCCTATTTACTAACAGCCCTAATAACCCTAATGGGCTTGGGCTTAGGGTTGGTACATAACACAGTCATCTCATATCTACCCCTCAACCATATTCAACATGAGAAAAGAAGTATTACAAGTCCTACGAGGTTCATCTTAATTTTAGATAGAGATAAACCAAACAAACCAAATATATCCCGCTCCAAAAGCAGGAGAGGTAAGATGTATGCAAACCTGACCTCTACCCCCAAAGGGTAGACTGTAGAGCGGCTGTTTCAGAGAAGACCTCCGGTTTGTGCAAAAGTGTGAGCAAAAAGTAATAGACAAGAGCAAGAAGAAAAGCCAAGACTAGAACAAAGTAAGCACATAAAAAGAAAAAAATGGAAAAAGACCCAAATAGACACAAAGAAAGTAGAAAAACACACACACCAGCTCTCTACCTACACGCATACCCTTTATACACTATCTGCCAGCTCCCTAAACATCCCACTCCCTAATTCCCTTTTTCCTATCCACGGTAGCTATAGTTCTCTACATTAAATCTACCACCCTAGTCCCGTGCCTCCAACCATAGATTCAAAAACTCCGAGCAAGACTCTAAACCAATGTCTTTAATCTACTATCTAGTCATGAGTCTCCAACGTACTTGCTTTCGATTCTACCACCCTAGTCTTGTGTCTCCAATCTACCACTTAGACAGAGATAAGAGCAAAAAAACTCTGAGCAATACTCTAACCATAGATTCATACAATTTGATTGACTAAAGGATAAGAGGTAGAATCCTACTCCAACTGTGACATTGGCAACTAAGCATGTAAAAGGGGCCTCTAGTATACACTTTCAGATACATTAATCTCCTTAGCTTAAGCATCCAATTTCCCTCTCAATATCAAGCAACTGATTTGATAGTCGGTTTCTCAGTCATGGAAACCCTTGTGAAGAAAATGCATGCATCAATCATCCATTAACATATTTCCTCCCTCTCCCCTAGATTTGATCCTTGAGTTTTACTTTTAACTTCACATGTCAACCCTAATTTCTAATTTTTGAATTTCACTCCGAACATAACCTAAAATTAAACAAGAGAAAATTTAAACAATCAATTAAGCACCATATTATTATTTAATTGAACAGAAAGATCATGATTTGGATTTAGAAGGCATTAATTACCAGGGCAATGATTGGCATCGAAGGCAGTAACCGTAAAAGTTTCAAGGGGATCATGAATAGCAATGGACTGGCCAATCTCAATATCCACAAATAATGACTCATTAAGCTGCCAAACAAACAAACAAACAACACACACAAATCAGAAGCAAAGGGTTTGAGGAAGATTAAAAAACGTTAATTCGTTTATGAAAATTAAAGAAAGTGAATGATTGATTAGAATTACAATTTACATGCCTGGGGGTAATAGTTGAGAGTGAGGGTTTTGGTAAGACGGGTAGCGTAGATCGGAAAAGAAGCGTAGGTGGAGATTCCTTGAGAGTGATCTTTGTGCGCATGTGTTAGAAAATGGTGTCTCTTTCTGTTGGAACATGGCGTCCATGTATCCACCGAGAATGGTACCCCTCTTGGCATCTCTATCGGCATCTGATCTTCACAACCAATTCAGCTCGCTTAATCTTTCACACAAGATTACCCAAAATTTACAGTTTTTTCTCTGTTTTGAATTCCAATTCGGAATCCAGAGTTTGTGCCACAAATGAAGGCTTTTGGCGGTATAAATATTTCCCACAACCAGAGTTGCACTTGCACACAACCGGTCCATCGATATGGGCCAGACCGATCCAGGTAAACAACTGGTTCGGGGAACGGTCCAGCCTGGTTAGGTCAACAAAAACATCCGGCCTTGTAGTGGTGTTAATGGGTTGGGTTGAAGCAATTTGAACAATTTAGTTTAATTTAATGTTTGGTGTTTTAGAAAATCTTAATCCAATCCAAACCAAATCGTACAGGTTGGTCGGATTAATATTTTGGCACATCAAAATATTCTCATGACCTTGAATATGTTGTTTTTCTCTACTTATAATTTCTTTTCACCATCATCTTTTGATACAACTTTGTCATATTTCTTAAATCTTAAATATATCACATTCAACTAGGGTTGCTTCGGGTTGGGTTTGGTTCAGGGGCGGAGCCAGAATTCCGAATCAGCAGGAGCAACGATTACACAAAAATAAAAATAAGTATTAAGTTTTTAAAATAGGAAGCACAATTATTTATATTAACGAAATGATAAATTCAAAAAATGCAACTACCGGACTATTTTATAAGAATAAAACACTGATCTTAATAGATTCAACAACGATCTTCATAAGTCTACATTTCCTAAAACTTATCTATGATACTAATTTGATAGAGCGCTAATAGATGAGATTGACTCTTAAATTCATGTAATTAAAATTAGAGGTTCAAAACCTTATAATAAATTATAAACTAAAAACTCTTTGGATAGATTGTGTTGTTTTTCTTCTTTCTATTTTTAACAATATATTAACTGAATTATGTGAAAACACATATAATTGAGATCAAGCCATCAAGATGTTATAGTAATAAATTAGAGATGTATTTTAATTGTAGTGAACCAACTTTCTTTTTAGTTCAAACATAAAATAAATAGAAAAACCTATAGATTAACTATTTTTAAGACAAGAACTCGTAACCACAAAAACTGTTGGACAATTGTATTTGTAAAGGGACCAAAAGTGCATGAGAAAAATAAGTTTAGAGACTAATATTTTTAAAGGAACCATCCAAATTTCTAGGAGAAGGTTGTGAGAGGAGCCCAAGAAGCAGGGCACAAGTAAGCTTACATATATATCATTAAGAAAAAAAAAAATCAGGAGGGGCTTGTGTCCTTTCTGGCTTCAACGTGTGACGTGGCTCTGTCGCTAATTGGGTTTGGTTGATCACGATGGCTGAATTTTTGAGCAATCTAAGAGCATCTATACATGTCTTGCAAGGGCCCTTGCAAGATGACATGACATGCCATGTGACTTGTAATGCCTTGCAAAACTATCCCATCTTGCTAAACTTGCAAGGTCTTTCAACAAATTAAATATATTAAACAAAAACATTTTTTAATTTAATTAGTTTGTTTGTTTAAACATTAATTATTATTAATATGTTTATTAAATTTAATTCATTTATTAGTTTATTTGAACATTATTTTTTTAAATATTTTTATTAAAATTTCTTACCCACGCTTTATTTTAAAAAAATGATATTTTTATGCAATGTTTTTTATTTAAACTGCTAAATTATATTTACATAAAATATAATAAAAGAAAACAAAAGTAAAATTTTAGTTATCTATATTTTATAATTAATTTATTAGTTATATTATAATTATCTATATTATAATTATTTATGTTATAATTTATTAGTTTAGAAAGGAGTTTGGTCTTGCATGTGTGTGGAAGTGTTATTGCAAAGCTGATGTAGCACTTGTGAAATAAATAAGGTCTTGCAGGTGTGTGGATGGTCTAACGGTCTAGTCTAGGTTAAAAGATTACATATTTAAAGAAATCTGGAAAAAGTTGGTTTTTATTTGGTCCAACTAAAAAATGTCGGGAAAAAAAATTCGAGACATTTTCGACGTAAATTAAGAAAAAACTAATTCTTTTTAATTTTCGTCAAAAATCGGTCGAAAAATAATAAAAATTAAAAAAAAACTTTGGGTTTAAAAAAAATATTTTCTTAAAACAGTTATTAGTTACCGATGGAAATTAAAAAATTAAGGGAAATTAATTAAAATACCCTAAGTCAAACCATGTTTTACTGAAATACCCCAAATCTCTCCCATGTTACAAAAATACCCCAAAAATTCGCGATGGAGCTCGCGATCGCGGGCTCCAGGCCACGTGTCACCAAAGTTTGCCCACTTTGCCCGCGTTGGTCCCTCAAGAATGCCCGCGGTCCAGCTTTCCCACCTCAAGAATGCCTGCGTGTGCAGTTTTGGTCTCTGTCCGCGTTTGACTCTCGTTGACCCCCGCGATCGCGGGCTACACGTGTCCAAAGTTTGCCCAGTTTGCCCGCGTTGGTCCCTCAAGAATACCCGCGGTCCAGCTTTCTCCCCTCAAGAATGCCCGCGTGTGCAGTTTTGGTCCCTGCCCGCGTTTGACTTTCTTTGACCCCCCGCGATCGCGGGCAAAAGTGCCACGTGTCGGCACAGGGTTAACCCTAAAATCACTTTGACGAACCAAACCCTAAATGTTTCTTCGACCGCACTATATAGGGGGGGGGGGGACCAAAAACCGGCCACTCTCATTTTTTTAATAACTCTCTCAATTTTTAATCAAACTCTCTCAATTTTCTCCCACTCTCTCAATTTTGTCGTGTGGAATACGCGTTCGGGTTTTGTGAAGATGTCTCGTATTACCTCTGTGGTATGTTTTTCTTATGTTTTTTGTTATTTTTTGTATGTTATTTTAAGTTAAGATATATGATTTGTAGGTTGTTATAGTGTTTATAACTTATGTTTGAATATGTTCTATGTTTAATATGTATGGTTTTATGTTTGAATGTGATATTTGTATGTTATAATGTGTATGTTGTTATAGTGTGTTTTTTTATAAAAAAATTGTTAAGAGTGTTTTTTTATAAAAAAATTGTTAAGAGTGTGTTATTATAAAAAAATTGTTAAAATGTGTTTTTTTATAAAAACACACTCTTAACAATTTTTTTATAAAAACACACCCTTAACAATTTTTTATAAAAACAGTTTTTTATAAAAAATTGTTAAAAGTGTGTTTTTATAAAAAAAATTGTTAAAAATGTGTTTTTTTTTATAAAAACACACCTTTAACATTTTTTTATAAAAACACACTCTTAACAATTTTTTTATAAAAAAACTTTTTTTATAAAAAAATTGTTAAGAGTGTGTTTTTATAAAAAATTGTTAAGGGTGTGTTTTTATAAAAAAACACATTTTTAACAATTGTTTTTATAAAAACACACTTTTAACAATTTTTTTATAAAAAAACACTTTTAACAATTTTTATATGAAAAAACACACTATAACAACATACACATTATAACATACAAATATCACATTCAAACATAAAACCATAAAACTATAACAATTTTTTTTATAAAAACACACTCTTAACATTTTTTTATAAAAAACTGTTTTTATAAAAAAATTGTTAAGAATGTGTTTTTTATAAAAAAATGTTAAGAATGACAACTTAGGTCCCTACGGTTTTAAGAATGACAACTTAGGTCCCTACGGTTTTAAGAATGACAACTTAGGTCCCTAAACTTTTAAGAATGCCAATTAGGTCCTAAAGTTTTAAGAATGACAACTAGGGTCCCTAAACCGCACTTTATCTATATATAACAATATGATACGTTGAAATAAAATAAACCGCACTTTATCTATATATAACACTATTATACGTTGAAATAAAATAAACCGCACTTTATCTATATATAACACTATTATACGTTGAAATAAAATAAACCGCACTTTATCTATATATAACACTATTATACGTTGAAATAAAATACCACCGCACTTTATCTATATATAACACTATTATACGTTGAAATAAAATACCACCGCACTTTATCTATATATAACAATATGATACGTTGAAATAAAATAAACCGCACTTTATCTCTATATAACAATATGATACATTGAAATAAAATAAACCGCACTTTATCTATATATAACACTATTATACGTTGAAATAAAATAAACCGCACTTTATCTATATATAACACTATTATATGTTGAAATAAAATACCACCGCACTTTATCTATATATAACAATATGATACGTTGAAATAAAATAAATCGCACTTTATCTCTATATAACAATATGATACATTGAAATAAAATAAACCGCACTTTATCTATATATAACACTATTATACGTTGAAATAAAATAAACCGCACTTTATCTATATATAACACTATTATACGTTGAAATAAAATACCACCGCACTTTATCTATATATAACAATATGATACGTTGAAATAAAATACCACCGCACTTTATCTATATATAACAATATGATACGTTGAAATAAAATAAACCGCAACATCTATATAAAATAAAATAAACTGCAACATCTATATATAACACTAACTATAACATCTGTGAATGACTATGTAGAAAGATTTCTTTAACATCGACTTGACGGTAAGGTGCAAAGTTTCCTACATCGAGGAATTAGGAGCGCTCTTTAGGGGATTAGGTGATCGCGCGGATACCCTTGAGACCATCTATAGAGGGACACCGTTCGGGCCATGGATGGATGTGTCTTACTCTGGTGGCGACCCTACGCTAGTACACATGTTTCTACAGTTGGAGGTCGAGGACGCCAACGCTGAGCCGGAGGAGATGCATTTTGATTTCTTCGGCTCTCAATTGCATTTTGGGCGTCGTGAGTTCTGTCTAATTACAGGACTACGTTTTGGAGAGGCTCCCCCCTTCCTCCCTTAGAAGACTGCTCCTTCGTTCCTAGGGTTTGGGGCATTTCAGCATCTCGTTTGAAGCTGAAGGCAGCCCGGGACAAGATGAAAGAGGGCCTTAGTGCCCTAACCGACGACGATGCTGTCCGTGTATGCTTGGTGGTGATCGTGGATATGGGCTTCCTGGGCCGTGAGTATAGCCAGTATGCTTCATCGACGGTCCTTAGGGCCGTCGAGGACCTTGAGCTGTTTAACAGCTACCCGTGGGGTAGCCATATCTGGACACATTGCTACTCTATTCTGCACCGAGCCATAGCCAGACGCGTTGATCGACATGTAAAGATGAATCTTTGTGGTTTTACATACGCCTTCAAGGTTAGATACGTAGTATAACAATTGTTAATAATACATACAAACTGTTTGGCTTTTTTTTTACGTACTTGCTCTTCTTGTCTAATTCCAGATATGGATCTTGGAGATGTTTCCCGCATCAATCCGATATTTCGTCAAGCGCGGCGATCGAGTACTTAGGGGAACCCGTTGGGACAAGCGTGTTACCCTAAGTAGGTCGCTTTGGATTCAGTTCTTCAATGCGTCTAGAAATGTAAGTTCTTTTACTATGTTTACAATTTGCATACGTTAGTCCCGCTTATTAATTTCTTTTATGTTTTATCATATATTTAGCAGCCACTCTTGCCTTTCGATCGCCTTGTGCCTACTGTCGATGAGATGGGCACAGATTGGTACAGAGACAGCGTGGCCTTTATTGACGCAGAGGCGGAAAGGGCTCGACGTCCCCCTACTTCCACATCTGACGAAGATGAGGAAGACGACGACAGGCCCCCTTCCGGTGGATACCAGCCGCCCCCTTCCTCCTCCTACCAGCCGGCCCGTTCCTCCTCCTACCAGCCGCACCCTTCCTCCTCCTACAATCCATATGAGGCGGGCCCTTCCTACGAGCCACAATGTGGCTCTCATGAGCACCTGTGGGACTACGTCCACGGGCCGCTAGAGTCACGTGTACAGATCCTGGAGGGATTCTACAGACAGTTTAGCGATGTCAATGTTAGTGTTTAACTTAATTTGTTGGCCACGTTTATTTAGTTTGTATATTAATATTACGTTCTAAATTTGTTTTAGCTGTCGAGTACGACACCGATCCCCGCTCCGTTCGGACAGGGGGCACAGGCGACGTTTGCCACCACATCCTATCCGTCATTCCCTGAAAATGTAAGTGACATTGAGTAACCATTATAGTTATATGTTTGTTCCTAAGTTTGTAACTCTTATAATGATCAATGTCACGCAGGCCGGGATGTTGGGGGCCGAGATGTCCCAAACGCCGTTCGCCACCACATCCTATTCTACTATCCCGGAGAGTGTAAGTGACACTGAGTAACCATTATAGTTATATGTTTGTTCCTAATTTTGTAACTATTTTAATGATCAATGTCACGCAGGCCGGGATGTCGGGGGCATACACCTCGCAGATGCCGCCGCCGTTCGCCACCACATCATATTCTACTATCCCGGAGAGTGTTAGTGACACTGAGTAACCATTATAGTTATATATCGATAATCCTAATTTTGTAACTATTTTAATGATCAATGTCACGCAGGCCGGGATGTCGGGGGCACAGCACATGCCGTCGTTCGCCACCACATCAATCACAAACATCTTTGGCGGTTCGGCCGATGACTATTACAGGCCGGAAATGCATACTGTAAGTTATTTTGGTAGTTTTGGTTTAATTGTGAACATTTCCTAAATTGTACTTACAACATTGAGTAACGTAATTTTCAGACGGGGTCTCCTATTATCCAGGATCACTTCTCGAAGCACTTCTCGGAGCCTGACGATGACTCGATGGATGTTGTAGATCCACCACCACAGGTGACCCCGCTCCCTCAAAAGCGGTCGCATAAAATTTCACAATGGTTTCGTCACCCGTTTGGCCAACAAGGATCTACGACACCACCGGCCGCTAAAAAACAAGCAAAGAAAGCAGGGGGAAAGAAGGGAGGAAAGAAAAAGGGAAAGGTGTCTTCACCGGAGCCTCAACCGGCATCAGAAATATTGAGGATGTGCCGGACTGGTCGCCTCCCCCCTTGATCTTCATCCCTCACTTGAACATGGAAATCACCCCCTCGTTTTTCAATGTATTGCTGGCCGTTGTCCCTTTGGAGTCTGACTTACTGGATGTGGTTAGTATGAAGTTTAATTATAGTCATATAATCAAATATATTTATTTTACATGTCTAAACATCTATTTTTTATGTATAGTACATCGATTGTTGGGTCTCGCTGTTGCAAAGACATCGTGGAACAGACACGATGTGGACCATGATGTTCAGTATGTTCTTTCATTACTTGTTGATTGAGCATCTAGGTCCCGCCTCCGTGGTTAATTCATGCAATGGCATGGAAGGGACCTCTTGGGCTATCCTCGATGTGGTATGTAAATCGTTTTACTCTTATTTTATTTAACTTGTTTTGTTGCTAACTAAGTTGTCTAATATTGTAATATTTCAGGTGTACATCCCAATATGCATTAATCCCCAACATTGGCTGCTTGGAGTGTTTGAACTTGACGCTATGACCTTGACCATATATGATAGCGACAGTGCCAATCTCTTCAGACAACCATTGGAAGAGCAAATGACAAAGTTTAAAGTTGTGCTGAATGACTTCTTTTGTCGGGTCAAGGATGTTAGACGTCGCGAAATGACATG
The DNA here is from genome assembly GCA_033807775.1 of Saussurea involucrata. NCBI lineage: Eukaryota > Viridiplantae > Streptophyta > Magnoliopsida > Asterales > Asteraceae > Saussurea > Saussurea involucrata. The sequence continues at coordinate 100,040,928 of CM066322.1, forward strand.
TGCCTTTCGCTATAAGTTCGCCAAGAATGCACCCCAGCAGGCCGGGATAACTGCAGATTGCGGTGTCTGGGTATGCCGTAATGTCCAAATGTTGATAAATAAAAATGAGGTATGGGTACACCCTGACGAGGCCGAGGTTGTTGCCAAAGATTTCCGCATACATATGGCGGAGTCCATTTATGAACATTGTCAAATAGGGCCACGTTAGGTTGTTTATGTAACATTAAATAATTGTTATTTTTAGTATTAACTTATTTTGTTAAAGTATTGTGATTGACTTACTGTTTACTTCATTTGGTTTTTGCTAATTTCATCCATTTACTCAACTTTGAGTATCGATATCTCTTTCACACATACTCTATTTTGGACGCATTATATATCATTTCGAAGATCTCATATAGAAGAACATAAACCTACTAAAAGTTAGTTATATATAACACATATATATAAATTTAAATGCGTCCAAAGTTTAGTAAAACCTATATTTCCAACACCTAGTAAGTAGGTTTATGAAACTTGCGATAATCCTAATACAGAGATTATTGGATGAACAAGCATTTATTTCTTGATTATTGGGGTATTGGTTCTTGTTGTCTGGAAGTGATTCATATGATGCAAAAATTGGTATCATGTAATGTAGAAACAAGAACTGGCCATGACTAGGGCTCACGTTCGGCACCTGCAACGAGAGATTAAGGAAGCTGAAGAGGAACTAGAAGAACTCGAATCGGACTACATAGGAATGGAGGACGTGATCAAGGAAAAGGTTAAATTCATCACATGACTCCAGGACGCCTTCCAGTAATAGATTTATTTGTTTACATGCACTGTATCCGTTTCGGTTGGGAAGATGATTTGCAATAATTTTTATATGATGTTGTTAATTAATTTCCTTGTTAAATAACTTAAGTGAATTTCTATATTAAAAACATTAAAATGGAAAGGAAACAATACATTAAAAACCACAAATTAAATAATTAACTATAAGGGTATGAATTTTAAATATAATTTTTTTTATGTAGTGTATAACTGTATATGATATATATTAAAATATATAAATCCAAAAAAATTCAAGATTGGGCTCATTTCGAACGTATCGAAGAGACGATTATAATGGTGTAATTTGTTAAAATTAAAACGTATTTTTTTAACGTATTTTAGTTAATAAACGATTATATGTGTTAAATGTAAAATAAAAATAATGAAAGTAAAAGGTATAAAGTAAATTTAGTAAATAAGTATAGGGGTTGAAAGTGTAACATTTCATTTTAAATTCGTAAAAATGGACGAAAGCGGGGTGAACAGTGTCAAAAATACCAAAATTTTCAAAAATGGTCCCTGGAATTTTTCAAAAATGGTCCCTTGCAATTGAAAAGTCACAAAAATAACCCCATCGCCGGATGAGCCCGCGATCGTGGGATTCCATTTTTCAAAAATGGTCCCTGCAAGTTTAAAAAAGTGTCAGAAATGGTCCCTGGCCCGCGATCGCGGGCTCCCATCGAGGAAAAAAATGGTATTTTTGCAAAGTGGGAGAGATTTAGGGTATTTTGGTAACAGTTGGTCAAACTTAGGGTATTTTAATTAATTTCCCAAAAATTAATATTACTTTTATTTCTGTTGGAAATATGTCTGAAATTAATATGTTTTTTTAATTGCTATTTAGTTTAGTCCATCAAATATAATTTCTTATTTAATTGCTAATTACATTAATTAAGTAACTTAATCGTAATTAAACAGATATTTGTGACGGATTTTGGAACACCCTCAAAAATTGGAAAGAGCAACTACTAAAACTTTGATAAAAAATCAAATGGGGATAAAATCCCTGCTACAAATCATCCTTGGAAATGCCTCGAAATTTAAAACGTAACAACTCCCACAATTAATAACTCAAGTCATACAACATGACCAACTAAAATCGGGTGTTACTTAACCCAAATACAAGTTGTTATTCCCAAAATAAATGTGGAAGACTTCACTAAGCAATTCACTTCTCGAGCACACTACTAGCACTCATCTCTTCACAGTGTCAGTAGAACTATTCCCAACCTGAACCTATTGCACATGCCGACAAATAAAAAAAGGTTAGGCTAACGCCTAGTGAGTTCAAAAGTTTACATCATTATCAAATGATTCGTTAGACATAAAGGATGCAACTTAAATCATGATTTCCAAAAAGGGATTTGTATTAAATATACCAACAACCCATTTTCCAAATGCACACAAATTCTGTGACGAAAGCTCCAATGAAAATCATTTCTCATCAATGGATTCAACTCCAAAACTCACTCAAGATGTGAATAAATATTAAATTTCCAAATAATATCAACGCGAATAAAACTCCAATAATCGAAACATCCAAACAAGGATGGGCATATTATACCACCCATAAATCATGGAAAACAATCAATAAAAATATAATACGTCACCGACAACATCGATAAAAGAAATACCCGAAACAACACCTTTCGGTGACGGGGGAGACCCAATTTCATCGAATGTGGCGGATACACAAGTTAACCCACAATTATAAGTTACAAGCATGTTTCATGGACGAAAAAGCCTATGACATCAACCCTATCCGGGTCTTTTGTCAATCTTAGACATCAACCCAAACCGGATCTTTAGTCCATGGAGACATCAACTCATACCGAGTCTTTATTCTAAGGAGACATCAATCCAAACCGGATCTTTAGTCTATTGTGACATCAACCCAAACCGGATCTTTAGTCAAGTGAGACATCAACCCAAACCGGATCTCTAGCCTAGTGAAACATCAACCCAAACCGGATCTTTAGTCTATGAAGACATCAACCCTAACCGGATCTTTAGTCTATTAAGGCATCAATCCAAACAGAATCTCTAGCCTAAGACCACCAAGTTAACCCGAACTGAATCTTTACCTTGGGATCTCACCATCCAAAACGAGCTTTTTTAATTTAGAAATATATACAAGACTCCAAAAGAATAACTAACGCATTCAAATCATGTAATTCCGAAATAAGATACAATACATGCAAATCATAACCAAAGCTCTACATTTAGCTATCAAAATTGGACAAATGTCCTCAAGAACCAACAAAGTCCAAAAATCGAGTCATAAGCTCAAAAGATCAAATGACCATTTGTTAAAAATCAACATATGCAAATGAAGTGTATCTAACCCACATTATGCAAATACATGCTCCGAGCCATGACTAACTCAAAACCCCTTCATTGTGTTGATCCAACTTTTGACTCAACGATGATGATTAAACCAAAGATATGTAAAACAGAGTATGATTATTTTTAAGTGTGGAAGATTTTGTTTAAACAGTTTGGTTTACTGATCCAATAGAAAACACACAAACAGTAATGAAGGAATGTAAAATAACAAGGAACAAGCTCAAAGATTCATCTTCATTAATTCACCAAAGGTTTAACCCAAGAATACTGTAAAGTGTGTTTTTTCTCTTTGATAATTCTCACTCTATAATGATGTGTGTGTTTTTTGTGCTTCGTTACCACAAATGGTAGAAAGGGATTTCTACTTATAGTGTGGCAGGGGACAGGAAGTACAAACAAGGCAGTGCTAAAAAGTGTGGTACAGAAGACATAGTCGTGGTACGTCTAAAGGTACAGTGAAAAGGCTGCCACCTCTATGAGGGTGACACCTGGAAAGTTAATCATAGTCCTTATGTACTATTTGATCTTCAAGATCTTCGTACAAGTCAGTACATGTGAGAGGCACGCTTGTCTTGGTCTTCAAGTAAGCCTTGATCTTCGTCTTCAACATCTTCAGGTCCACAGAGGCTCTGTCAGGTTTCACAGAGGCTCTGTGGTCTTGAACTTGTTCTTCTCGGATGGTGATCGACATAGCTTCTGTGATCTTGGAGTATCCGGCAGAGGCTCTGTCAGTCTTGAACTTCTGTCAGCCTATTTTTCAATACTTCTAAGAGTTAAACTATTGGAGCTAACAATCTCCCCTTAAGTATTGAAAAATTGAATAATACAAATGTGCATAGAGCTTAGGCTAAAAGAACAAGAGGTGAAAGTTTCAACCTCTGTAAAAAGGAATGTTTTCATTAAGATTCATGCAGAGACATTTACAGAAGATTGAGATTGAAAATACAAAACTGGGAATTTAAAATGATAAAGATTACAAAAAGTCATCAGAGCCTATAACTTGGCATCTGAAAAATCGTTTATCTTCTTTCCCCATGCTCCTTCCTTCTTCAACTCATGATAAAAGTGCACGCACATTTCTCTGAATTTGAGGGTTGCGTCTATTGCTTCAATTAGCCGATCTGCGTCTTCAAGATTAACGAGTTCAGAGCCTCTGCTGCTGAGTAGATCGTGTTTAAATTGGAGAAGAGTCTCTGTAGCATACTTCTGACAATCATACTCAACAAACAGTTTTTTTCTACCTTGGGGATCTAGGAAAACATATCCAACTCTAGGGCGTCTTATGATGGATTGGGGTTGGATATCAGTAGAGGAAGGCCATTGGTCATCTGGGGCTGTGAGGGTTATTTTATTGACTCCAAGGTCTAGAGCCACTTGGAAGTCAATAACACTAAAGTACAGAAGTCCTTCCCTCATGAAGGTTCTGACAGCGTTATAGGCTTTTTCTGTATTCTTGTCGCTTAGTGTATAGTTTTTCTGCCTATGTAAGAAGCTCTGCTAGATCAAAAGGATGGAGGTTTCGAAGGTCTGCATATGTGAATTGCATCTTGGACCCATCTTCTCTTAGCACGTAGTATATGTTGTACCAGAAGTTTCTACAAGTAGTGTGCAAGAGTTTGACTCCAAGAACCTGTTTGATCTTAGAATTGGAGTAGACATGATCAACCTTCTGTGCCTTTTCTCTGAAGAATTTGTCGGTGAGTTCTCCTATGATTTCCTCTCTCAGAGTGGGTTTTGGTATTGGGTCATTGATGCCTCTGATGTACAGATAGTTGTACACTACTTCTTCCATGTCTCTCTTAGGCGCAGGAAGAGGAGGCATAGGTTTTCTTAGAGCATCCATCTCTCTAAGAACTTGGGCTACCCTGTCCTCTGTTGGTTTGGCGGTTGGATCCAAAGGTGGGTTGGTTGACAGAGGTGGTCCATACGCCCAGTCCTCTTCTTCAGGCTTGGGAGTGATGAAAAGTCAAAGGCACTCTTCATCAGCTTCTCTGTGGGTTAGGGTTTTGGCTTAGGTTTGGGTTTGTAGTTCCTTTTGGCTATGCCCTTTCCTTTGTCTTTGGCGGTTAGCTTAGGTTTTGCTTGGGACGTCTCTGTGGTGGTTTTTGTTTGGGGTTTGGGTGGGGGTACCTCTGTTGGTTTGCTCTTCTGCTGAATGCTCTGAGGATTTTGTGTTGTTGGTTTTGGTTGGGGTTGGGTTGGGTTCCTGGATTTTTCCTTTGGTTGAGCTTCTGTAGGGGTTGGTGTTGGAGTTGGTTATGGTTGTGGTTGCTTCTGGAATTCTGTTGGTTTGTCTTCTGTTGGGTTCTTCTTTAGATAAGATCTGGGTTTGTTGGCTAAGGTTTTGACCCTTGGTGTTTTGGGTTGAGGTTGTTCTTTAGGAGGTGTAGGGGAGGGTAGGTTAGGTTCTGTTGGGGGTGTGGGTGATGGGAGATATTGGTTTAAGTTTGATTCCACAGAGGTGGGTGTTGCCTCTGTGGTCTTCTTGGGTGAGGTTGGGGCTTGTTGTTGGATTTGTTGGAGAGGGACAATGTTTAAGGGTTGGTTTGTTAAAGAAGTAGGGGCCTTTCCTTTTCTTGATCCTCTGCTCTCCCCATCATGATGATCTGAGGACCCATCACTGTCGTCCTCAGAGTCATCATGCCCTTTTCCCTTCTGATATGCCTCTGCTTGCCAAGAAGTAGGTGAACTCTTCGGTTGACTTGCCCCAACAGCAATCAGTTTGGCACAAACATCGTCACATATCCCCCAAAAGATATGCAACATCACCCTCGGATTTAAATATCAGATTACCCACGCTTGATTTAAACTATTTGATGTAGGAGGCGTTGGTGGCAGTGAAAGCTCTAATGAATTCCGTGATGTCATTGAGTACGCTCTGCCCGAGCTCTGTCAGCTAGGCCCTGGTGATGTAGTTCTTTGGTTTTAGAGCCTGCATCTGATTGGTTGTAGTTTCCTGTACCTTCTCTAGAGCCTTTCGTAGGTCTTCAGTGGTTAAGGATGGAGAAGCTTGAGTGGTTGGCTTTGTCAGAGCCCCAATAATTTCCCTTGCGTCTTTCAGGTCTTTGGAGTTTATCGATGGAGGCTTGAGTAGCAAAGGGTGCAGAGCTCTGTGCGGGTAAATTCTTAAGGTCAACAATCGATGAAGAACAGGCTTTGACCTCTGTTGATAATAAGTCGATTTTGGTGGTTAGAGCGTCATAGGCCTTCTGAGAACTATCTGCAAGAGATTTCACCAAGCTTTGCAACTCGGTGAATTGTTTGGTCACAGAGCTGACGAAGGTTTGTAACTCACCCTTCGAGACATATGATCCAGTTGTACTCAGCAGGAACACATCATTCCGCAGAGTATGCCTCTGTTCCTGAGGCGCCTGTTTTCGGCCCTATTTTGATTATGAGGTTGACATGACTTCCATCCAATCCTTGAGGAGAGTCTTTAGAAGACTCTTTCTCTATGGATGTTCTGCCAAGATCCTTACTCTGAGGCACTTTAGAGATGGGCACAGAGGTTATCTTGGGTTGACTTAGGGATTTGTCTAGAATCCCTTCATCATTGTGCATTATATGTTCCTCTAAAGAACATTGGTTCCCTAATATGTGCTTGTCAGAGGAAACAAATTCCTCTATTGGGATTTCTGTTGTGACTTGGAGCAAAATGTCACTAGAAAGGTTTGTGCCCTGTAGAGAGGACACAACCTGAGGGGCTTCCCCGGTTAAGATATGTGCAGAAGAAGAAAAAGGCTCTTCTGGCCGGTTAGTTTGGGTGGGGTTCGAGCTGTGCAGCTCTGTTTCAATATCCTCCTCTGCCACTAGACTGGCGATGATAGAAATATGGGTTGCACTGGGCGGGAGCTTAGGATATGTGCCTCTTCCAACTACGACATCTTTTGCACTCATTCCTATCTCTATATTTCTCAGAGCCTCTGCAGCACCTGCCCATGACTCTACTTCTTCTTCTTTTTTCTACCATTTCTTCTGTAAGCGTAAGTTCCTCTGTTCCTTCCAGATTTGGGTCAAAGTCTGTGAATTGGGGAGAGTTTATTCTTTCAGTTCTTGTAGAGGTGCCAAAAGACTCTGCTACCTCATTTTCTTTTGCACCTTATGCCATTTCTAGATTTGAATCTATGTCTGCTACGTAGACATCAGGGGCTTCGTTCATGTTTCAGCCAGAGGTATCTAGGGTGGTGTCCATTTGTGCTCTTTTCAAAAATGAGCCAAGTGTTTCTGTATTGGGGTAGGGGTATTCTGTGATTTCAGGGAAGGTGGAGGTTTGTGCTTAATCTTCGGCGAAGTTTAAAGGGGTTGGGGCACGAAGTTCCTCTTGAACATGGGTCACATCCTCTACGATAGTTTGCAGAGGGGACTTAGGTTTTCTTGTTCTTTTCTTGTAACGTCCCAAAAATTTCAAGCAAATTTAAAAATTTTAATTAAACATTTCGTATATAAAACCCATTAAATAATCCCAACATATTAGTTGCAAAATCATAAATATTGTTCATGTAACCAGAAACCAGCGGAAATAATGTTAATAATTAAAACTAATAATAGTCAGCTCATCCCGCGCGCCAGTGTGTACCCGTCACGCCTTAGAGCCACTCGTACCTGAAACCACAGTTTATTGGAAAAGGGTAAGCACGAAGCTTAGTGAATTCAAACACCATAAATAATACAGTTATTCCACACTACCCCTAAAACAGATAGTGACACATAAACGATCATACAGGTCTACGAACAAATCATAAACATGTATATCCACAACCACCCACCTAAAAGGCACAAGTCGGTCCCACCGACCACATGATAACATTTTCGGCCCCGCCGAATCCCCGGTCCCACCGAGTTACTACGCCCCGCGTATAAAACCTCCGGCCCCGCCGGACCCTCGGCCCCACCGAGTTAACATGGCAACATAGTATCAACTAGACACCCCACTATCTAGTCCCACAACACAATCACATAAAGCTACCACACACGTACTACAGTAATGATAAAACAACCGTTATTAGATATAGTGAGAGAACTCACCTCAAATGCGCGCCTAGCTTAACAACACAATTCAAGCTTCACAATTACGGTCACTTCCCAGCACCTAAACGCATGTTAAAAATGTGTCAATACGAGACTCGGACCCTATGACACGACACACGCTTAAACCGTCACTAAAACTAATTTCCGTTCTCACAAAACAGGTCTGTTCGGGACCTGTTTCGACCCCTTTAAACCCAGAAAATCCCCAATATTATATCATGACCAGAAATTCCTCTGAGTTAGGGTTCCAAGGACATATTATACGCCTCCTAACGATTTTTCTACAATTAAATATGAATTAAATACGAACGATTACCAAAACTGCCAGTTTTCGGTCCAGCCTGAACAAACAGCCCAATACAGCCTAGCTACGGGCTTAATCAGACTTTCCGCAAAACACGAAAAACCTTCCCAATTCGATTTGGGAACTTTGGGCACCAATTTCACCTCAAAAAGAGTTACGAGCAGAAAGTTATGGTCTACACAAAACAGTGGCAGATTCCAGAATTTTTCATATAAAATGACGAATCACCGAACTTGCGACCACTTTTTCGCCCAGTTAGAGGCCGAACCAGTTTTTCGCTAAAACACGGAAAACGTGCTCGACCCTGAACTTGAACCGTGGGCGCCAGTTTCGGCTCAAACGGAGTTACGACAGAAAAGTTATGATCACGCGAAAACTGGACAGCACACTTAGAATTTTCATAAAAATCACGATTTAAAAGAAACGGTTGAACGATTCGGTTTAAACGATAGGATACTAAGGCTGGACTACTACCATCACCACCCACTGCCATCTCCGACAGTGGTGGTCGACGGCGGCATGGGGGCGGCAGCCACCACCGGCGGTGGTGGTGGTTCGATAAAGCAAACCGGCGAGACCAACGGGAATGATCCCACCATTCTAATTCGGCCATACCCAAGCACGCTCGACCTTACAGCCACAAACCCGCCGTTACAACCACCGACCTGGTGGTGCACGGCGGCGGCACCATGCCGGCAGCCACTAGCGGCAGCGGTGGTGGTTCCGCGGTTGTGACAACGACGCAAGAAAGAAACGAGAAGGGAAGGATGTCTTACCTCTTGAGAAAACGCAGCAGCAAACCAAATGACTCGATGGCTCCTTCTCTCCTCCTCGGTGCTCTCTCTCTCTCTCTCTTACTCCGGCAGCAAGTGATCGACGGCGGTGGCGGCGGTTCCCGGCGGCCGCAGCGGCGGCAAGGGGGGGGGGGGAAAGGTTGGCCGTACGCAATAGAGAGTGAGGAATAGGGTTTGTTTGTGACCTTTCTTTGTGTGATTCGCAAGTAAAAGAGAAGGAACGAGAAGGGTAAAGGGGAGGGGGGTCGGTCCTCTCTCATGGGCCGAACCCATGCAAAAGTTTGGAAAAAGGAAAGAAACCAACAAAGGTCCCTGAAGTTTGGAGTTTTTCCCAAATTAAACCTCATAAACCAAACCTTTAACAGTTAAGGTCCTAACCGCCTAACCTCGTTAACTAAAATCGCTTAAAAAAATATAAATAATAAAAATAAAAAGCGTACCGGGACACGGGCTTTACAACTCTCCCCCGCTTGAATTAGACTTCGTCCTCGAAGTCTACGTTCGCAAACAGCTCCGGGTAATTCTCCCGCATCTCGGCTTCTGGTTCCCACGTCCATTCTGAACCTTTTCGGTGCTTCCACTGGACCTTAACCAATCCAACCACTTTGTTCCGCAGAGTCTTCGTCTTCCTCTCGACTATGGCTATTGGCTTCTCCACATAGTCGAGTCGCTCGTCAATCTGAATATCTTCGAGGGGAACTACCGCAGACTCATCCACCACACACTTCCGCAATTGAGAGACGTGGAAAGTGTTGTGGATCAGGCTCAGTTCCTCCGGTAGCTCCAAACGGTAAGCTACTTTCCCTACACGCGCGATGACCTTGTACGGTCCGATATATCGGGGACCCAACTTTCCCCGCTTGCGAAAACGGATTACCCCTTTCCAGGGTGACACCTTCAAAAGAACGTAATCCCCGACTTGGAACTCCAAGTCCGATCGTCTCTTATCGGCGTAACTCTTTTGTCGACTCTGAGCAGTGACTAACCGATCCCGCACCATCTGAATCATTTCCGTCGTCTTTAGCACAATATCGGTGCTCCCCAGCACTCTGTGACCAACCTCGCCCCAGCAAATGGGCGTCCGACACTTCCTGCCATACAACACTTCGTACGGCGCTCTACCGATGCTAGCGTGATAGCTGTTATTATAGGAGAACTCAGCTAGTGGAAGATACTGATCCCAACTACCACCAAAGTCAATCACACATGCTCGCAGCATGTCCTCAAGTGTCTGAATAGTACGCTCACTCTGCCCGTCGGTCTGAGGATGAAATGTTGTACTGAAATGCAACCGCGTACCCATTTCATTCTGAAACTTCTCCCAAAACCGGGAGGTGAAACGAGTATCCCGATCCGAGACAATCGAGACTGGCACCCCGTTCCTAGTTACAATCTCTCGGATGAAAACCTCCGCGAGCTTATCCGCCGAGAAGCTCTCTTTAATCGCCAAGAAGTGAGCGCTCTTAGTCAGACGATCCACAATTACCCAAATGGTATCATTCCCTCGCTGAGTTTTGGGAAGCTTCGTGATGAAATCCATCGTAATCTGCTCCCACTTCCACACAGGAATCTCCAAAGGCTGCAATTTCCCGTGCGGTCGCTGGTGCTCCGCCTTGACCTTCCGACAGGTCAAACATACCTCCACGCATTTGGCTACATCCCGCTTCATGCCGGGCCACCAATAGCCTTCCCGTAAGTCCCTGTACATTTTGGTAGCTCCCGGATGAATCGAAAACTTGGACTTATGCGCCTCGTCCAATAGTATCTGTCGGTTCCCACCGGTGAATGGGACCCAAACTCTACCATATCGGGTCAATAATCCTCGACTATCCCGAACAAATTTTGGAATTTCTCCCGAAACCCTCTCACGTTTTGCATTTTCCGCCAACACGGCCACCTCCTGAGCGACACCTATCGACTCCAAAAGAGGTGCAACTACTGTCAATCGCTGACATAGACCCTTCAGCGGTCCCCCAACCGGATGTCGGCTAAGTGCGTCCGCGACTACATTTGCTTTACCCGGGTGGTAAAGTATCTCGCAGTCGTAATCCTTGACCACATCAAGCCATCTTCGCTGACGCATATTAAGATTTTGCTGATCCATCAGGTATTTAAGGCTCTTATGATCGGTGTAGATAGTACACTTGACACCATAAAGATAGTGTCTCCAAATTTTTAGAGCAAACACCACTGCTCCCAACTCCAAGTCATGAGTCGGGTAGTTCGCTTCGTGAGGCTTCAGCTGCCTCAAAGCGTAAGCTATGACCTTGCCGCGTTGCATCAGCACGGCACCCAACCCCTGATATGAAGCATCACAATAAACCACCAAATCCTCCATACCCTCGGGCAAAGTTAACACAGGAGCCTCGCATAAACGTCTGCGTAGCTCCTCAAATGTCTTCTGCTGCTCTTCACCCCAACTGGAAGCTGCAGTTTTCTTCGTCAGTCGAGTCATAGGCAAGGCAATCTTGGAGAAATCTTGAATAAATCTCCGATAATATCCTGCTAACCCGAAAAAAGCTCCGCACCTCGGTAGGAGTTTTCGGCACCTCCCACCGCATTACCGCTGAGATCTTGGTCGGATCGACCATGATACCGTTCTGATTCACGACATGTCCTAGGAATTGGACCTCTCGTAACCAGAATTCACACTTAGAGAACTTAGCATAAAGCTTCTCCCGCCTCAAAACATCCAAAACTTCCCGCAAATGCACCTCGTGCTCTTCTTTCGTCTTCGAATATACGAGGATATCGTCGATGAACACGATCACCGAGCGATCCAGCATCGGGTTGCATACCCTGTTCATGAGGTCCATGAACGCTGCTGGTGCGTTGGTGAGCCCGAAAGGCATCACCATGAACTCGTAATGGCCATACCGCGTACGGAAGGCCGTTTTCTCCGTATCCTCTCTTCGTACCCGCATCTGATGATACCCAGATTTCAGGTCAATTTTAGAGAACCACGAGGCTCCCTGCAACTGATCAAACAAGTCGTCGATTCTTGGCAGAGGATAACGATTCTTTACCGTAAGCTTATTCAGCTCCCGGTAATCAATACACATCCGCTGAGACCCATCCTTCTTCTTTACGAACAAAATCGGGGCTCCCCACGGTGAACAACTCGGCTTAATGAACTCTTTCTCGAGAAGTTCTTGCAACTGATCATACAGCTCCTTCATTTCCGGTGGAGCCAGGCGATAGGGTGCCTTGGCCACCGGAGCAGCACCCGGAATCAGATCGATTCGAAACTCTACCTGTCGTTCAGGAGGTATCCCCGGTAACTCGTCGGGAAACACATCGGCAAACTCCCTCACGACTGGCACATCTTCGGCAGTCTTCTTCGCCTCGTCAACACGCGTATCTATCACATACGCTAAGTACCCCTGACCACTATGCTGAAGGTGTCTCCGAGCCCTCGCCGCGGAACATATTGCCGTAGTCCGTCTGGGCGAGTCTCCCTGAATCAGCAACTCTCCCCCACTTGGGGTTCGAACCCGCACTTGTTTGTGGCGACAAACAATTTCCGCATCAAACGCGTCCATCCAATCCATGCCCACAATCACACAAATCTCTCGCATAGCTATCGGAATCAAATCGATGGGAAACCTCACACCCGAGATTTCCAACGTGCATCCCCGATACACATCCGTAACCGTCAAGGTACTATCATCGGCAACCTAGACTACCAAAGGACATCCTAACCGTCCCACCGCTCGGCCCAAACTCTCGCTAAAAGTGCGAGACACAAATGAATGAGTAGCCCCGCTATCAAACATTACAACCGCAGGCACCGAGTTAACTAGAAACGTACCTAACATACAATTAACAACATATAAAAAAAACAAGGCATAAAAAGGAAGGACGAAAAGAAAGAGGGTGATAAAACATACATGTCACCACCTTAGGCGTCGCCTGCGCCTCTTCCACCTTCAGCTGGTGGACTCTACCTCGCGCTACCTCCGTTCCCGACTGACCCGTACGACCGTCAGTGATGCGCAGTGGGGCATTTGCAGGAGCCCTCTGTGCACCACCCCCATCAGTTGCCCTCGTATTCGGACAGTTGGCCTTCACATGGCCCGTCTGCTTGCAGCTAAAGCAGACCATCATCGGCGATTTGCAATCCCGGCTGAAATGACCGGACTGCCCACACTTAAAGCACACATCAGTCCTCCTTCCACTAGTATCCCTGGGTTTAAACCCACCACTCCTCGAACTCCCACGCGAATCAGCAAACTTTGACTTCTTTTGCACCGCAGAGATTGGCGTCACCGCCTGTGTCGCCTTTCTCTTCTTGGCTTGGGTCTCTAACTCTAGCTCCCTTCTCCGGGCTGCATCCATCATTGCTGACAAAGAAGTGTACGGCACTGTGCTCACGAATTCCCTGATTTCGGTACGTAACATATCCTTATACCGAGCCATCTTCATTTCCTCCGAAGCGGCATATTGAGGACAAAACAGCGCCATCTCAGTAAATTTCTTGTTCATTTCTTTAACAGTCTCCGTGGTCTGGGTTAGTTCCAAGAACTCCTTCGCTATCCGCTCCATCTCTACCGGAGGCACGTACTCGACACGGAACCGAGTAACGAACTCCTCCCAAGTAAGGGTAGTACGCTCGGCAAGAGTCAGCGCTGAGGCGCACCAATCCTTCGCCCCATCGCGAAGCAAGTTTACAGCAAAACGGACCTTCAGATTATCCGGGCAGCCGCTAGTCAAGAAAGCACACTCCATATCAGAAATCCAACGCATGCTAACAATTGGGTTCGGGTCTCCCTTGAACTCCGGTGGAGAACAGGCAGAGAGATCCCGATACTGGAACTCTCGATTACGGGGCTGTCCCCCAGCAGGCGGCGGAATCGCTGCAATGCGCTCCTCCAACAGAACTGTCACCTGATCTTGGATGGCGGTGATAATTTCGGGGATTGCCTCCCCGACCGCATGCGCTACCTCCGATGCAATCATCTCTCGGATCTGCTCCTCCGTGATCCCCGCCTCAGTTCGCGGCTCAGTCGCGTTGTTCCTCCTAGTGATGGCCATTCTAGAAAGAAGAAAACATACAACGAGTTATTAGTACCTAATAACTCATATCGACAACACTCACGCTCAGCTCCTTGGATTCCTCGCGACTTTCCCGACTCGAGCACTGATCCTGTGCTTCCGGTAGTAGGAGCTCTACTACTACCTTCCACACCTATCATCGCTCGTTCCGAGTCCCATCCCGAGGGGTCCAAGTAGCTTCTCGCCGCAACTACACACATATGCCCGCACCGGCATATATACTCACTCTTCCTAGCTCCCTAGGAATTTCATCCCAACCACTACCCTTGCTACTACCGAATCCCCACTAATCATAAAGAGTGGCCTCGCGAATACCCGATTACATGCAGTGCAAAACAAATAGGCAGTCGAATACAAGATTCTATCCTAGAACGGTTGGACTCAAACAAGAGCTGCGCAATAGAACTAAATCGAATATTCTAAGACTATAAGTCTCTTACTGCATACAACCTAGAGGGCATCCACTTAGTAACCTATCATAATTAGGGTAAATTCCTAATAGCAAGCAGTTCAACATACCGCATAGTGTCAACAACAGGCAATCTAGCATGCATACTCTATGATCTAGAAAGCAATAAAACACTAAGCATTGTACCTTTCCCTTCGGCTCCGGCTGACTGTACACACTGCGCCCCCGATCACCGTTCCTCGAACGGGTTTTTACTTTTTCTTTTATTTCCCAAAAAGATTTAATAAAGAATTTGAAAATTTCCCAGCCGCAACTTGAGACCAAACACACCGAGGTGCGTTTGATTCACTCAAGCTGTGCTCTGATACCAAGTTGTAACGTCCCAAAAATTTCAAGCAAATTTAAAATTTTTAATTAAACATTTCGTATATAAAACCCATTAAATAATCCCAACATATTAGTTGCAAAATCATAAATATTGTTCATGTAACCAGAAACCAGCGGAAATAATGTTAATAATTAAAACTAATAATAGTCAGCTCATCCCGCGCGCCAGTGTGTACCCGTCACGCCTTAGAGCCACTCGTACCTGAAACCACAGTTTATTGGAAAAGGGTAAGCACGAAGCTTAGTGAATTCAAACACCATAAATAATACAGTTATTCCACACTACCCCTAAAACAGATAGTGACACATAAACGATCATACAGGTCTACGGACAAATCATAAACATGTATATCCACAACCACCCACCTAAAAGGCACAAGTCGGTCCCATCGACCACATGATAACATTTTCGGCCCCGCCGAATCCCCGGTCCCACCGAGTCTCTACGCCCCGCGTATAAAACCTCCGGCCCCGCCGGACCCTCGGCCCCACCGAGTTAACATGGAAACATAGTATCAACTAGACACCCCACTATCTAGTCCCACAACACAATCACATAAAGCTACCACACACGTACTACAGTAATGATAAAACAACTGTTATTAGATATAGTGAGAGAACTCACCTCAAATGCGCGCCTAGCTTAACAACACAATTCAAGCTTCACAATTACGGTCACTTCCCAGCACCTAAACTCATGTTAAAAATGTGTCAATACGAGACTCGGACCCTATGACACGACACACGCTTAAACCGTCACTAAAACTAATTTCCGTTCTCACAAAACAGGTCTGTTCGGGACCTGTTTCGACCCCTTTAAACCCAGAAAATCCCCAATATTATATCATGACCAGAAATACCTCTGAGTTAGGGTTCCAAGGACATATTATACGCCTCCTAACGATTTTTCTACAATTAAATATGAATTAAATACGAACGATTACCAAAACTGCCAGTTTTCGGTCCAGCCTGAACAAACAGCCCAATACAGCCTAGCTACGGGCTTAATCAGACTTTCGGAAAAACATGAAAAACCTTCCCAATTCGATTTGGGAACTTTGGGCACCAATTTCACCTCAAAAAGAGTTACGAGCAGAAAGTTATGGTCTACACAAAACAGTGGCAGATTCCAGAATTTTTCACATAAAATGACGAATCACCGAACTTGCGACCACTTTTTCGCCCAGTTAGAGGCCGAACCAGTTTTTCGCTAAAACACGGAAAACGTGCTCTACCCTGAACTTGAACCGTGGGCGCCAGTTTCGGCTCAAACGGAGTTACGACAGAAAAGTTATGATCACGCGAAAACTGGACAACACACTTAGAATTTTCATAAAAATCACGATTTAAAAGAAACGGTTGAACGATTCGGTTTAAACGATAGGATACTAAGGCTGGACTACTACCATCACCACCCACTGCCATCTCCGGCAGTGGTGGTCGACGGAGGCATGGGGGCGGCAGCCACCACCGGCGGTGGTGGTGGTTCGATAAAGCAAACCGACGAGACCAACGGGAATGATCCCACCATTCTAATTCGGCCATACCCAAGCACGCTCGACCTTACAGCCACAAACCCGCCGTTACAACCACCGACCTGGTGGTGCACGGCGGCGGCACCATGCCGGCAGCCACTAGCGGCAGCGGTGGTGGTTCCGCGGTTGTGACAACGACGCAAGAAAGAAACGAGAAGGGAAGGATGTCTTACCTCTTGAGAAAACGCAGCAGCAAACCAAATGACTCGATGGCTCCTTCTCTCCTCCTCGGTGCTCTCTCTCTCTCTCTCTCTTACTCCGGCAGCAGGTGATCGAAGGCGGTGGCGGCGGTTCCCGGCGGCAGCAGCGGCAGCAAGGGGGGGGGGGGGGGGAAAGGTTGGCCGTACGCAATAGAGAGAGAGGAATAGGGTTTGTTTGTGACCTTTCTTTGTGTGATTCGCAAGTAAAAGAGAAGGAACGAGAAGGGTAAAGGGGAGGGGGTCGGTCCTCTCTCATGGGCCGAACCCATGCAAAAGTTTGGAAAAAGGAAAGAAACCAACAAAGGTCCCTGCAGTTTGGAGTTTTTCCCAAATTAAACCTCATAAACCAAACCTTTAACAGTTAAGGTCCTAACCGCCTAACCTCGTTAACTAAAATCGCTTAAAAAATATAAATAATAAAAATAAAAAGCGTACCGGGACACGGGCTTTACATTTCTTCTTAGGCTTGGGAGCACCTTCCTTTGAGGATTTGAATTTCCTCTTTTTCTTCTTCTCCTTCAGAGGAGAAGGTGCAGAGGTTTCAACTTGGGTTTGCTCTTGTATTTGTAGGTCAGGGGTTGGTTCTTCTGTGGGTTTGGCATTCTTAGCCTTCTTTCTTTTGGCTGCTTGTTTTGCAGGGGATGGTGGTTGTTCTGGTACCTGTTGTGGAGCGGCAGAGGTTCTTCTGTGGATTGTTCGAACAATGAAATTCTTTGGCTCCCCCTTGAATGATCAACTTCTATGGATCATCATAAGGTCTCCTTCTGCTCCCCCTTGATCTATGCTTGGGTCAACTAATGATAAGTAGTACACAAAACATAGATCAACTACTCAAGAGTCTTTGTGACAAAAGCCAGAGGCTCTGTGCCATGTCACAAAAGCTCTGTTGGTTACAGAAGTTCTTAAGAAAAAGATTTTACACACTGAAAGATGAAAATATTTACGTATTTACAGGAGGATATATTTACACTTACAGAGGTTTCATTGATCAACTCATATTCAGCATGCCCAACTTACCAACCAAGAATAAGAATCTTTTCTCGTCTAGTGCTTTGGTGAATAAGTCGGCAAGCTGATACTCTGTGGGTACAAAGTACATTTCGATGGTACATTGTTCAACGTGATGCTTCAGAAAGTGGTACCTGATATCTATGTGCTTTGTTTTTGAATGTTTTACTGGATTGGCAGAGATGGCTATGGCACTTTTGGAGTCACAGAGGATAGGTATCTTGTCGATACTTAGACCATAGTCTTTGAGCTGAGTTCTCATCCACGGAACTTGTGAACAACAACCTGCAGCAGCAACGTACTCAGCTTCTGCCGTAGATGTAGAACAATTCTGTTTCTTTGAAGTCCAACTCACTAATTTACCACTTAGGAATTGAAAACTCCCAGAGGTACTTTTCCTGTCTAACTTGCATCCTCCATAGTCTGAATCTGTATATGTCGTTAGATCAAAGCTAGAGTTCTTTGGATACCAGAGACCAAGATTTTTGGTTCCTTTAAGGTACCTAAATATTCTCTTTACATCATAAAGATGTGATTCTTTGAGATTTGTCTGATATCTTGCATAAAGACATGTTGCATACATGATATCTGGTCTACTAGCGGTTAAGTATAAAAGAGACCCAATCATGCCTCTGTAAAGAAACCACAAGGGTTGTGGTGTACTGGTTAAGGCCCTGGGGGATGTGGTGGAATATCCCATCTGCCCAGGGTTCTAATCTAGGCGTAAACAACAATTCTGGCCACTGAGGTTTAGTCATGGCTGATGTCTTACAGTCATAATTTGTCAAGGGATTAGTCTAGGCATAGCCTAGGACACCCTTCCCAAAACAAAATGCCTCTGTAAAGCTTACACTCGACAGATTTACCTTCTGGATCTGAGTGTAACTTAGATCCAGTGGCCATGGGGGTCTTCATGATAGAGGAATTAGAGAGTTTGAATTTTGAAAGAATGTCAGCGACATATTTCGATTGATTTATGAAAATACCCTATGACATTTGTTTGACTTGAAGCCCGAGGAAGAAAGTTAATTCTCCCATCATGCTCATTTCAAACTCACTCTGCATTAGTTTTTCAAACTTCTTGCAATATTTTTCATTTGTAGAACAAAATATTATGTCATCAACATAGATTTGGACAAGCAGAATCTCATCACCTTTTCTTTTGTAAAACAAAGTAGTGTCAGTGGTACCTCTTTCAACTTATTGACAAGAAGAAAGTTTAAGAGTCGTTAATACCAGGCTCTTGGGGCTTGTTTGAGTCCATACAAAGCCTTATCCAGATAGTAGACATGATTTGGGTATTTTTCACTCTCAAACCCTGGTGGTTGTTGGACATAAACTTCTTCTTGAATCTGTCCATTGAGGAAGGCATATTTGACGTCCATTTGATACACCTTGAAACCTCTGTGGGCTGCGAAAGCTAGGAAGATCCTGATTGCTTCAAGCCGTGCGACAGGGGCAAAGGTTTCCTCGTAGTCGATGCCTTCTTCTTTATAGTATCCCTTAGGCACTAGTCTTGCCTTGTTTCTAATGACCATCCCATCTTCATCCTTCTTATTTTTGAAAACCCATTTGGTCCCTATAGCAGTTTTGCCCTTTGGCAGAGGTACTAGGGACCACACTTTGTTACGCTCAAATTGAAGAAGCTCCTCTTGCATAGCTTCTACCCAATTTGGATCGTCTAGGGCTTCGAAAACTCTCTTTGGTTCGATCACACTGATAAAATTTGTGAAGAAACAAAAGTTAGCAGTGGCTGATCGAGTCTTTGCTTTGCTTGAAGGATCACCAATGATTTGGCTCTGCGGATGACCTTTTGTCCATTTGGTCATCCTTGGAACGTGATCATTGGTTGCATCAATTTGAACTTTTGTGGGAATGCATGAGGGCTCATGCACATCTTTTGTTGTTGAAGGTACTTCATCTGTACTTGTGGTTGGAGTTGGTGTTTCACTTGGAGTTGGGATTTCAATGAGAGTTGGTATAGAATCCTCTGTAGATGTAGATGTAGAGTCTTCATTCTGCTCTGGTGTTGATTCCTCTGTGGTCACAGGAGTAGGATTTTCATGTTGCTATGTAGTGGAGTCCTTGTTTGTTGTATCCTTTGTTTGCTCCCCCTCGATAGTTGTACCTACACAGTTAGTGGAAGAGGGTGAAGTATTTGATGGACCAGTTAAAGATAGACCTTGAGTGGCCTGGTCCGCAGAGGGTTCGTCTCCAGAAGCTCTATGACCATCTGCAGAGGGATCATCTTCCTCGTTGAATACATCATCGAACAACAAATGTAACTCTGTTTCTCGAGATGTTGAGACGCCAGAGGCTCGATTGTTTAGGCCGAGTTCTGAACTGATTTGTTCAGAAGTCATTTGAAATGAATCGTCGAAAGAGACATTTATGCTTTCCACGATGATCTTTGTACGTAGAACATAAACTCTATAAGTTTTGGAAGTGGTGGAGTATCCAATGAACTTCCCTTCATCTGCTTTTCGATCGAAATTCCCAAGGTGTTCTATGTCGTTTAGGACAAAGCACCTACATCCAAACACGTGAAAGAATTTTATGTTTGGCTTCCTCTGGTTTATCAAATAATAAGGTGTCTTAATGTGCCTTTTCACTATTGTCGATCGATTTTGAGTGAAGCAGGCAGTTGAAATAGCTTCTGCCCAAAAAGTAGTACGTAATCCAGATGATGTGAGCATGGTTCTTGGAGCCTCTACTAACGTGCGATTTTTACCTTCAACCATGCCATTCTGTTGTAGAGTTCGTGCAACAGAGAAGTTTTGAGAGATTCATTCTTCTGTGAGGTATGCTTCAATGGTAGAGTTTCTGAACTTTGTCCCAGTGTCGCTCCTTAGCTTCTGTACCCTGCACTCATAAAGAACTTGGATTCTTTTCATTAGATTGATCAAGATGTGTGGAACATCTGACTTTTTTTGGACAAACGCTACCCAAGTATATCTTGAGTATTCCTCAATCAATACAAGCACATACTTTTTACCACCTAGGCTATGTGTAGCAATGGGACCGCAGAGGTCAACATGAAGCATGTACAGAGGTCTTGTTGGTCCCAAAGGGTTATACAATTTTGTAGAAGGAGGGGTTGAATACAAACACACAGATTTTATTTTTCTAAATTGTTTATTGATATTTAGCAAACAATTTACAACTTGTTGCGGAACAAGATTAAGGACTAAGCGTAATCTAAACAAGTTAAGAACACTATGTTTCTTGCACTAGAAATAAGACAGAAAGGAGATAAGAATACTACGAATAATATTCTAACACTAAGAGAGAAAGAAGAAGATGGCCGAGCACTTCAATCCTGAAGTAGGGTTCTTCTTATATACTGCATGCATTTAATGCATGTCAGTATTACTTTACACGTGGCAGCAGCTGAGTGGTTGCATGTTTTGACCTTTGTAGACAACCTTAGTAGCCGCATGGTGTACAGTGTAGAATCAGAGTTGGTTGTACGATTCTGGACAGAAGGGATTTCCTTTCTGACATTATCATATGGAGGCGTGCAAGGGAGGCAAGACAAAAGTAACATGCAGAGAGAACTTCATAATCAGCGATTACTGAACAGTACTTTATCAGCGAGTGACAAAGCTCAGCGATTGCTAAAGTCTTCTACTTGTAACTTCATGTTGAGTGGACAAATCTTGGCTTCGCTGATATCCGTATCAGTTCATTAGTAGACTTGTCGCTGTTCTTGAGCTTGATCTTCGACTTCAGCGTAGAACATATTTGACGTGAAACTTGTCTTTAGGGATCATAAGTAAACAACTAAACTATCAGCGATCATCAACAAGACTGAACAGGCTCAGAGCTAAGTTGATGAACAGTGTTCGCTGAATGTAATCTAAAGAGCATAAGTTTCCTATCAGCGGTACTGTAAAGTCATAGTACTTATCAGCGATAGTGAAACTCTAATACATATTGTTTACTTACAATTTTCACTAAGTGTTTAAAGAGAGTCATTATCAAATCACTGAGGGTTTGGATCAACAATCTCCCCCTATTTGATTATGACATAGCAACAAAGGAAAATTGCTAAGTATGAAAACATAAGGATAAAAAGAACTCATAAAATATTTGTCCCTTTTACTGTTTTCTGGGATCTTTTGAGTACTGATGGAGTAAAGTACATTCGCTAAAAAATTTCTTTAAACTTCGTATAAGGTTACAAAGGGAAGTGGAAAAATTACAAGTACAGCAAATAACACTACAAGTACAAATGATACAAGTTGATAAAGATAGAAGAAATACAAGGAAATCTTATCAGCCAAAAGGTTCTTCCTTAATGAGAAGTTCATCAAGGGTCTTTGTTGTAGGGATCATCCAGTCAGGGACTTCTTCTCCCTGATTTCTTCTTTCTTGGGCTTCCTTGAAGATCAGGGGCTTCATGAAGTGTCCGAGAAGATCATTTCTGAATCCACACCAATAGATGAGATCCCTGAGTTGTTCGATAGGAGTGATGGGTAGCTCAGAGATACATTTAAAGTGTTCTCGTCCATCATAGTCATGAAAGAATATACCATAAGGATTGCTTATGACTTTACCAGGGACAAAGCGTTCACCAGGTGGTAGAGAGGTATCGAGTGCTGAGAGATCAGGATCAGGACCAAGTACTTCATCGCGTGAGAAACCAATACCTGTTTCGTTCCAGATAGGAGGACCTGAATCTGAAGGTTTTAACCTTTTCTTTGCAGAGGCCCTTTTTCTTTTTGGAGTAGGAGCAGCAGGAAGAGGAATATCCACAACAGAAGAAACCAAGTCGATCTGTCGATTTAGAAGTTTTTCGACATGATCTTTGAATTTAGAACGTGAATGCTGAATGGCTATTCTAATCTCCAACCATTCAGAGAGATCGTGCTTCGTGATAGCATCAGCATAGAAGGTTTCCTTGGTACCGTTTTCTCTGAATATCTCGACCTCAACAATTGGAACTTTGATGGTCGATCTTCCAGTGATGTGTACCTTGTTAATTCTGGCAGCCCGATATCGAAAGTGTACTTTCTCTTTGCACCATTTCAAGGTAGATTGAGATACCTTGGTCTTTTCTTCGATAATCTTCTGGGCGTCTTCCCATAACTGACGTTGGACTTCGATGGGAGTTCTTTTCAGTGCGGGGTCTTTCAACGATTGTTGGCCAAGCTGAATGGCGAGGGCCTTATCTTTTTCTTCAGCTTCCTTTCTTTCAGCGAGTAACCTTTCAGCTCTGAGGTGATCAGCGAATTCTTTCTTTGATAACCTGAACTTTGTAGGAACAGGGACTTTATCACGAGGAAGGATGATTCGCTGATCCTCAAGCTTCTTGATCATTTCATCTCTCTTTTTCTTATCTTCTTCACTTAGCGTTTGAGGAACTAAGGAGGATCTTTTGATGTGAGAGAGTAGCTGTTTGTAACACCCCAAATTTCCAAGTAAGCTCCCATTCTCAATTATAGATTAAAATTTGCATCTCTTATACTCCTCGAAATCTCTCCCCTATTAATTCTTGTATTGATGTTTATGTGGGGTGGTGTGTGTATGCATGCATGTATACATGCATGTATTTTGGCAAGTCCACGTATTCTCTCTTAGCATGCATCCATAATTGCCTTATCTTAATTTGATTATTGGAACGTAAGTTGGGGTCCAAAACCATCGCAACAAACCACCTCTTTCCCATTTGTCTCCTTTGGATCTGCTACTGCTCGCCTTATGCACTCGGTACAAAGTCGGCGAGAGTGCCATGGCGAGAATGCCATGGGCACTCTCGCGAAGTCACTATCGCTAGGGGAGAATAGCTGGACGAAGGAAGCTCTCGGTACACTTTCAGCGAAAGTGACATGGCAAGAGTGCCATGTCACAATCGCTAGGTCATTATCGCCGGCGAGGATTTTTAGGGCAAATATAAGTGCAGCGATGGCCAGTTTTTAGAGGGTTTTATTACAGCTTTTATTGTCGAGTTCTCTCTCTCTCTTCTAAAGGCAATTTCTCATCAGCCAAAACCCTCTCCATTAAATGTTTAAGTTGGACCCCTCTTGAGCAATTAATCCTCAACCTCTACCATCACTTAGTATTATAAAACTTCTACAAGAATCCCCAAGTGTGTCAAGTGTACAAGTCATGGGGTTTTCTTGTTGGTTGGGGGTTTCTCTCTACAAACCCTAGGTAAGTTATTTATTTTAGCAAGAATGTTGCTAATGACCAATCTTGACCTAGTATGGAGTATTGATTTTACTTCTCATGTGTAATTTAGGGTTCTTATAAGGAATAAGGGTTTTCTCTCTACAAACCCTTCTTGGTAAGTTATCCTCAACTCTAATCCTTTATGAAATGCTATTGTAGATGAGTCTAGCTAGATTTGGTTTCCATATACTCATAACTAAGATTTGTATTTATGACCAAAAGAGGTGGATGACTTCAAGACCTTCTTGTGTGAAGTGATGAAAACCTAAAGTACATGACCTTCTTGGATTTACACATGAATTCTCACTTCTATCAATTATGTTGGTGTAATATAAGAAGCTTGACCTTACTTGGTCAAAAGCTAGAGTTTAAATAAATTTGGGGATTTCAAGGATGGTATAAAACATGAGAGTTTGGATGATAAATCTTGGATTAATACTTACTTAGAAATATCAAGATAATATGATATTTATTAATGCAACTTGATAAATTATTCTTTCACTTGGATAGTAGTTAGAAACTATCCATGCTCATGTTAAATTGCTTATTGGTAATGTTGGTATTGGCTTAATTGAGTCGGAATTCATAGTGTCAAGTGTAATGGATCCATAGGCACTAGAGTCATAGCACGGAATAGGCATCGGGATCCATGATAAGTAAGATGTGGGCCTATATGGTCGGACATCGTCTCATGGACAGTAAGGTGTAATTCCAATGTGCGTATTATAGATTTAGAGTGACCCAATGTATAGACCTGGAGTGGTTGAAGTTGGGGGCTCACAAGTTATAGACTCTTCGGGGTTGCGCTTGGTTCCGTTTTAATTGTTAAATGTGATTAAATAATTCTAACGATTATGTGGTTGTCTCATCTTATAAAATTGATTGGATTATCAAGGTTTCATTCATACTTGGAGCAATTGGGTGCTCGACGATCTAATTCATGGGTTTTAATTTAATTCGCTTCGTACCTCAAACTTATTACTATTATTAAAAATGTAGATTTGCTTACCCTCATATTATAGACTAACACTTCTTCTTTTGGGTGCGTGTCTAGGGTCTTCAAGCGGTGGGACTCCTCGGGCTTGAGTGGAGAGATTTATGGGTGAATAGCATTTTTGGAAGGGACTTGAAGGCGTACAAAATAGAATTGGATTGTTGATATTTTGGTAGCAATTAGACAACACCCGAATTGTAATCTAAGTTATGTCAATTTAGATTAATAGGTAGTTGGACGTCAATTGCTTGATTTTTGGATATTGTATACGCCATACTCTATTTTCCCCACTTTCTTGGGTGATTGGTTAATTTAGAAGTATATTTTCCGGAAATTTACAGGTTTAAATTTTACCTAAATTTCAGGGTGTTACAAGTTGGTATCAGAGCATTAGTTTAAGTGAACTAGGTATGTAACTAAAGTGCGTAGACTTAAGCTGACAAGATTAAGTATTGATTGGTGAGCTTGGGTAGAACTCTTAAGATAGGATGGTATTAGAGTCGACGGAAGTACATAAGTTGAAAGTTGTAACCTTGGTAACGAGAATTCTTATGTGAAGTGTGTTCATAATTTCAATTAGCTACTGCTATTATGAATGTACAATTACGTGAGTATGCTTAGAGTGCTATCGTTATGATGATTGATACATGTATTAGTACGTTTCTTTATGTCTAAACTTTATTGCCTATTTCTTACCCCATTCTCGATTGTGTGGCAGACTTCGATGGTTAACACCCGTAGTAGGGTGGATGGTCATGATGCCACGACATCTATAGCTGACCAACCAAGGACAGCGGCAACAATGGCACCTCCACGGAATAACATCATTTTGGGTGGGGGAATCGAGCATATCGCTCAACGTAATCTGGAATCATCTGATCCCATTATAGAGGAGGCAACAGTCGAGACACGAATGATGGACAGAATGATGGCGGCCATGAACAAGGCCATGAGTCAGCAACAAGAGCAACTTTTGAAATTCATAGAGGACCCACATGCGAGCAACCGCAAGCATGAGGTGGTTGCCAAGAATATTGTGTTAGACGGATCTGGGGGCACTGGCAATGGAAACGCTACTGTTGGTCTGGGAACAAAGGAAACCGGGCCCGTAGAAAAGACTTGTTCTTTCAAAACTTTTCTGAGCTGCAGACCGCCCGAGTTTAAAGGGGCAGATGATTCAGTTGTCTGTATGAACTGGATAAGAGAAATGGAGCAAGCTTTTCGTACCAGTGAATGCGGGGAGAGCCAAAGGGCAAAGTTTGGTTCTCAAATGCTAAGAGGGGTGGCTCTTACTTGGTGGAATGTTTACTCCGCGTCTCTAGAGGCCGCAGTGTTGGCCAAACTGAGTTGGGCGACCTTCAAGGAAAAGTTGTTGGAGGAATATTGCAATGAGAGGGCTATGGACCGGATCGAAGAAGAGTTCCGGAATTTGAAAAAGGGCAACTTGACAGTTAAAGACTACAACCGGCTGTTCATGGATAAATTGGGATTGGTGGGGCATCTGGTCCCGACAGAGAAGGAGAAAATTAAGGCATACATCAAGGGCCTTCCATCGGACATGATGACTATGGTCCGAGTTTCTAAGGCTTCTACCCTTCGTGAGGCAGTGGAAGAAGCCCAATTGGTGGAGGATGCCTATGGTAGAGGCAAGGAAGAAGTCGCTAGAATGCCAGAAAAGAGAAAATGGGAAGTACAAACTACACCCTTCAAGAAACCGAGAACGTTTGATAGCAACTACCGGGGAGCCGACCCGGAGAGGGAGGCTAGATGGTGCTCCAAGTGCCGGAGAAAACATTTCGGTCCATGCAACTTTGTACCGAGGAAATGCTATAAGTGTGGCAAGGCCGGCCATTCTATCAACTCTTGTCCAGTTAAGGGGATGATGTGTTTCGAGTGTAAGGAGCCGGGTCACGTTAGAAAGGATTGTCCGAAGCTAAAGTTGGGGGGAGGCGGAGGGCCAAAGGTGGAACCTCTGAGAGCAACGGGGAGAGCTTTCCAAATGTCGACCGAGGAGGCGAAGGCTTCAAAGTACGTAGTGTCGGGTACGTTTCTTCTAAACTCCGTACCTACGCGTGTGTTATTTGATTCGGGTGCAAGTTTTTCGGTTGTATCGACTTCCTTTTGTCAAAAATTGTCTATGCCCACTAGTCGTTTAGAAGAAGCCATAGTGGTAGAAATAGCCGATGGTGGTCAAGTAGTGGTTCGGGATATTTTGCGGGGTTGCATGCTAGAAATCGAAGGGAAGAAATTTCCGATAGACTTAATGCCCATGGTAATCGGGGGTTCGATGTGGTAGTTGGAATGGACTGGTTAGCCGGGAATCAAGCCGAGATCTTATGCGCAAAGAAATTGATCCGCATACCCTCCTCGGAGGGAAGTTATGTGGTCATTTATGGAAAGCGAAGGAAAGGAGAGGTAGTGATCATCTCCATGTTGAAGGCACGTAAGTGTTTGGTTAAGGGGTGTAAGTCCTTCTTGGCTTATGTAATTGATGCTAAGTTGGAAAAGAAGAAGCTTGAGGACGTGAGGGTGGTACGCGAGTTTCCCGACGTATTTCCGGAAGACTTGTCGGGTTTGCCACCGGACCGTCAAGTAGAATTCAAGATAGATTTGATACCGGGAGCGGCTCCGATAGCTAGGGCTCCCTACCGTTTGGCTCCGTCAGAGATGCAAAAAATGATGGCACAACTCCAAGAAGTTTTGGAGAAAGGGTTTGTGAGGCCGAGTTCATACCCTTGGGGAGCACCGGTCTTATTTGTGAAGAAGAAAGACGGCACTATGCGGATGTGTATCGACTACCGGGAGTTGAACAAAGTGACCATGAAGAACAAGTATCCACTTCCTAGGATCGACGATCTATTCGATCAACTTCAAGGAGCGGGATGTTTCTCCAAGATCGACTTACGACCGGGATATCATCAAGTGAATGTTAGAGAAGACGACGTTCCGAAGACGGCTTTCCGGACGCGGTATGGCCACTACGAGTTCCTAGTGATGCCTTTCGGGTTGACAAATGCACCGGCGGTGTTCATGGATTTGATGAACCGGGTGTGTCGACCTTTCCTCGACAAGTCGGTGATTGTGTTCATAGATGACATTTTGGTGTACTCCAAAGATGAAGTGGAGCACGAGTCTCATTTACGGGAGGTGTTGGAAGTCTTAAGAAAAGAGAAGCTTTACGCAAAATTTTCCAAGTGCGACTTTTGGATAGAATAAGTTCAATTCTTGGGTCACGTAGTTACCCGAGATGGAGTGAAGGTAGACCCTTCCAAAATAGAGGCAATGATGAATTGGGAACCTATTAAATGCCCGGGCGAGATTCGAAGCTTCTTGGGTTTGGCGGGTTACTACCGAAGGTTTATTCAAGATTTTTCTAAAATTGCTTCTTCGTTGACGGCATTGACACGAAAAAACGTGAAGTTTGTTTGGACCAAAGCGCAAGAGAAGGCATTCTGTACTCTCCAAAAGAAATTGTGTGAAGCGCCAATTTTATCCTTACCCGAGGGATCTAAAGATTTTGTGGTCTATAGCGATGCATCCAAGATGGGCTTGGGGTGCGTGTTAATGCAAAGTGGGAAGGTGATCGCCTATGCTTCGAGACAACTTAAGGTGCACGAAAAGAACTATCCTACACACGATCTGGAATTGGCCGCAGTGGTGTTCGCATTGAAGTTGTGGCGTCACTACCTTTATGGCACAAAATGTACCTTGTACACCGATCACAAGAGCTTAAAGTATGTGTTCGATCAAAAGGAGTTAAACATGAGGCAACGGAGGTGGTTGGAGTTGCTCAAGGACTATGACTATGAATTGCTTTATCATCCGGGTAAAGCCAATGTGGTTGCCGATGCCTTGAGTCAGAAAGAGTATAGCGGAAGTCTACGCGCCAATCTCTCAAGGATCGATATAGTGTCAAGCTTGATAGAATGGATTAGAGCAGCTCAATCCGAAGCCTTGAAGGAAGAAAACCTCAAAGATGAAGTGATGGTGAAACAAAAGCAACTTTTAACAGAGGATAGCCATGGAGTCAAATTGTTCAACGGGCGCGTGTGGGTGCCTAAGGTCGGTGGAAATAGGGAGCTACTCATGGATAAGGTGCACAAGTCAAAATACTCCATTCATCCCGGGAGTACCAAGATGTACCGGGATTTAAAACTAACTTATTGAAGGCCAGTCATGAAGTTGGATGTGGCGCATTATGTGGAGCAGTGTACGACTTGCTCTCAAGTGAAGGCTCAACATCAATTACCCTATGGCAACTTGCGACCTTTGGAAATCCCCGAGTGGAAGTGGGAGAAAATAATGATGGATTTCGTGACTAAGTTACCGAAGAAATTGAAGGGACACGACACCATTTGGGTGATAGTGGATCGGTTGACGAAGAGTGCACATTTCTTGGCTATGCGGGAAACCTTACCAATGGACAAATTGGCAAGACTCTACATTAATGAGGTGGTATCAAGGCACGGTGTGCCCGTATCCATAGTCTCCGATCGGGATAGCCGGTTCACTTCAAGATTTTGGCAAGCGTTACAAGAAGAACTTGGCACAAGGGCAAATTTGAGCACGGCCTACCATCCATAAATGGATGGTCAAAGCGAAAGAACCATTCAAACCTTGGAGGATATGCTAAGGGCGTGTGTAATCGACTTTGGGGGCCACTGGGACACTCACCTACCGTTAGTGGAATTTGCTTACAACAATAGTTATCATTCGCGCTTGAAGGCGGCACCGTTTGAGGCTTTGTATGGGAGAAAGTGTAGGACTCCTGCGTGTTGGCTAGAGGCGGGGGAAAAGCAATTTGTCGGGCCAGAGATCGTACAAGAAACAGCCGATAAGGTCAAAGTCATTAGAGAGCGGTTGAAAGCGGCTCAAGATCGAAAAAAGAGCTACGCTGACAAGAAGCGGAAACCGATAGAGTTCCAAGTAGGAGAAAGGGTGATGTTGAAAGTATCCCCTTGGAAGGGACTAATTCGTTTCGGAAAGCGAGGGAAGTTAAGTCCCCGTTTCCTTGGACCATTTACCATTCTAGAACGTGTGGGTTCGCAAGCCTACAAATTAGATTTACCCCCGGAAATGGATGGAATACACCCAACCTTCCATGTGTGTTACCTACAAAAGTTCTTAGCGGAAGGAGAGAGCGTGATACCATTATCGGAGATTCGGGTAGATGACAACCGTTGCTTAGAGGAGCTCGAAAGCTATTTTGGATAGATCGGTTACGAAACTTCGACACAAAGAGATAGTCAAGGTCAAGGTACAATGGAGGCACCACCGGGGTGCCAACGTGACTTGGGAACCGGAGGAGGATATGAAACGTCGATACCCTCATTTGTTTGCATAGCTTGAGATTTCGAGGACGAAATCTTTTCCAAGTTGGGGAGGATTGTAACACCCCAAATTTCCGAGTAAGCTCCCGTTCTCAATTATAGATTAAAATTTGCATCTCTTATACTCCTCGATATCTCTCCCCTATTAATTCTTGTATTGATGTTTATGTGGGGTGGTGTGTGTATGCATGCATGTATACATGCATGTATTTTGGCAAGTCCACGTATTCTCTCTTAGCATGCATCCATAATTGCCTTATCTTAATTTGATTATTGGAACGTAAGTTGGGGTCCAAAACCATCGCAGCAAACCACCTATTTCCCATTTGTCTCCTTTGGATCTGCTACTGCTCGCCTTATGCACTCGGTACAAAGTCGGCGAGAGTGCCATGGCGAGAATGCCATGGGCACTCTCACGAAGTCACTATCGCGAGGGGAGAATAGCTGGACGAAGGAAGCTCTCGGTACACTTTCAGCGAAAGTGACATGGAGAGAGTGTCATGTCACAATCGCTAGGTCATTATCACCGGCGAGGATTTTTAGGGTAAATATAAGTGCAGCGATGGCCAGTTTTTAGAGGGTTTTATTACAGCTTCTATTGTCGAGTTCTCTCTCTTCTAAAGGCGATTTCTCATCAGCCAAAACCCTCTCCATTAAATGTTTAATTTGGACCTCTCTTGAGCAATTAATCCTCAACCTCTACCATCACTTAGTATTATAAAGCTTCTACAAGAATCCCCAAGTGTGTCAAGTGTACAAGTCCTGGGGTTTTCTTGTTGGTTGGGGGTTTCTCTCTACAAAACCTAGGTAAGTTATTTATTTTAGCAAGAATGTTGCTAATGACCAATCTTGACCTAGTATGGAGTATTGATTTTACTTCTCATGTGTAATTTAGGGTTCTTATAAGGAATAAGGGTTTTCTCTCTACAAACCCTTCTTGGTAAGTTATCCTCAACTCTAATCCTTTATGAAATGCTATTGTAGATGAGTCTAGCTTGGTTTGGTTTCCATATACTCATAACTAAGATTTGTATTTATGACCAAAAGAGGTGGATGACTTCAAGACCTTGTTGTGTGAAGTGATGAAAACCTAAAGTACATGACCTTCTTGGATTTACACATGAATTCTCACTTCTATCAATTATGTTGGTGTAATATAAGAAGCTTGACCTTACTTGGTCAAAAGCTAGAGTTTAAATAAATTTGGGGATAGGATGGTATAAAACATGAGAGTTTGGATGATAAATCTTGGATTAATACTTACTTAGAAATATCAAGATAATATGATATTAATTAATGCAACTTGATAAATTATTCTTTCACTTGGATAGTAGTTAGAAACTATCCATGCTCATGTTAAATTGCTTATTGGTAATGTTGGTATTGGCTTAATTAAGTCGGAATTCATAGTGTCAAGTGTAATGGATCCATAGGCATTAGAGTCATAGCACGGAATAGGCATCGGGATCAATGATAAGTAAGATGTGGGCCTATATGGTCGGACATCGTCTCATGGACAGTAAGGTGTAATTCCAATGTGCGTATTATAGATTTAGAGTGACCCAATGTATAGACCTAGAGTGGTTGAAGTTGGGGGCTCACAAGTTATAAACTCTTCGGGGTTGCGCTTGGTTCCGTTTTAATTATTAAATGTGATTAAATAATTCTAACGATTATGTGGTTGTCTCATCTTATAAAATTGATTGGAATATCAAGGTTTCATTCATACTTGGTGCAATTGGGTGCTCGGCGATCTAATTCATGGGTTTTAATTTAATTCGCTTCGTACCTCAAACTTATTACTATTATTAAAAATGTAGATTTGCTTACCCTCATATTATAGACTAACACTTCTTCTTTTGGGTGCGTGTCTAGGGCCCTCAAGCGGTGGGACTCGTCGGGCTTGAGTGGAGAGATTTATGGGTGAATAGCATTTTTGGAAGGGACTTGAAGGCGTACAAAATAGAATTGGATTGTTGATATTTTGGTAGCAATTAGACAACACCCGAATTGTAATCTAAGTTATGTCAATTTAGATTAATAGGTTGTTGGAGGTCAATTGCTTGATTTTTGGATATTGTATATGCCATACTCTATTTTCCCCACTTTCTTTGGTGATTGGTTAATTTAGAAGTATATTTTCCGGAAATTTACAGGTTTAAATTTTACCTAAATTTTAGGGTGTTACACTGTTCTTCAGGTTCATCAGTCTCAGTGATTAAATCCAAGACCGGGTGTAATACCCCGGGTAAGTCCGTTAGATAATTTAACTATAATATATGATGTTCAGGGTAAGTTTGGGGTAAATTATAAGTTTAAGGGTGTTTGGGTCATTAATGAGAAGTTCAAGGTCTAAATGGTAAAAATGGAATTGATATACACCTTAAGATATTCAGATGTATCAGTTTATCCTAAATTAGAAAGAGTGTGTGTGCGGGAGTCTGGAGACGAAAAGAAGCAGTGGACGAAACCTACGGTTAGAGCATCAATCAATTGGGTTGGATTCGATTTTGAGGTAAACTCTTTTGTATTTTGTGTTTGTAATCAGTAATACAAGATATCTATCGGTTTAGAAGTTACGATTTCTGTGATTGGTATTGATTTCAATCGAACCTAGGTAAAATGAAACCGACTGTGTTCTTGAAAACTCCCGGTGGAGTCCCGGTACTGTCGACTCCCGGTGGAGTCCCGGTATAGTGAACTCCCGGTAGTGTGGAATCCCGGTATAGTGAACTCCCGGTATTGTTAAATCCCGGTGATCGAGACTCCCGGTACCAAGGAGTCCCGGTACTGAGAAGTCCCGGTACTCTGTATAATCCCGGTAGTTGTTAAGTATAGTGATACAGTTGAGGACAGGACCTGGTAGGCTTTATATGTTTGGCTAGTAAAGCGGTGTATGTATCTTAACTTGTTTCAGATTCTGTGGAGTCGTGGTAAGAGATAAGATCATTTTAAAAGGAGCTTGCGAGCGTGTGTAATAATCAAAACAGGTGAGTTTTACTTCAAAGTGTTTTAAACTGGAATACATTTGTGTGGATGTCGAATATCTGATAAATGGTATGAATATGACTATGATTATAATTATGAAATATTAAGATATTATAATTACGTGAGTATTATATTGTACTATAATACGTGGCCGGGCATAGGACCGGTGTGTTTACTGTATTTGTTGTACAGTAGATTAGTTGGCTCGCAACCAATTAATTTGGCCATTCGTGGAGGAATAAGGTGGAACGAGATGCGTATGAAGCATGAGTCTTGATTGGTAATTAATTACGTGTGATATGTGGGTGTTATATGAAAAGTTTTATATAAATGGTTTTGATACAAAAGTTTACTAAGTTGACAGGGATTTCTCACTAGACCATTAGGTCTAACCCTCATTTCTGTTTTAAAAATATGTATTCTAGGTGGCGGATCGGGTAAGAGCAAGTAATTAGAGTAATCGATGGATGGCTTTTGTGAAGGATTATATGATGAAGATTTTGGCATGTTTAGCAGTGGTGTTATAATAGTTAAATGTTATGTATGTATATAGTAAGTCAAAGTTGTAGTGGAATGTTTTATTTTGAAATGTAAAAGACTTCGGGACCGTACTTGTAATGTGAAGTTTCGTTTGTTATATCAATGTTATATTACATTATGTGATTTGTTGTGTATATGGGATTTGGGTTGTTACACCGGGATTATTTCTTCAGCTCTTGTGGCTGGGATTATTGTTGGTGTAGTTGAAGAAGCTTCAGCTGGATGCTCAAACAGGGGAGAGGACTAGCTGAAACACAGCTATCGTTTTAATGAGATAATTTGGGAAGAAAGAGATAGAGAAAAGAATGGGGTTTAAGTGTATAGAGGCTTTATGGAGAGGAGGACTGAGATTGAGAAGGGATAGAGGAGGGATGCCGAGTAAGGGAATAAGAGATATTGTACCTGACAAACTGGCTTTATCTGAAGGATTGACAGATTGCCTTCTGCAGCGAGGCCTTTGTTTTTGCCTTTGTCAGCTTCAGTTGCTACAGGTTTTGTCTTGGTCGTCTCCCCTGATGGTTCATTTATCGAAATCCCTTTCACAGGGACCTTCTTGGGCTCAACAAAGAAGAAGTCATCATCATCATCGTCATCATCATCATCATCGTTTTTATGAGTTGATGATGGTTCGTCGTCAGAGATGTTGACAGCTTCATCATCTTCAGCTTCTTCATCAGATTCTATCTCATCAGCATAGAGAGTAGTAACATCAGCAACAGCTCCATCATGTTGCTCTTCGAGTTGCTCCCCCTCAGATACAGAGAGAGGTTTCTCGGTTCCCTCAGGATTTTCAACTCCCTGAGGTTGTCCAGTAGAAGTAGCAGCAGCAGCAGTTTCATTTGTCTCCCCCTCAACATTATGGGGAAGACCTTCATCGTTCTTCTCCCCCTCTTTCTCATGATGAGTAGGGGAGGTAAGTGGATTGTCAGTAGCAGCAGCATGAGAGTCACTGTCTTCTAGGCCAGTGATGCCCATGAAGGTTTCAATCACTGTGATTCTGTCTTCTAGGCCAGAAACAGCAGGATTGAGGCTTTGAAGATCCTCTCGATCAGCCTGAGTGAAGTGAGAAGGGGCGCAAGTTGGGGTATTCATGCGATCGAGTACTTGTTGAAGGAGATCTTTGACCGAGGAGACCTCACCCTTGAGAGTTACCATCTCTGTCTTCAATGATGTGACTTCATTGGACAGAGAGATGAAGTTTGTTGCGAGGGTGGTGTTGGTGAGGTTGAGATCGTTGACGATTGTGGAGTTGGCAGCGAGAGTAATAGCAGATTGACCAATGCTGCCTTCTACCTTCTCCAGATCAAAAGTGGAGGCTTTCTTATCAACAACGTCGGTCAGCTTTTTGAGATTCTCTGCAGCGTTTGTAACCGCTGAAGAGTTGGTGGAGAGAGTGGTGTTGTAAGAATCCACCTTTATCACCAGATCATTCAGGGAGCGTTGAATATCTCCCAAATTAGGACCTGTAACAGTAAATAACTTATGAACAGAGGAAAGCTCAGAAGTTTGGGTTGAGTGAGTGTGTGTATTGTTTTGTGTATACCTGCAGGCGGGTTGGCGAAGTTGTCGAAACCTCGTAGACCTGAGTAGTGTTCCATGTCGCCTTCGAGAGTGCCTTGACGTAGGGAAGTGCCTGCAGATCCTAAGTTTGTTTCCATCATCATATGTAGAGTATCAGCAGCTGAATCATGAACGATGACGGGCGTTCCAGAGAACGTGGGAAAACTGGTGGAGTGTCCAAAGATTGAGTGGGAGGAACAAAGGTTGAGAAGAGGGATTTGGTGCGAGGTACAACGATGGATTCGCTGAGAAATACTTCTTCATTCCTTAGAAGGTCTGAAGGAGAGGGGTTCAGTTCCAAGTTTATAACCTCAACGTTTAGAGACGCTGAAGTTGGGATGGAAGTGGTGGCTTGATCAACTATGGCAGAGCGTACCACGAAACTATCCAGCGACTCTTGTACAAGATGAGTCGTTGAGTCTTCAGCCGTTGATGGCTTGGAGGGTTGCTCCTTGGTTTTCTTGATCCTTTCGGAGTCAAGTTGGGAAGTAGATTGTTTCCTTTTACGAGAAGGAGTGGAGGGTGCAGCCTGGGTATCAGCAGTGGGGATTTCCGCTGAGGTGGCCGCAGAAGTAGAAGAAGGAGGATTAAGAATATATAAGAGTTTAGAGAGATGTACCTCGTTTGGCATGGGGCTGAAGTCGAGCACCTTAGGGCCAACCTGAGAGAGTCTCAGATCACCCTCTTTTGGGTATCTGTCCCCGAGTCCTTTTAGAAAGACGTCGCTGATGAACCGGGGGTATGGAACGCAAGTTGGTCTTTCAGCCATATCCACCTTGAACGCTAAATCGTCGTAGATGATCGACGCCCAGTCAACATGGAGACCTTTCAGCAGTGCATAGCCCATGGCTTGCTGAGGTTGAGCGACTTGGTCAGAGGAGCCGGTTTTTGCTGTCATGCAGCTTATCAAGTGGGCGAAGATGAAGTTCATCTCGCTTGGCATTTTGGACTTTTTTTTATTGCGGTCAGCTTCTTCTCGGGTTTTTCATCTCTCCCAGTTTCCCATACATACTTCATTGCTTCAAAGAACGCAATGATTGTTTCCCTATCAGCATGGTTTTTGGGTTTTAGGAGAGGAACAAAGCGTTTTTCTTTCGTAGCGGCTGGGAGGTTCAGTGCACGCCTGATAATAGCAGGGTTGATTTTGGTGGTGCCAAATTTGGTGTCACAGAGGATGGTATCAACGAGTTTCGTTGGGTCTTTGGGTGAAGGGACCTGAGCTCGTCTGGCAGTATACCAGAACTGAGCTAAAAGGAATTTATGGACAGGGGTGCAGTAGTTAGGGCTGTAGATAAGCAGCAGGTTTTGAGAAAAATCACAGCATCATCCAGATGTGTGACTTACTTTTTCTGAGGAAAATCAAAAAGCGCATAGTGGTTGTTGTGTTGGAATGTAACCTTATCAAGTTTGAACTTGACCTGAAGAGCCTTGGTGAGAACCACTTTCTCAGTAGTAGTGGGGGTTTTAGCAGAAGGAGCTTCAGAGGATGCCATTTCTGTGTTATACATAAAACTACGAAGAAGATGAACAAAAAAATGTCTTAATGTGGAAAGATTTTCCAATAAGATGTTTTCGAAGTTTGTCCATTTCATTCAGACAAAAATGTCTTAATGAAGATTAGGGTTTTTCTTGTTTTGAAAAAGAAATACAAAACATGGAGAGTATGTGTTTTCCAGTTTTTGTTTGAAGAAGAGATTTTAGAAAAACATATGAAGAACAAGTTTAAGTTTTTTGTTTTAAACTTGAAGAACAACCATGAAGGTTGTGTTCTTAAAATCATGAGAATAAAAGGATTTTATTTTAAAAAGGTTTATTTTGTTTGATCTGTTAAAAACAAGAATAAGATCAAAAACAAGTTAATGTAAGAAAATGGTGAGAATATTAACCTTTGTTGTCGTAGAAGAAGATGAACAGTTTCTGGAAACGAGAGTTCAAAATGCAACAGTAATTCTTTTCTTGAAGAAGAAGTTGTTCGCGTAAAGGAAAAATATAAACCCGAAGGGGTTTATATAGTGAGAGTATAGAGAGAAAAACTGTGAGCGGGAAAAGTTTTTCATGATGACACGGACACGTGTTTGCATTTGATTGGATGAGAAAACGAAACGTGCAAACGTGTGTCAGAAAAAGAACGTGCTAGGGTTTATCCGTTTGATTACGTCACAAATGTCCTTTCATATTTTAGGATGTCTCTGAGGATTTTGAAAACTCAGGGACATTTTGAAAACATGAAGCACTGAATATAAATATCAGTGTTAAGTTTTAGAAATTTCAAAGTATCGCTGATAAGGAAGAGATATTCAGCGATGCAATTTGTTTTGAAATCTTGCATTCATGTGCGAACGTCAGCGAGTAAAGAAGAACATACCTTGATATCAGCGAATCAATTTTGTTCAGGGAGTAGATGATTTATGGGTTATACAAGTTCATTCTTATCACTGATCAAATGTGAACTGCTGAAGATTTTACTCTTCAAAGTTCAGCATTCCAAGCTCGCTGATGAGAAAGTTGAATCTTGTCTCATCAAGAGGTTTGGTAAAAATATCAGCTAACTGAAAGTCAGTTGGGATAAAATGAAGTTCTATATCACCATTCATCACATGATCTCTGATAAAATGATACCTGATTTCGATGTGTTTGGTTTTTGAGTGTAGCACTGGATTATTGGCTATAGCGATGGCACTAGTGCTGTCGCAATAGATTGGAATTTTCGAGAGCTGAAGGTCATAGTCCAGTAGTTGATTTCTCATCCACAAGACTTGAGAACAGCAGCTTCCAGCGGCTACGTATTCAGCTTCAGCGGTTGAGGTGGACACTGAGTTTTGCTTCTTACTTGTCCAACTCACCAGCTTTCCACCCAGGAGCTGACAGTCTCATGTGGTGCTTTTCCTATCCAATTTGCAACCTGCAAAATCACTATCTGAATAGGCGATCAGATCAAACCCTGAGTCTTTGGGATACCAAAGACCTAGATTTGAAGTACCCTTAAGGTAACGAAATATTCGCTTTACAACGATCATATGAGATTCCTTAGGTTCAGCTTGATATCGTGCACACAAACAGGTTGCGTACATAATATCAGGTCGGCTAGCTGTAAGATACAGAAGAGAGCCGATCATCCCACGGTACGTCGTGACATTAACAGGTATTCCTGAAGAATCCTTGTTTAGTGTCAGCGGTGGTGCCATAGGGGTTTTCATAGCTGAACTCTGAGTTAAATCAAATTTCTTTAGCATATCTTTAACATACTTTCCCTGATTAATGAAAGTTCCCTTTTCATTTTGTTTTATCTGAAGACCAAGGAAATATGTTAGCTCACCCATCATACTCATTTTATATTCGGCTTTCATTCATTCAGAGAAACGAGTACACAAATCAGGGTTAGTGGAACCAAATATAATATCATCGACATATATTTGAACAAGAATAATATGACCTTTTACTTTTCTGAAAAATAGAGTTTTGTCGATTTTACCTCGCTCAAATTTTTCAATATGGAGATAAGTAGATAGAGTGTCATACCATGTACGTGGAGCTTGCTTTAAGCCATAAAGTGCCTTATCCAGTTTATAAACATAACCTGGATGCTTAGGATCTAAGAATCCTGGTGGTTGTTCCACGTAAACTTCATCATTCAGCTTTCCATTTAGGAATACTGACTTGACATCCATTTGATAAACTTTGAAGTCTTTGTGTACAACGTAAGCTAAGAATAGACGAATAGCTTCTAGTCTTGCCACTAGGGCGAATGTTTCGTCGTAATCTATACCTTCCTCTTGTCTGTATCCCTGAGCAACAAGT
Source organism: Saussurea involucrata (assembly GCA_033807775.1). Taxonomy (NCBI): domain Eukaryota; kingdom Viridiplantae; phylum Streptophyta; class Magnoliopsida; order Asterales; family Asteraceae; genus Saussurea; species Saussurea involucrata. The sequence goes on from CM066322.1 coordinate 100,080,197, forward strand.
CGAGCCTTGTTGCGGGTTACAGTTCCATGTTCATCCAACTTATTTCGATAGACCCATTTAGTGCCTATCACTGACTTGTCAGATGGACGAGGAACAAGCTTCTAAACTTTGTTTCTTTCAAATTCAGTCAGCTCTTCTTGCATTGCATTGACCCAGTTTGGATCTCTGAGGGCATCATCTATTTTCTTTGGTTCAATCAGAGAAATAAAGTTAACAAATAAACAAATGTTACCTGCACTTCGTCGAGTCTGAACACCAGCGTTTGGATCACCAAGAATTTGATCAATAGGATGATTTATTGTCCAAAGCTGAGCCGGAGCATGAGTTGCTGACTCAACCTGAACTGGAGGGGCTGAAGATGAGGCTTCAACAACTTCTGGTATATCAGCCAAGAGAGGAAGAGGTGCAGATCGCATTTCATTCACTGATTGCTGAGAAGTAGATGGTATGTCTGAGAAAGAAAGTTCAGAGGCAGGCATAGTGTTTAGAGGAACAGCTGAGACCCATGATGTTTCAGCTTCACTAGTCTGCATGTTTGGAATGATAGTAGGACCATCATCTTCTGCGGTATGAGTATGAGGAGTGGGAACTTCTTCTGAATCACCAAGATGAGAAAACATCCATTAATTCAGTTCTTCAGTATCAGCAGAAGGTTTAGAGTTCGCTGAACGGGATTCGTCAAAGGTGACGTGAATAGTTTCTTCGACAGTCTGTCTTCTTCGATTGAAGACTCTGAAGGCTTTGGAGATTGAAGAATATCCAAGAAAGATTCCATCATCAGCCTTAGGATCAAACTTTCCAAGGGCATCTCTGTTGTTCAGTATGAAACACTGACATCCAAAGATGTGAAGAAAGCTGATTGAAGGCTTTCTCCCATGAAAAGGTTCATAGGCTGTATTTTTGAATCTTTTGACTATCAGCGACCTGTTTTGCGTAAAACAAGCAGTGTTGACAGCTTCTGCCCAAAACTGAGTAGGCAGGTGAGAATCGCTGAGCATTGAACGTGCAGCTTCTATGATAGTTCGATTTCTTCTTTCAGCGACTCCATTTTGTTGCGGTGTTCTCACTGAAGAGAAGTTGTGAGAAATACCCTTACTTTCAAAGAAGGAATCAAGAGAACTGTTTTTGAATTCAGTACCATGATCACTCCTTATTGAGCGAACGGTCTTGTTGTTCAGGACTTCCATTTTCCTGACAAAGGTGATGAGTTCTTCAGGGGTGTCACTCTTAGAACGGAGAAACATTACCCATGTATAGCGAGAGAATTCATCAACTATGACCAATATATATTTCTTTCCAGCGATGGATTGTTTGTTAACTGGGCCAAACAAATCCATATGGAGACGTTGTAGAGGAGATGATACTGAGGAGACTTGCTTTGACTTGAAGCTTGCTTTGGTCTGCTTGCCTTTCTCACACGCTGAACATAAGGACTCTTTGGCGTATGAGTGTTGAGGTAGACCAGTGACTAACTCTTTAGAGGAAAGAGTGTTCTGTGTCTTGAAGTTGAGATAGGAGAGCCTCTTATGCCATAACCAGCTGGCGTCAGATGAGGCTTTTGAGAAGAAACAGGAATTCTCAGTGGTTGTAGAGTCCATGTTTATGACGTAAACATTTTCCATACGATAACCGCTGAGAGCTATCTTCTCCTTTTTGTCAGTGACAAAGGAGGATTCCTTAGTGAAAATCACTTTGTTATCCTTGTCACATAGCTGACTAATGCTTAGAAGATTATGATTCAGTCCTTCAACATATGCAACTCTTCCAAAGGTTGTTGTACCATTAGAGAGTACACCAAACCCTCGGGTATAGCCTTTTTCCATTTCCACCGAAAGTCACAGAGGGACCTTTTTCTTCCTTATACTTAGTGAGCAGGTTCTTCTTACCAGTCATGTGTCTAAAGCATCCGCTATCGAGATACCAGATACCCTTCTTAACCTGCAAACAAGGAAGATTAGTTTGACTTGGGTACCCATTTCATCATGTGAACACACTTGTCAGTGGGGGTAGAGGAGGTGGAAGGTTCATCGGTCTTCGTAGCATTTGAAGATTCAGCTTTAGTCTCAGTCTTCACTTTGGTTAATTTCTTAACCTCAGTAGTCTTCTTTGCCTTGGGGGCAGTAATCTTCACCTTAGCTAACTTTTCATCTTTGGTGGTTGTTAGGCACTTACTAGCAATATGATTGGTAAGTCCACAGTGATAACATTTCCTATAACTAAAAGTAGCTTTAGAACCATTTGCATGTTGAGCCGTTAATTTCAAATGAGCAGGGCCAGCACCAAGTATACCCTTGGCATTGGAAATAGGAGGAACTATCATTTCTTCAGATTTCTTACCAATAATATCCACTTTAATTCTAGGAGTAGATCGCTAAATAAATCCAGGGATCTTATTCTTAGAAGTAGAGGGATAAGTCACTGAAGCTTTAGAAGCATTCAGCTTAGGTACAAAGGTACCCTTCTGAGATTTTGGATAAATAATTTTCTCTTTACCTTTAGAAGTTAAGGTATAGATTTCCTCAGGGATAAGAATTTTTAAAGAGGAACACTGAGAAGATGAAGTGTCAGGGATAGAGGAGACAAACATTCCAAATTTAAGCATGGAATGATCAGTGGTTGGTTGTTCAGCTTCAGCTTTGTAACCAAGACCACGTTTGTCACTCAGGGAAATCTGATACTTAATTATCTCAGTGATCGTTGTTGAGGATTTATACCATCCATCAACAGTAGCTTTTTCAGCTTTTAATGCAGCGATAGCTTCTTCACGTTCGATTTTGACTAGCTGATTTATATGAACTTGATCTTTCAAGTCTTCTTCAATTTTAGAAAGCTTTTCTATTTGAAGGTGACAGTTTTTAAGTTGTTCAGCGAGATCAATATTTTGATTTTCAACAACAGTTTTGCCATTCATGGCATCATATAAACTCATAGTTAGGAGATCGATCTTTCGAAGACTATCAGCTTCATCAATATTTGAAATATTGGTAAAGAAGGAAGGTGATACCTTAGTAGCAGAGGTTGAAGCAGAGGGAATGTCAGAATTTTCTTCCTCATCTTCGATTTTGGCCATTAGACAGAGATTGGCTTCATCATCATCTTCTGAGTCAGATGATTCTTCTTCGTCAGAGGCAGCCCAATCATAGTCAGCCATAAGGCCTTTACCTTTCTTCTTAAAGCCTTTCAGCTTTGCGTACCTATCTTTCAGCTTTTGGTACTTGTCATCTCTACACCTGGGGTTAGAGGATTTCTTGGAGAAAGCTGAGGGTCTATAAACTTTCTTTGTCCTGCACTCGCTAGCAAAATGTCCTATCTTTTCGCAGTTATAGCAAGTAGCAGTAGTCTTATCAACAGGAGTTGATGATCTAGGCTTATCAGTGATAGCAAGAGGTTTGTTCTTTCTGAAATTTTTCTTTTTGGTGAATCTCCTGAATTTATTAGAAAGGAGAGCCATAGATTCATCAAGATCTGAAGAGTCAGGATCTGATGAGCATTCAGAGTTAGTCTCCAACTCAGTAATAGTGATAGTAGATCGCTGAGTGGAAGGAGACTCTGAGATTAAAGCAACAGGGGTGCTTTTGGAATCTTTTACAAGATTCTTCTTAAGATGACTCAATTGCTCATGATTAAGCATCGTGCCATATAAGGTAGAAAGAGTCATAGATTTAAGATCCTTTGACAGCTTGAGACACATTGAATAACTGTCCCAGCTTTCAGGTAAACATTCTAAGAACTTTGTCAGAATTTCAAAGTTAGAATATTCCTTACCAACGGTTTTCAGATCTATTATTAAACAGTTTAAGCGTTGGTGAACTTCAGAGAGAGATTCATTCTTACCACAAATGAAGCTTTCATATTGTCTTACCAGGTTGATCTTTTGTGAGTCCTGGACTTCAGACGTACCTTCATACTGAACACAAATTGTGTCCCACATGGATTTAGAGGTTTTCAGGTTCATGACGGAATGGTAGATTTCGTCAGGAAGAGCCATGGAAAGAATGGATCTGGCTTTGGTGTCGAGAGCCACTTTCTTCTTATCTTCATCAGTCCACATATGAATTTCCTTTGGAACCAATCTTTTTGGAATAGCAGCTCTATTCTCAGTGGCTGGAACCTCATGATCAATTCTGACAGGGATGTATGGACCATTTTTGATGTAATAAGGTATAGTTGGGTCTACACCTTCTAAGAAGAGTATCATCCTATTCTTCCATAGATTAAAGTTATCTCTGGAAAATCTAGGGGGTTTAGCAAGAGAACCATTATCAATATAGTTAATGTTTGTGTTGGTAGCCATTTTAAGAAATAGCAAGGAAGAGAAAAGATTAGTATAGACAATATCTTGTTTATGAGATTAAACAAATCTGCTCTGATACCACTTGTTGGTCCCGAAGGATTATACAAGTTTGTAGAAGGGGGGGTTGAATACAAACACACAGATTTTACTTTTCTAAATTGTTTATTCATATTTATCAAACAATTTACAACTTGTTGCGGAACAAGATTAAGGACTAAGCCTAATCTAAACAAGTTAAGAACACTAAGTTTCTTGCACTAGAAATAAGACAGAAAGGAGACAAGAATACTACGAATAATATTCTAACACTAAGAGAGAAAGAAGAAGATGGCCGAGCACTTCAATCCTGAAGTAGGGTTCTTCTTATATATTGCATGCATTTAATGCATGGCAGTATTACTTTACACGTGGCAGCAGCTGAGTGGTTGCATGTTTTGACCTTTGTAGACAACCTTAGTAGCCGCATGGTGTATAGTGTAGAATCAGAGTTGGTTGTACGATTCTGGACAGAAGGGATGTCCTTTCTGACATTATCGTACGGAGACGTGCAAGGGAGGCAAGACAAAAGTAACATGCAGAGAGAACTTCATGATCAGCGATTACTGAACAGTACTTTATCAGCGAGTGACAAAGCTCAGCGATTGCTAAAGTCTTCTACTTGTAACTTCACGTTGAGTGGACAAATCTTGGCTTCGCTGATATCCGCATCAGTTCATTAGTAGACTTGTCGCTGTTCTTGATCTTGATCTTCGACTTCAGCGTAGAACATATTTGACGTGAAACTTGTCTTCAGGGATCATAAGTAAACAACTAAACTATCAGCGATCATCAACAAGACTGAACAGGGTCAGAGCTAAGTTGATGAACAGTGTTCGCTGAATGTAATCTAAAGAGCATAAGTTTCCTATCAGTAGTACTGTAAAGTCATAGTACTTATCAGCGATAGTGAAACTCTAATACATATTGTTTACTTACAATTTTCACTAAGTGTTTAAAGAGAGTCATTATCAAATCACTGAGGGTTTGGATCAACAGATCTAGTGCAAGACATATTTGACTTGCCTTTATGGGAAGCTCTTTTGAGTTTACCCATTTCACAAGCAGATCATAAATGATCTATGTCGAATTTAACGATTGGCAAACCACTTACCAGATCAAGCTTCACGAGTTTATCAAGGGTATGAAAGTTCATATGACAGAACCTGTTATGCCATAACCATGCTTCTTCATTTTTGCTTGACACAAGACAAATCTTGTTTTTTTGACTTTTGGCTTTGAAATTCATGAGATATGTGTCTTCCCTAAGTAGAGAGCAATATGTTCTTTTGAACTTCACATCAAATCCTGTGTCGTAGAGTTGACTTACACTTAATAGGTTGTGCTTGAGGCCATCCACATATGCAACTTTGCACACAGTTACATCCTCCTTTTGATGACTCCATAGCCTCGGATATACCCTTTTTTATTGTCTCCAAAGGTCACAGGTCCTCCTCCAAGTTTGTCTTTGTATGAGGACAAGAGACCTCTATCGCCAGTCATGTGCCTTGAGCACCCGGAGTCTAGGTACCATATGGGCACATGATGCTTCTGCAATACAATTAGAGAGATTTAGGTACCCATTTCCCAATGGGTCCAACTTTGTTAGGGGTTTTTAAGGTTGCCTTAGCATCCTTTGTTTTGGTTTTAACTTATTTAGAAGAACCATTTTGCTTCTTCTGACCCTTGAATTTGGCATTCTTAGCTTTGGGTCTTGAGAGGAAACAGTGTGGGCCAGAGAAATGTTGATTCAATTGATACATAAGATCAAAGCAATGACAATAATGAACATTTGAAGAAACTTGCTTAAACTTCTCATTAAAAATATTGAAAATGGGTACAGAGGCTTTATGATTGCAATCTCTCCCAGCATCAGACTTTCTTTTACAAAATGACCTATCTAGGCTAGATTTAGTTTTATAAAAATCTCTCTTCATAGGAGCCTTCGGTAGTACCCATCTTCTGTGGCGAACTTCTGTCGGTTTCACTGCCACAGAAGAAAAAGACTTGTTATTTTCGATCTATTTTCCTTTTTGTTTCCATGTGAGTTTTTCTTGATTTGGCCTTAAGGATTTTGAAGTGACTTTTCTTTTTGTTCCTTGATTTGTTCAAGCTCAAGAGAAGTTTTGGCTTGTATACACATGTCCACAAAATCATGACAGATAGGATTTTTGCAAAGTTTTCCTTAGGAGGAATTGTTCTGTTAAGAATGCTAGAAGGGAGCTTAATTCCTTCTAGTTTGCAAGGCACTATCCCTAAATTAGCAGATTCAGTCTCTGAGTCGACAGAGGTTGAGTCATCCTCATATTCTGAGTCTGAGTCAAGGAAGTCTCTGTCGACAGAGGCAAGATTCTCTGTACATGTGTCACATTAACTTTCTTCCTTGTTCTTAGGAATATTTGCATCTTTTGAAGTACAAGGAGCGACTTCTGTGGTTTTAGAAATGTCCACAAAAAAACTTTTTCACAAGGATCATTTTCGACAGAGGTTGTTTCAGAGAGATTTTCACAGGTTTCCTTTGAAATATTTTCAAAAAGTTCTTGTTTGCTGACTTCTGTAGTCGAAGGCACAACCACAGGTGCCTCTGTGCATAACTCCTTTTCAGGATTCATCATGCATACAAAGGCAACTTGTGATTGTGTTTCTGAATCGCCAAAGTTGAAGATTCCTATCTGATCTTTAGTTTTTAGATATTTCTTTGGTTTGGAATCTCTTTTGACAGAGTCTGAGGATGGCAAATCTGTGTTATGATACCACACATTTATCATCTTCGGTGGATTCCTCTTATGAGGGTCACCATAGGTTTTTCTTCTTTTGTGCACATAAGTTAGATTAGGAAAGCCTGGTTTGATGATAGTCCCAATGCAGAACATAGAGGACAGGGATTGATTTCTTTTGTTTCCTATATAAGGATCCAAATCACAGAAGCCAATCCCTCTTCTGCCTATTTGACTGTTCACTTTCTGATGAACCTTCTTTGCATCTTGGTACTTCTTAATCATAAGATCTCTGTCGAGTAGGTCTTGGTGAAGAACTTCTCTTTCTTTTTGAAAAAAGTTTTTGAGAGCAAGTATATTCATCATGTCACTCTCATTATCCATAAGCTCTTTGGTTTTGGCTTTTAAAGTTGAATTAAGGTCAGAAATCTTTTCTTTTAAAGGATGTATCTCTTTATACCATTCTAATTCAAGATTTTCCGTTTCCAAAGCTATCTTTGTTTTTTCTTGGGTGAGAAGTTTGACTTCTCTCTCATAGAAGATAAGTTTTTTCTTTATGTCAACACAAGTCTTTTCAAGTTCATTAAAATTTTCTGAAAGTGTAAGCAAATTTGCTTCTGTGTTATTTGAGAATGGGATAGAAGTGGATACCTCAGAGTCGGAGCTGCTCACTTCTGCCATCCTACAGAACAATGCATTCTTTTTCTCTCCCTCATCAGAAGACTCATCAGACACCCAGTTCTCCTGTTCTACCATAAGAGATTTTTGTGCGTAGTACTCTGCCTTTTTCTAGTAGAAAGCAAAATCTCTCTGTGGTTGGGCTCTGTTGGGCTTGCTTCGACATTCAGCTGTATAGTGCCCTGGTTTTCCACATCTGAAGCACCCAGTGTTCTGTGGGGTTTGGACGGTGGCCTGATCTTGAGCTCTGTGCTCCTCCCTAGGCATACCCCTCTGTGGGTACTCGGCCTGTCTCTGCTGGTATTCACTTTCTCCCTTCTGCTCGTATCCTCTGTTGTCATACATCCTCTGTTGATCGAAGAACTCATCTCTCCCTTAAGTTCTTTGTTTATACCCTTGTGGTGGTCCATACTGTCGTTGCTCCTGATAAGACCTCTCCATCTGTGGCCCAAAATTCTGATATCTGCCACCTCTACCTTCTCTTCCATCCCTGTCATCCATTCCTCTGTTGAAACTTGGCTTCTTCTTGAATCCTCTATCCCCAAATTCCTTGGTCACCCAAGCTAAAGATTTAGCTATTGAGGTCATAGTTGCCTCATCTTCATCCATCATCTCTTCCTCATCGTTGTCTACAACCAAAACCTTCTTCTTCTTCTTTTCTTTTTCCTCCAGAGCCTTCTCCTTCTGTGGCTTTTCTTGTACCTCTGTGGCCTTTCCTACGAGTGTCAGAGGTCCGCCCAACTGGGCTTTAGTCTGGATCATGTGACTTTCTTGTGCAGCCAAAGTGCCATAGAGGTCTGTGAGGGTCCATGTGTCCAAGTCTTGATTAGTTTGGAGTGACATGGACAGTTGAAGTCACTCATCATTTAAGCTCTTCAAGAACATGACGTTGTTCTCTTCTAAGGTTCTGTGGATCCCGAACTTCTTACACTTGTTAATCAAAGAGTTGAATCTGTCGTACATATTCTACAGAGTTTCAGCCGGCAGAGCTTTGAATGCATAGTACTCATTTATGCACCGAGCTCTTCTATTCTTCTGATTTTTGGCTCCACCTTCTAGTTGTTTTTCAAGCTCTTTCCACAGATCGTGGGTTGTTTCACATGCATCCAAAGATTGAAAGAGGTCATTTGGTATAGCCATAATCAGAAGACGTTTGACTTTCTTTGCACACTCATATTTTTTCCAATCTTGTGGGGACCATTTTTCAATGCCCTTGGGTTTGTCATACTCAAGTACCTCTGGTGTAGTGGAAGTTTCAGGTACTCTGGGTACTGTTACTATGGTAACATATAGTGGACCATTGATATAAGTCATTAGATCTTTGTCAACACCTTCTAAAAAATGGATCATTCGAATTTTCCATTGTGGATATTCGTCTCTGAGAAGAGTTGGAGGCTTAGTTAAAGAACCAGTGGTGAACAAGTTTGCAGCATTTGCCATTTTTAAGAAAAATCGAGTTTTCAGAACAGGAACAAAACAGAGTATGGCTATGAAACCTTTTAAAAATAGAACAAATTTAAAACACATACTTAATCTTGTAAAGATTTGAACAAAGCACAGGTTGGAAAGATTTTAATAAGAGGACATTTCCTATTGGTGTGTTAAAATCAAACTGTTTGAAAGCAACACAAAAATAGGGGTTGTTTTGAAACTGAAGAACAGATCTTTAAAATCAGTCCATAAATCTACCAAAACAAGTCGAGATCATTGCAGAGTGGATCCTTTGATATTTGAGAATCAAAGTATGCTCTGATACCAATTGTTGATCCCACGTTTGACTCAACAATGATGATTAAACCAAAGATATGTAAAACATAGTATGATTATTTTTAAGTGCGGAAACTTTTGTTTAAACAGTTTGGTTTAATTATCTGGTAGAAAACACACAAACAGTAATGAAGGAATGTAAAATAACAAGGAACAAGCTCAAAGATTCATCTTCATTAATTCACCAAAGGTTTACACCAAGAACACTGTAAAGTGTGTGTTCTCTCTTTGATAATTCTCACTCTATAATGGTGTGTGTGTTTTTTGTGCTTCGTTACCACAAATGGTAGAAAGGGATTTCTACTTATAGTGTGGCAGGGGACAAGAAGTACAGACAAGGTAGTGCTAAAAAGTGTGGTACAGAAGATATAGTCGTGGTACGTCTAAAGGTACAGTGAAAAGGTTGCCACCTGGAAAGTTAATCGTCGTCTTATGTACTATTTGATCTTCAAGATCTTCGTACAAGTCAGTACATGTGAGAGGCACGCTTGTCTTGGTCTTCAAGTAAGCCTTGATCTTCATCTTCAACATCTTCAGGTCCATAGAGGCTCTGTCAGGTTTCACAGAGGCTCTGTGGTCTTGATCTTTATCTTGAACGTGTTCTTCTCGGATGGTGATCGACAGAGCTTCTGTGATCTTGGAGTATCCGGCAGAGGCTCTGTCAGTCTTGAACTTATGTCGGCCTGTTTTTCAATACTTCTAAGAGTTAAACTATTGGACCTAACACATTGCCACTTTCCCAATGAAATCAAACCATATATATATAGTACTCAAATACCTTATAACTTGATAATGTATATAATTCGCAATGGTTTATATTACCCAAAAAGTACCAAGAGTGCATAATCATAAAATGTTATTCACTTATGAGACAAAACACTCAAAAAGGCATATTCTCAAATAAAACGCAACTTAGTGCATAACACATCCAAACCTCCATCTCGAGTTACTAAAACCGGTAAACACCACAAAGACCCATTTGAGTATAAATCAAGCCCTTAAAGGCAAAATAAACATTTGGCTAATTACGCGAGCCGACACGGTTACATTACTAAATACATCATTACCCAAATCTTTGTCTCTTAAATCACAATTGGCCTTCGGCCCAAAATCAAAAGGTTTACAAATCCCAAAATGTTCATGACGTTGATATTGACCAAAATCCACAACTCACACGTTCACATTTTCAAAACGTACCATATCATAAACTTTGCATAATCTCAACAAACACCAAAAGTGTATTTTGACCAAACAACCTCCACTTATGCAATAACTTAATAAAACACTTTCATTCGTGATTTATTTCTCAATTACCCAAAAATCCCAAATGTAGGTGTTTTATAAGATTTATAAAGTTAGACACTTCAAATAATCAAAATTCACCAAATAACTCAACAATTGATAATTTCATGTAAAACACGTAAACACTTCAAAATAAACATTTTTGGCATGTACAACGTTTTCACAAATCAACTTGAACTCACCTTGCTAGATTTAGACTAAATCTAGGTTTTTCCCAAACTTGAGCTCCTTCGAAGAAATTTGAATGCTCAAGCAAAAAACTTCCAAAAACCTGCTCCATAAGTTTCTAACCATAAATATCCATATCCAACCATTTTACATCAAGATCTCAACTTATACCAAAACCCTAATTTTCATAGATAAAGAAAAGAGAAGATTATCTTAACTACAATTTGCACTCACCAACAAAACATTTCTAGGTTTACTAAAAATAAAGGTTTGAGAAGTGAAGATGACTTACAAATGGGTATTTGAAGAGAACCCCAAGTTAGCTGAATAATGGTGGAAAATGATGAAGAAGATGAAGATCTTGAAACCTTAGAAACTTGATTCATTAAACCCATTTTAGCATTCTTGAAGAAGAAGGAGATGGAAAATGAGAAATGGAGGAGTTAGGGTTTTTGGGGAGAAAATCGAGTGAGAGAGGAGAGGGTTTAGATCTGATCTGATTTATAAAAGGTAGGAGAGAAAGGAGGGAAAAGTTGAAGGTGAATAAGGTGAAAACCCCCGTCAGACACAATGTGGACGTCCGCTTGGAGTCCTATGCGGACGTCCACTTGCATCAGGACTGAACTTCTGCTTCTTCCGTAGAAGCAATGCGGACTTCCACTTAATGCGGATGTTCACTTGACACTGTCCCCTGGTTTATTGCCCAGTCAGTGTGTTGGTCATAACTTCTTTGTTTTAGCTCCGTTTTAGCTTTGGAAATGACCGTTGGAATCGTATTTGAATTCTCCATCCAACAAGACTATAAAATCTAGAATTCAATCTAAAATACTATTTTTTATATTTATCATAAAAGATCGATACCTTCCAAAGATCGAGGTGTTACAGATTTGTAGTGGATACAATTTCCGTCACAAATCCGTCACAAACATTTTCGAGAATATATAATTACTTTTGTTAAAAAAAACTTCAGTGACGGATTTGCGACGTATTTCCGATGTTTTAAAGCTTTTGTTGACTTTTCTTGATTCCGTAGATATTTCCGACGGATGATCCGCCGGAAACGTTCATCGAAAAAGGTCATTTGTTTAGTAGTGCATTGAATTCTTGCTGAAGACAATATTTTATGTCTGGATTACAGTTGGAATATCCGATGACACTGATGAATTTTTATTATCCCTTATCAGTGGGCACTAACCTACAAAAAGTGGCATGATGAAAATGTGATCTCCAAGAACCTGTTCTTGAATTTTGAATACGAAACTCTACCAAAAGCGATTAATTACTTGAAGAAACATATTGGAGCAAATAAAAATCAATAATTTAAGCACAATCAAAAACTTCAAAAACTAACCACAGTGTGCCGTTTAGTCGGGAAAGAGGAATTTAGTCGAAAACTTTAATACCTTTGGATCGAAATCACTGTCTCTCTGCTCTGGTGCGAATTGTGAATCCCAGTTTAACAAGTAACAATGTATTGGAACGATTAATCAGTATTGAATGATTATAGAGAGTTACAAGTAATTGAATTGAAAACTATCTCTATCTATCTATGAAGCACATAAACTATTTTACTCAAACCTAATCCTCACAAAAACAAACTTTAAATACCAAGGGCTTGAAGCCTAAAGCCGACACCGATTAACACACTGAAACTCATTTAACATTATAAAGGCTTTTACAAAACTTTATATAACTTTATAATAAATAGGTAATTTATGGTGCTAACATCTTGAGGAAGTAAAACAACTCAACTTCAACAACTACATGTTCCATGATGGTGATGAAAGCAAGACAACACATTATCAGAACGGGATGTGCTCGTATTATTACTGAATAAATCATTAGATTGCTTAAAAAATTATTGTAATTAAGTGGTAATTAATACAAGATAATCGGGTGAATTTATTATCTAATTGATCTCCATGAACCATTTTTATACTATAAATTTTCTTTTATGTATATGTCAAAACCAAATAATATTTACATTTTCAAAGTATTGATTTACCTAAGAACGATGTATTCACAACAAATGTAATTCTCTATTTTACTCTCTATTATAGAGTCTAAAATAAATGATGTATTATCTCTTCTCCAATGTATTCTCTATTTTCTACTTTAAAAGAGAATATTCCAAGTATATTCTCTTTTCTACTCTAGAAAAAAATAGAGATTATGAATAGTAACTCTCTATATTTAGAGAGTTAATATTCATTTCTCCATTATAGGGAGTAAAATAAATGATTCATTGAAGATGTTTTAGAGAGTTAAATAGAGATAGAGAGTAAAATAAAGGGTTCATTAGAGATGGTCTAAGACTTTTAATGATCTTGTCACTCGTTATATATTAATGCATATTTTATGTTTTTTTGTTAATAATTAAAGAGCATTCGTTGAACACACGGATCATATGGTTTCACACCATTTCATTATCATATTATGATCTTAAGAGTTAAGACATTGCAATAAAAGTTTCATCAGTTTCAACTACACGCTACACACATATTTGTATTGGAATTGGAGTTTTATGATGGAATTGAAGTTTTGATTTCAAAGTTAGTTTTTTTGGTTAAAGATAAAGCTTGATGAAACTTTTATTAGCCATTGATGAAACTTTTGTTAGCCCATTGAACCAATAAGTTTTGTTGTCATGAAACTGATTAATCAATAATACAATAGATGGTGAAAATATCATCAACCAGGATTGTTGTAGTGGACCATGTATATTAGGTATATTAATATGACACTGAGATGTTGTCTTCATTATTGTTTTTTGTTGCTGATGAACTAATGTTGAAACTGCCGTGAACCAATCTTGAAAATGTCATCAATGATACATGTTATATGTGGCGAGGATCCAAAATTTTTGTATAGTGGAGGCACTTTTAAGGTAGGTTAAAGGTCCGGAAAGTCGTTCGATGTGTTTTTATCCTAATTCTACGGTTTCGAGAGATTTTTGAAGTTTTTCAGTTGATTTTGAGAGGTTTTTAAGTTTTTTTTTTGTCGATTTCGAGGGACTTTTTTGATTTTTTGGTTGATTTTAAAAGACTTTTGTGTTTTTTGCCCGAGTTGAGGTACTTTATTTGTTTTTTTGGTTGGTGGGGAAACAAGCAGAAAATCACTATGGAGAACCATGATAGAACGTTAAAAAAATAGTTTTTTTTGAACTAGAAAAATCATGTTTTTTTTTGTTTTAGTGGGGGGATGGGCCCCACCTTTATTACTCTACATAGGCTCCTGCCTGTTATGCCAAAATAATGATGAACTGTGATCATTTGCGTAACTGTTATCATTTGCATAATTGGTTGTTTTCTACGTTCTGTCATGAAACAACGTCCATCCAACAACTTCAAAAAAAACGGATACAAAGTTTCACGTACAAAAGCAAAATCTGAAACATAGTTCATCTTAAACAAATACATGCATTCATTAAAAAAATTACATTCGACAACTTCAAAAACTATATATACGGTTTCACCTAAATAAATATCTACACCATTTATGCAATAAATCATCAAACACTTTCATTTATGATTTATTTATCAAACTACCAAAAAATCCGAAACATGGGTGTTTTACAAGGTTTATAAAAGTTAACACACTTCAAATAATCAAAACCCACTAAATAACTCAAAAATCGATAATTTCATGTAAAACACATAAACACTTTAAAATAAACATTTTGGCATGTACAACGTTTTCACAAATCAACTTGGACTCGCCTTGCTAGATTTAGGCTAAATCTAGATTTTCCTCAAACTTGAGCTCCTTTGAAGAAACTTGAATCCTTAAGCCAAATCTTCCAAAAACCTAGATCCACAAGTTTCCAACCATAAATAAACACATTTAACCATATAGAATTGTCTCCCATACATTTTACACCAATATCTCAATCCATACCAAAACCCTAATTTCCATAGATGAAGAAAAGAGAAGATTACCTCAACCACAACATGAATCCACCAACAAAACACCCTTAGGTCGCCAATCAATGCACCACAAGCTACAACTCTTCAAAATGGACAAAAAGGTTGGATGAAACCCTAAAAAACTTGGTGAAGAAGATGAAGTGGGGAGGGTTCTAGCTTTAGCTTCCCAACACCAAGATAGATGAAGAAAACCACTTGAAATCTTGAATCTTGGGGCTTAATGGCTCAAAATCGATTTTGGAGGTTTAGGGTTTCGATTTGGGAGAGAGATGGATGAAAGGGAGGAAGTGAAAATGAAATGGGTGAAAATCGGATTTAAAACACCTCCTGCCCCCAACGGCGACATTGCCCGACGACTATGCCCTTGGCATAGGCGTGTCTCACAATCGCGGGGTTGGTACCGCATTCTGTTCCCTGGGTGCTACATTGACCAGCGACTATGACACATGTCAATGTCGCTGGTCATAGCCGCTTAGGAGGTACCGAAGCCTGCTTTCCACCCGCCATTGTGCCAGTGCGACTATGACACTGTCATAGTCGTTGGGCATTGTAGTCGGACCCGTACCAAGCCCTAAAACTCGACTTCTTCCACGCTAATACTCCCGATAATCTTAGGGAATTTAAGTAATGTTCTTCCATCATTAATCCCTTCATTTTCAAGTTGTAAAAAGATTCGGGTGATATTTACTTACCGAAGGTTCCGAACACCATTTTGGCCATAACTTCTTCGTTTTAGCTCCGAATTTGCTCCGAAAAGAACCGTAGGACCCGCATTTGAATTACTCATCCAACAAGACTATAAAATCTAGGATCTCAACCCAAACTCATATTTCCTCTATTTTTCTTAAAGATCGATTTCTACACTAAATTGAAATTGTGCTTACCCAAAAATTACGGGTGTTACAGATGGTATAGAAAATTCTGTTAGGATGAAACTTGGTTGGAACTTAGGTTCATGATGGTAGTTTAGTTTAGAGTAAATTACAGATTTGGTCCATGTGGTTATTGAAAATTTTGGATTGGGTCCCTCAAACGAATTAATTACAGTCATGGTCATCGTGGTTTCACTTATGTTTCGGATTGAGTCCCTTTCTAACTCCACTAATAGTTTGTTTCGTTAAGTCAGGGACACTGTCGTCTTTTTAATTTTTTCTTTAAAAACATATTCTTAGAAACATAAAAAAAGAATTTTATAATAAAAAACACTTTTTAAATAAAACCTTTTTTGTCATTAATGTTTATCAAATGATTCAAAACCCATGGTTGTCTTCATCAACAAAACCATTCTCATCTTCTCGCAGACAAATTCCCTTAAACTCACCATTTGCGTTTTTCTGGCCAAACTACCGGCTCCATCCTCGCCTTCATCTCCGACGACAACACTCTCCCTAATCCTTTACGGTTCTCCTCCCTCCCCCACCCCCACCCATACCCCCACCCATTCTACTGCTTCTCTTTCCCTCTCACCCCACCCGACGAAATCAAGCTGATGAATTCCCTCCCCCATTTTTCCAGTAAATAACCCACCGGCGATTTCAATTTTCAGATTTTTAAAAACTACAGGGAGATACTAGAACTAATTAACCACTGTGATTTTCCTTCAAAAGAGTTCATCAAGAACATCGGAAAAACCTCACACTCGCAACCCCATGTCTTCTTCCTTGCCGATTCTGACTTAACGAAACAAACTAATTAACCACTGTGATTTTCCCTTCACCATTTTTCTTGTGTTTTATGTTTTTCGATTGAATCTGTAAAAGAAAGTGTGTTGTATAGACCCCTTTTTATGGGTTTTTTGCTCAACCGTAAAAATCCACAAAACGACTACGGGAAAATGGCTTAGAGTATTTGTCTGTGGTAGAGGTTTTAAGTGTGTAGCTATGTTCTTGAATGTTTGGAGGAGGATTGGGAAGGAAAGTGTGGGAGGAGGATTGGGAATGAAAGTGTGGGAGGGGGTTGGAAAGAGTTGCTTGACCGTAGAAGAGCAATGGTCATCGGTGACGGTGCAAGAATCCTCCGAAAGATCGACCATTTTCGTTTCTAAAAACTGGGTTATGAGAAGGTAGATCCGTATGTCTTTTGGTGTATGATGGTGGTTAAGGGTGGTGGAAGAACAAGAGATGGAGGCGGTGGTCGTGGATTTGTCATGTGAGGAATATCTTTTTTGTTTCTTTCAAACGAGAGGGGAAGAACATTTATTATAATATTAAAAAAGTGTGTTTTTATATTGACAAATATGCCCTTTAAATAACGGCCTTCAAGTAACAGAGTTTAGTATTAGGGACCCAATCTGCAACAAAATCAAAACCATAATGATCTATTTTGTAATTAATTTGTTTGAGGGACCCAATCCAAAATTTTCAATAACCACGGTGACCAAATCTATAATTTACTCTATATTTTATTCTAAACAGAATTTATGCTTTGAAAAAGTTGAAGTTAAGAAATTTGTCTTGATGGTGAAATGGTTAAACTAGATTGACAATCTCATGTCTAATGATGAAACTATTTCGTCATGTTTTCTAAATTTATATTTTAATTGATTAATCTGTTTCATCTCTTTCATGTTAAATCACGGTTTAGTGAAGTTGATGACCGGAAATTGATTAATTTCATGTCTAATGATGAAACTGTTTCGTCACTTTTTTGACCTTTATATTTCAATTGATTAACCTTTTTCGGGGACAATATGTTTCATCATTTGGTGAAGGTGATTAAATCACAGTTTGACGTTTGATTTTTTGACGAATACATTGTGATGACTGTGAATTGCATCACACTGGACGCAAACGAAGTAAGAGATGGAAGAAGAAACACACTTTTTTGATCTTCACACATGATATAGATAATTCGGTGTGTGCATGAGAATGGTTATAAAATCAAGGAGACAAGGGATAAAAACTACTAACAATACTTGAAGGGTGAAACGTGAAGTTGGGCAGACTAAGAACATAGACGATAGAGGTAATTTCAACATTCAATAGATGTTGAAAATATCATCAACCAGGATTGTTGTAGTGGACTAGGTATATCAGTATGGCACTGATATGTTGTCTTAACTATTGTTTTTTTTGCTGATGAACTGAGATGTCGAAACTGTCATAAAACTGTCGTGAACCTATCTTGAAACTGTCATCAATGGTACATGTTATGCTGAAACAATGATGACTGTGATCAGTTGTATAATTGGTTGTTTTTGGCGTTCTGTCATGAAACAACATCCATTCAACAACTTCAAAAAAAATCGGATACAAAGTTTCACGCATAAAAACAAAGTTTGAAACATATTTTATCTTACACAAAAACATTCATTCGTTAAAAAAATTACATTTGTTGTATGATAAGTGTGTCATCGTCTAAAGGATATGACGATATAGATAGAGATAAACATATTAGAGATAGGTTAGATCTTATAGTTATCTACTTGTATTTCATCCCTATTTAAAGGGCTTATGATTAATGAGAATTACGATTTATTCTCTCCATTCTATTGTGTTCTATTTCTCTTTTCCTTTAACACGTTATCAGCACGATGCTCCGCTAAAAAAAAAATGGTCAAGACGCGAAGCTAGGATTTTTACGATATCAGGTACACGAATTCTTTTATTTCTTATATCCTATTGATCATGTTGATTTATATTGAATTCATGCCGAATTAAAATTCGATGAGTGAATATGTATATTTTTTATAGGAAGTTGTTATTGTTTTGTTTTGCATGAATTATTAACAATGAAAGTATCAACAATAGAGGATATAGAATATTCTTAGGCCATCCGTAGCGGTGATCGGGTAAGGCAAGGGTTCAGCGGGTTTCATCGGGCACGGGTACGGGGGTGATCGGGTAAGGGACGGGCTCGGGTACCGGGTTCACCAACCCGATCAACCCGTTGCATATTTAAATTGTATTTTTTTTTAATTTTTTTGAAACAATTCCGTTGGTAACGGCTATTTTACAAAAAAAAATTAATTTTTTTTGAAATTAATCACACTATATATATTAACCTATACCATCTTATTTTTTCACACCAAAACATACTTTCTTCCATTTCTCTCAAATTCAATACCTTCTTCCATTTCGTAATTTTTATTTTTTTAGTGTTTTGTATTTTGTAATTTTTAATTTTTTAATGAATGATATGAATTTTTATTTATTAAAAAATATATAAATATTTTTATTTTGTTAAATAATTAAATGTATAAATAAAAGAATTAAAAAAATGAGGTGACAAGTGGGTTCATTGGGTACGGGTACTCCGCTTTTGGGTAAGGATTGGGTAAGGAGGGTAGGAAAGAGAAAAGCTGATGTGGCGCTGAGGTGGCAAGTGGGTTCATTGGGTACGGGTACTCATGGTCTTATAATGTTTTAACATGAAATATGAAATAGCATTAACAATCACATTAGAAGAGGTAAGCTACTATCCAACTCTTCATGTTATGTCACATCGACAAAATTTGCTAAGGTAAATTAATAAGCAATTAATCGTTTATGAAATCCCAATGTGGATGCTATAAGGTTCAAAGCAAGGTTCTAAATGGCGTGAGGCGTGGCGTGGCGGCGAGGCCAAGCCTCAAGCCTTACGAGCCACGGCAAGACCATGGCGTTTATCAATGCGTGGCTTATGGCGGCAAATCTCTACATCATATATAGTATTATATATAAAAACATATGTTTTGTACTATTAATCAACGAGTCAATGATAATAAAAACATATGTTTTGTACTATTAAAAACGTAAAGAAAAATCAAATATCGCGTTACAAAAGGCCACACATTAGGCCATGGCGTGCCACAGGCATAACGTGGCGTGAGACACAAGCCTTGAGCCACGGCGCGCCACAGCGGCTATCGCGGCGAGCCTTTTAGAACAGTGGTTCAAAGTATGAATCCCCATTTGAAAAAAAAAATATTATATATATCCTTCTGCATGTATCTCCTATATATCTAAGAAAAGAAATAAAATAAAATATGAATTGATTGGGGTATATATGTGCACAATAATAATATATAGCGCCAATAGTGTGTAGCTCAGTTGGTAATGGGTGTGGATATTTTTGTACAAAAAACAGAAGGTCTTGGGTTCGAATCCAAGACACCTCCATAGCCATAACCGTTGAGTGAGTCGGATATGCCCCCCACATTATGGATAGGCAGCCAGTTGGGGTTGCCGATATCAAAACCTTTTTTGTACAAAAATAATAATATATAGCATATTTTCTTAGATATTTCACAATTCGCATATAAAATATATAATAATAATTTTTATTGGAAAATGTTAAAACTACAATCCAATTCATTATTATATGATTTTGATTTAAAAATAAAAAAAATTATCAGGTTACAGATTCATACATTAGCTTTGATGACTCAAGAATAAGCCCACTTTTGAAGTTTTTGAGATTCCATTTTATATATTGTATTCCATTTAAACCAAAATCAGTTTTTTTATTACTTACTGATTCATTTATTTAGCGTTTAAATATTTATGATGACAATAAATTAAATTATTTATTTTAATCATGTTAGGTATGTTAATGATATTTATCTATTTGGATTAATATCAATATTTTTGGGTTTTATGACTTACTATCGTAATTTATTTAAATTGAGATGAGATAGATCAATTTAATTTAGGATATGGTAACTCATTTAATTTAATAATATAGGTTTGTTTCAAAAAACAATCAATATATATATTAAAAGAGAAAACCAAAGATGATGAGGTGGCATCTTCTAAGCATGATAAGACCATTTTTCTTTTTTCTAAGATTTTTGATTTTTTTATATATTTGATTTGATAAAGACTTTTCCGTCCCTATACTACAAAAATGAAGTTCATTGAGTTAGGGTTGTTTTGGTAATTTTTAAAACTTTAACCTCCTAATCTTTCCATCTTCATTTCAAAAGTGAAACCTCCAAATCCTTTCAACTTCACTCTTGAATTTGAAAAACTCAAAAACCCTTCCATTTTGTATCATGATTTGTTCATCACTATAGATCTTCATCTTCCTCTCCATATCACTTTATGTATGATTCATATCACCAATCATGCATTGTTCTTCAACAAGATCAATTTTCAGGAAAACACTTTTTCTCCCTCTCCGTCACTTGATTTTTTCTATCATTTCATAAACTATTATTGTTCTAACAAAATTGTATTTCAGGTTTACTTTGAGAATATTAATCCAGGTTCTATTTCTTATTGACTTTTGTTGTGATTTTAGGTTCATTTTTACATTTATCTTCTTATTTTTTCTTAATTTTTTTCAATGGAAACAGAGGTTTGTTTATGGCAATGGTTTTGAAGTTTTGATGCCAACGATGGTTCAATAATCAAATCATGCATGTATGTATTACAATCTATGACACAACCACAACAAACTTCAATATGTTATTTTTAATGGTTATTTTTATTTTTTCAGGTTTATTTCGAGAAGACTAATCTGAGTATACATTTTTTTATTTTTGTTGGGATTTTAGAGTTTTTTTTCGTTTACTAATCATTTTAACTATGATTAAAATTAATATTTTTTTTATTTACACACTTAAATATAATAATATGTATATCTTTATTTATACAACAATAGAATAAAATAAGAAATTAATTATAATGTATATAAATAAAAATAAGATGAACATAATCACTAATCATGTGAATGTAATAACTTTTAATGTATACATAAAAAAAATCTTTATTGCCATCAATATACATAAATGAAATACATATAATAACTTACTGGAATATAACTTATCACTTATTATTATTTATATAATACTTCTATCTGTATATCTATATAAAGGACAATAATCCAAAGAAAATGTGATATTATGAGAGAGCTTGAAACATTAGTTATTATTTTTTCTAAAGTTTTGAGTTTTTTTTAAAACAAAAATATATGATTAAATAAATGAACATTTCATTTACTTTTTACAAGTTACATGTGAAATCTTATTATATACATATATAGATTAATCATTATATAGGCTGATTTATATAACAAGTCTATATCTACATCTATATAAAGGAAAATCATCAAGAGATGATGTGACACATCCTAATACTTAGAATGTTTTCTCCATTTTTATCAATTTTCTGATTTTTTAAAATGTTGAAATTCGATTCCTATATGTAAGTTATATTTTCAATAAAAATGAAAGTATTTTTAATAATTTTACAAACCCATTGCAATTTATGTTATTAATCATTTATTTCCCCTTTTAATGTTATTAACTATTGTTTTTCCATTATTTATTTTAATTAATCATTCAATTTATTGCATTTATGTAAATTAATTTTTTATTTTCCTTTATTTATGTTACTAACCATTCATTTTTCTTTATTTATTTTATTTAATCATTAATTTCCCTTATTTTAATCATAAGTGTTTTTTGGTTTTCTTGGTTATGTTATTGGTTTTTTTAAACCTTTTTGTCATATAAAAATCTACCTCTCAATCTCTTCCTTTAATACATTTTCTCTTACTAGATTTGTATTGCTAAAAAATTAATATTTGTTTATTGTTAAGTTAGTTGTTATCGTATTGAATTTATATGTTTTTTATATTGTTGCTACAATCTAATGAGACCGATGTCACTGTCAACAATGTATCCGAGACAATCAATTTAGAAAATAAAGCTAATGAATCACGTTAACACTGTAACACAAGAAAGTGAACAACTCACAATGTTATGTAATCATGTTCATGTTGACCCAAATTGATAAAAATAATCATGGAATTGTTGATAAATGAGAAAAAAAATATTAGAAGAAAATAAGTAACCGACTAAACAAAAAACGGAGATGAATTTTTGATAAAAACATTTTTTTTTAAAATCTAACGACTTTTACGTCTTCTCTTATAAAAAAATTAAAATTATTGATAAATATAAACACTTCATTACATTTAATCATGTGTTGTCATATTTTTTTTAAATGATTATAAGTTTAGAAATAATCATATTATTGGTTTTTAATATGAATATTATTTAAATTGCTTATTTTAATGATAATAATATAAATATTTGATAATGTAATTTTATTCGGTAATTATTGATGCAATTTGTATATATGTTGTTTCTTTTAAAAAATATAGAATATTGATTCTAAATCTAATTATGTATAATTTTTATTTATTGTAGTGTTGAGGCTAATCTGAAATCTTCCACGACGTTGGTGTTAATTTTTATTTATTTTTAAATTTTATGTTATTTTTTGTATTGATTTATTTTAAACGACATTAATTAATGTTATGTATGAATATTTAAATTATAATTATTACCAATAATTTTCTCACACATCCAACATATTTTATTACTCTATTGACTTAATATGATCAAAGTCAATCTTTATTTAAAATAAATTGTTGTGGATTTACAACATATTTCATATATATAAAATGATAAAAACAATTTTTATAGTTTTGTTGATATCAAATTTGATCATCGCGCGTTGCACGATGTCGAACACTAGTTAGTTGATAATTTTGAACCAGTGTGAATACTTGAATATAAATACATGTGTATTATTTATATTGCTTTTAAGTTAATATTACTTATTTATTATATTTGTGATTAGGAATCATATAATTATTAAAATGTTGTGTTACATGTTCGATCATTTGAGATGATATTGAATATTTTATTCTTTACACATGCTTATTTTATATAAATGCTTATTCAAATGTTTACTTAATTGTGAATTCCTACTCATAATTTTCAACTTGACAATTAATTTTTGGAAGTTACATTTCCAAACCCCATATATTTTGGTCTTTTACCAAAAGCTATAAAAATACTATTAAGATGTTAAAAGTTTGAATTTGACTTTATGTCAAAACCATTATTTATTTGTCTAATGACAAAATCTCTTAAAATACTATTATGGTTTTAACACATTAAAATTGGCTTCATATGCCAAACTCATATTCTTTTCGGCCTCCTGCCAAAAGTTTTATAATTAACAATGTTATCTTCAAAGTAATTAAATCGCAAGATATCGATTGGATTTTGTCAAACGGGTGTAAATAGCCCTAAGGTTTGTAGGGACTTAAAAAAATCCATGTGATTCCCCTACTACCTGGAAATCCAATAGATTGAGTGGTTTCTCTTCCCAAATTGATGAAGTATTATCAACAAAATGTAAGCATACAAAAATCCAATACTATTATGATAATGAAATTTCATGCATAACATAATAAGTATAAACCATAATTCACTATTTTAGAAAATAATATGTTCTTCATTTTCTACGACGTCTTTGAATCAAAAGTACTTGATTACCATAAGATAGGTTCGGAAAAACACAAGAAAATACGCAAAAGTCATCGAACCATTTTGACTCTAAAGAAAAAAAAACACTAGATGTTAAGATACAATTAAATACTTTAAATTTTTTGAGACAATACATCAGTCACAACTTTCAGAGAGAATAACTAGAAACCCCCAAGAACCGTGGGTAGTCCCAAAAAGGAAATTCGAGAATATTCAGTACCATATACTTCTCAAACTAATCATACAGTGGAAAGAAACCTACTTACTTGATTACAAGAAGGTAACTGATTTTGACAAAGAAATGTCATGTCTCAAAATGCATCTCAATATTTGTGGCAAGGAACTCACAAAAGATTATGCGAATCATAACTTCTTTTCATCTTTGCTATATCACCAATCATACTAATGAAACAGTATAAGTTGCAATATAACCTTTAACAAACTCATTAACTTAATGCAAGTGGCTAAGAGTTGTAGCAATGTTTTTTTAACAACGCTAGACATGCCCGGATAAAGAAAATTCTTAAGGCAAGCGTTGGAGGTGGAAAGACCTCCAAAGGATATTGAGTTAAACATATTGATCCACACACATATGCTAATTATGTACCATATGGACAAGGTTGTGGAAATGGTCAAATTCATGGAAAGAGTCAGGAACGAACCCCTAATAGAAAATGGAACAAGTTATAAATGAACTATGTCATATCTAAGATTAGTTAAGTATAAGTTTATTTGAATATACTTTAACCATCAAATTAATTGCATTTGCTTATATATACACCTGAGTTTATAGCCATTATAATTGTAAATAAATACATCAAAAACAAATGCAAAACTCTCAATGTTCTTCGTTCCATGTAGGAATGTATCGAGGAGAACTTGATTGTTTTTGTAGCATCTCATACAATCCTAAGAAATAGATTATTATTCATTGAATTCATTATTTTAATTCCTCCAAACACTTAGACGATGGACTATCACTTGTTGCTTAATGACACAAGATCAATACTAAAACACTATATTAATAGGAACCTTGTTAAGATATTCGTATCAATGAGAAATCATATTATAAGAATGGAAATGGCTATATGTACATCAACTCTAATAATATGAAAACAACGCATATTAGAGATATTAATGTATCAAATTAATGGATTATCTATGTCATTAAATCATATTTTGTCACCAATAAAGAACTTTAGGACAATGACACATATATGTTTCGGCATGACCACGTGGGATACCATGGTCATGACATAGTGATCCATGTATCACAAAATACACTTAGATACATTTTCTTTCGAGTGAAAAACAAAACGAGGGAATTAACCAAATTGCAACTGTTGACTTCTACTGCACAAGAAGCAACACCACCATCATAATATGCCCTCTCTAATACCTAGAACTTTTATACCCTGATCCTTAGCCAAAACAAGAATGAGACCATCCTAAAGCTAAGGACATAATATAAACATTATTTCATTCTTACAACGAATACAAAGTAATATTTATGGACATAAACATCCAGAATGCGGGCCATTAAAGTACTTTATGGTTCTGGTTTTGACACGATGAACACATGTCGTATTATAGTCCACATGAAATGTTGCACTCCTACATTAATTATACGTTTAAGGACTCATCACCCTGATTTTTTTCTTATCAAGTCTACATGACTTAGAATGCTGGAGAATTTACATCATAAGGATTTGATGATTATTGCATTTGTACTGCATGCGTATATATAAAATGGTCTCATAGAATGATAAAAGTTGTCATTAAAAGAATTTAGATGGTAGCTAGGGCATTGGTTATGCGCACCAATTTATCCACATCTACATGGGGTAATGCAATATTACATGCAACTTTACTTATATGTGTTTAGACCCACAACCAACCAACCAAACTTATGCGTACCAGTTGGTAACTGGATATAAGCCTGATATTTTACATTTACGTATGTTTGGTTGTGTTGTATATGTGCCAATTACGCCCCCACAGCGTACCTAAATGGGTCTTAAAGACGATTCATAAAATGTTGGATATCATATGAACCCCCAACAATTATCCGCTAATTAGAACCCTTGACGAGTGATCTCTTTACCGCTAGATTTGCGGGTTGTCAGACAACCTTCCTGTCGTTAGGGGGAGATATGAAATAGGATTTTCCATGGGAACGACGGGAAGTGTCATTGAATATTTCAAGTGTCTCATTTTGATCCCCAAAAACTTCACAACGTAAAGTTGAAGTCAAACGAATCAGACTCGAGACCTGATACGTTTAATATTATCTAGAGTGACAAGATCACATATACGAGATGCAAGTATACTCGCAAGGTCAAAAGTCCCCAAACAAGGGCACAACGTCGCTGGAAGTACGTTGCAATCACACATGGTGGATGTGTGGTTGAGGTCGTAGCTCCCAAAAGGAAATGGGGGACGCTACTTGGTTCGATAGATACTCATCTAAAGGAAGAGAAGAGTAAGGCACAACTATATATCATCAATACATGAGATTATCTCTGATTAAATCTATGTCTATGAATCATAACTGGAGGACGCTCCGAAGTTAATACTGATTCCAGAGATCAAAGAAATCTCAAATGAATATGAGTCGATGGACAGATCATACATACTCAATGATGATATATTTGCATATACCGTTGCTTATGAGATAACAGAGCACGATGTCATCGAACCATGCTCAATTGAAGAACGTCAACAAAGAGAAAATTGGCCTAAATGAAAAGAAGCAACCCAGGATAATTATTTGACAAATGAACAGGTATTTGGTTCGGTAGTTGTCACACCCCGCTAAAGCAAAAACACGGGATGTCACAGTTCAATGTTTCAATGCGTAAGGTAGAAGACAACACACAATCATCACATTACAGAAGTTTACAAAAGTACATCATGTTTTCCAAAATACTGTAAAGCCCGTGTCTCGGTATAGATTTTAATTAATCATTTCTATTTGGTTATTTTATAAATTCCTCTAATCGAAATTTAACGGGTTAGGCGGCAAGGATCTTATTTGTTAAAAGTTTGGGTTTTGGGGGCTGAATGTGAAACTACTTTAAAATGCAGGGACCATTTAGGTAATTATTGTGAAGTGGGTGCATGGGATCGGCCTTTAACAAAAAGAACCAACCCCTCCCCTTTTTTTGTTTTGGTTCATTCTTCTCTCGCTAAAAAACGTCGACAACCCTAAAACCCTTCCCCCTAGCTGTTGCCGTCGACCTTCTAGCCGCCACCGCCACTGTGACTGCTGCCACCGGAGCAACATCAAACAGCTGGCGCTGCTGTCCGCCGGCGAGAGAGAGAGAGAGCAGCGGCGGGAGAGAGAGAGAGATTAGCGAAGAGAGAAAGAGTAGCGAGAAGGAGGAGGAGCAGCGGTGATCGGGCCTCCGAGGGGCGGCTGCTGCGGCGTCGGCGTGAGGTAAACCTCTCGTTCCTTTGTCTCTTCGTTTTGCTATTTTTGTCAACCGGAAAACCACCACCGCCGCCGCCGCTGGCGGCCATGGCGGCTGTAGGCTGTTGCCGCCGGGAAACCACCAGCCTAGTGGTGGTGTGGGTGTGGTGTGTGTGACGAGATGGAATAGGATGGTAAGCCCTTCTCGTCTCGTTCTTTTGTTCGTTTTCTTTGTCGTCGCCGGATTTTCGTAAACCGCCGCCGGCGACCACCACTGCCGGAGGTGGCAGCGGGTGGTGCGCGGTTGTGTCCAGCCCCTTGTAACCTAAAACCCTGATCGGGTGAACCCTAGTTGCAAACTCGAATCGTTTAAACCGTTTTTATAAAATCGTCATTTTATGTGGAAGTATGAATCTGTCACTGTTTTGCGACGGCCATAACTTTTCCTTCGTAGCTTGGATTGAGGCAAATCCGGTGCCCACGGTTCACATTATGTGCCGGGCACACTTTTCGTGTTTTAGCGGAAGTCTGGTTCGGCCTCTAACTAGGCGTAAATTGGCTGTTTTCACAGCAGGTCTGCACATGACAGCTTCGTGTTTTGTTTTTAGAAAATTCATAGTAAATTGTAGGAAAATCGTTAGAATGCGTACGATATGTCCCTGGAACCCTAAGACATAGAACTAACTGATTATGGAATAATAATTCTGGGTTGATGAGTTTAAGAGGGGCTAAACAGGTCCCGAACAGACCTGTAAATCTTAGGGTAAAAGCTGGAAAATTTACATGTATGGGCTCATAGTTGTGACTTTAGGTTAGGACTTCGCTTTGACGTTTGATATCACTTATTTAGGTGGAAAGAGGTGAGTTGGAGTTGGCCGGCTCGTCTTGCTGTTGAGGACATCTACTTTGCTTTTGAGGTGAGTTTTCTCACTGTGTAGTTAGGGGTTGTATGCATGTCATAGTAATTTGTATGTACTACTGTCTTGTGGTGTGAACTAGTTGTTTGTGGTGTGTAATATTTGATTTGTTTAAATGCTAGTATAAATGTGTAATACGTACAACTCGGTGGGACCGAGGAAGTGATTAGAGAAGTTGTGTGAACTCGGTGGGACCGAGGGCTCGGTGGGACCGAGGAAGTGGATAGAAAAGTTGTGCAAACTCGGTGGGACCGAGGGCTCAGTGGGACCGAGGGCTCGGTGGGACCGAGGTGTTGGATACATAATTACTTGTAGAGGTTTACTCGTTTTATGTAACTGTGGTGTTGTTGCTTATGTGCGGATAAGGGTGATGTGTATATAATTCCTATCTGCGCATGTGTTGGAATTCACTAAGCCTTGTGCTTACCCTTTCCTATTTACTGTAGTTTCAGGTACTAGCGGCTCCAAGGCGTGACGGGTACACACTGGCGCCCGTGAAGAGTTTTTATAATCATGAGATTAGAGTTATTATTAAACGATTTAATTTCCGCTGTTTACTATTACTGAGAATATTTATTATTGAATTTGCAAACGAAACGGTGTTGGATATTTAATAAGGTTTTATTTATTAAAATGCCTATTTTTAAAAGTTAAAATTTATTGTAATTTTTGGGACGTTACAACTTGGTATCAGAGCACAGCTTGAGTGAATCAAACACATCTCGGTGTGTTTGGTCTCAAGTTGCGGCTATGAAATTTTAAATTCTTTTACTAAAATCTTTTAGAATAAAGGAAAAAGGAAAACCCGTTTGGGAAACGGTGATCGAGAGCGCAGTGTGTACAGTCAGCCGGAGCCAAAGGGAAAGGTACAATACTTAGTGTATTTATCGCTTTTTAGATCATAGGGTATGCATGCTAGATTGCTTGTGTGGATTACATGGTATTGTATGGTTACTACTTGCTAATAGGAATTTTATGCTAGCCTTGATATGTTGTTAAACGAATGCACTGTAGGTTGTATGCAGTAGGAACCGAATAGCCTTAGAATGTTGGATTTAGTTCTATTGCGCAGCTCTTGTTTGAGTCCAACCGTTGTAGGATAGAATCTTATATTCGAATGTCTATCTGGTTTCCACTGTATGCGACTGTGCATTTGCGAGGCGACTCGCCAGGACTAGTGGGGATTCCGTCCTAGCAAGGGTAGTGGAATGAAATGAAATTCCTAGGGAGCTAGGAAGAGTGCGTACATATGCTGGTACGGGCATATGGGTGTAGTTATCGGCGAGAAACTACTTGGACACGTCGGATGGAACTCGGAACGAGTGATGATAGGTGTGGAAGGTAGTAGTAGAGCTCCTACTATCGGAAACACAGGATCAATGCTCGAGTCGGGGAAAGTCACGAGGAATCTGAGGAGTTGAGTGTGAGTGTTGTTAGTATGAGTTATTATGTGCTAATAGCTCGTTGTATTAATTACCTAGGATGACCATCACAAGGAGGAACAACGATGTTGAACCGAATGCTAGTATTGAACTCACTAGTGAGCAGATACATGAGTTGATCGCGGCTGAAGTAAAGCATGCTATTAGGGAGGCAATCCCCGAGATTATTATCGCCGTTCGTGATGAGGTAGTAATGATGCTGGAGACTGCTCGGGGACAGGGACTCGAGTTAGAGGAACAGGCTAAGAAGAGGAAAACGGCGCAGGCCGTTGCATCAGAATCCGCAGTCCCAAAGAAAACGAGGTTTTCGGACTCACTCTTGAATCGAAGGAGCGGTGGGTTTAAAACCAAGGATAGTAGCGGAAGGAGAAACGACAATTGTTTCAAGTGTGGCCAGGTAGGACACTACGGTCGGGATTGTAGGGCACCACTGGTGGTCTGTTTTAACTGCAAACAGACGGGCCACGTGAAGACCAACTGCCCGAATCCGAGGGTTACTGTTGGGAGTGGGGCACAAGAAGCTCCTGCGGTTGCTCCCTTGCGTATGTCTGATGGTCGTGTGGGTCAGGCTGGACCCGAGGCGGCCGAGGTGGAGTTCATCAACTGACGGTGGAGGAGGCACAGGCTACGCCTAAAGTGGTGACAGGTATATTTCATCACTTGTTTTCTTTTATTGGATATTGTATGTAGTTGCTTTATGCTTAAGCTGTGTGATTAAGTACGTTCTTAGTTAACTCGGTGTCTGCTGTAGTGATGTTTGGTAGCGGGGCTACCCATTATTTTGTGCCTCACACTTGTAGTGAGCGTTTGGGCCGTAGTATAGGACGGCTAGGCTGTCCACTTGTGGTTGAGGTTGCTGATGTAATACTTGTTTTAAGTAGACCATTTCGGGTCAAGATTGATGATTGAGCTAGAATTATAGGCTCTAGAGCCGACTTTGTTTTGAGGAAAAGCCGTAAGATGATTTGACGTGAATTCCAACTTGCCCTAAGAGGTTTAAATGTCCGGATGACGATAGTGGACCGGAGGGATTTGGAGTAGTACGAGTCGAGACGTAGAATGCCGACTAAGTCATGCACAAAGTTTGATTTTGAAAATAAATTGCATTATCTAATTCTTGTGTTTCAAATCCTTATATGGATTGTGTTGTAGAATTTTGGGGAAATGTTTAGCACACGCACAAAATTTTGAATTATGGTTTTGAAAGTGCATGAAACCTTTTCATCACGAGAGTTACAAACTTTGTTGGTGATTGTTTAATATGAGTTTGTGTTTCCAAGTATATTATTTTAAATAGATCAGGGTATGGATCGATTTATTGGTGACCTAAATGACGCATGGGAGAAATTTTTTGGTAGCATTTTATCATGAGTTGTTTGGTGCGCTTTTTAGTCAGCTAAATGTTTTATGGTCAATGAATCGTTTCCTTGTTTTGTATAAATAACTGACGCGCACAAATTTTGTTTGGTAAACTTCGTTCCATATCATTGGGATGGTCAGAAAATAACTTTGAGTAAATTGTCGTTTGGGTTTCTTTTGAAGTACGTGTGAAAAATTGTTGCACACCGTTTGAAGTGAGCAGTTACCTTGCATGCATGTCATGAATCAATCCATACCAGAACCGTGGTGGTTCGTTTTTAAAAAGAAATTATTCATTACGCTTTGTGTTTTGTAAGTAAACTGAACGGCAATGGAATGACTTTCAACATGATTTTACAATGTGAGACGAGCGTGTCCATTTTTGCGTAACTACCGACCTGGTAATGGTAGTTTTATTGCATACGGTCTTTTTGAAATGAAAAATCTTGACGTTGAAAATATTTTGTAAATGATTTTGTAAACCATTTGGGAAATGCGCTTTTATGTGTTATGTGTCATTTTGAGAATTTTAAGGGTGTGAGTCCTTTTGGAAAACTCTTTTGTTTAACCCGTGTTGAGTTTGGGACTAATGTTGATTTTAGAGTATTGCTTGCTTAAACTTTATTTAAACGCGGTTGGACCGACTTATGGGTATAGCAAGCATGGAGCATTTTGCTCGGTTTTGACTTTGAGATAGTCATGGGTCAATTGCACAGTTCTAATGGCTCGATGGGGAGTCTTGTTGATGGGTTATTTTGTTGCACAGTTTTGCATTTATTGCACGTTGAGTATTTACATGTTGAGTGAATCATTTCGGGATAGGCATGTTGTTGGTAGACTGTTTTGCATTGAATCCTTGGTCACGTTAGCCAGTCGTTGGTAATGGTCGGTTGGGTATCTCGGGGTGAGATCCTGATATTCATGTGTTATGACCTTGACTGTCTAGTAGGCACTGGGAGGATATAGTCTTGGGCACTTACCTGGGAGGTAGTTCCGATGTGCCGGGCGTTGAGGCGTTATCTGGGAGGTAGACGTCAAGGTGTATCTTGATACGGTGTAAATAGGCTTCGTAGAGCGAGTGTGGAGGATAAGTAGACGGTGGAAGGTTGGGTATTCCACGCGTATTGGTACTGTAGGCCGAATAGTATCGGTTAAGGGAATGATGCCCTTTGTAATTAAGAGCATATATGCGCAGTAACCTTTTTGAGGTAAGTATATTTAGGTGTCGACTTTTAGGCTTGAGGCCAAACACCTTTAGTGTAATTAGAGAATTGTAGCCGATTTTAAGGAAATTATGTTGATGGTAGTAGTAACCCTGAGATGTTTGCTTGTGGTGAATGGTTATGGTGGAATGACCTTCGTGGGTGATTATAAATTTACTGGATTGATGTTTCAGGTGAAATAAATTTTGGGAGTCTATTAGAACTCGTGAAAGTTAATCGACAGTTAATGGTAGGAATGATCGGATTCGAGTATCCTGTAGGGTATATTGGTGAGCACCTTTAGAATGGTTAGAGCTCGAAATTTGAATCGGGATGTATGGATTATCTATGGTTGGGAGACAACCGAAGTCGTTTGACTAGGAATGAATCCGGTTGTTGGAGTGTTCCTTCGATCATATTTGCGTTAAAGTAGTTGCCAAGGACACAACAGCTTGGATGGTGGTCAAATTTGCCGAGGTGACCATTCCTCGGATCTCCGATGCTAATCCCCATAAGTATCGGTCGATTCTCTTGCTCTCGGGAGTGACCATGTGAGGTACCAGTTTTGCAAGTTTGTGAAAACGAGTTGTGTATCGGTCTATGTCAGTTCCAACCATGGCATGATTCCAGAATTCAGCTTCTAGCTTCTGAATTTCACTCTTAGGGCAGTACTCCTCAATTAGCAACTTTTTGAACTCCTCCCATGTGAGTCTGTATGCATCTTCCCTTCCACGGGTTTGAACCTGGATGTTCCACCATGTTAGTGCCCTGCCTTGGAGTTGACATGCCGCATACTCCACCTTGCGGTCTTCCGAGCACTTGCTAATATTGAGTACCGACTCCATGCTATCGATCCAAGATAGCAATCCTACAGCACCTTCCTTTCCGTAGAATTCCTTGGGTTTACAGGACATGAAGGGCTTGTAGTTGCATTCGGTATTGTTATTGCCCGGATTTCCTCCACCAGGTCCTTCATTCCCGCGGTTAGCATTGATGCCAGCGGTTACTTATGTGACTATGCTGAGTATTGCTTCTTGTATGCGTTGTGCTATGATCCGTGCGAGGTCCGGTGTTTGGTTTTCAGGATTCTCTCCCGTGTGGCGTGTAGATCTTCTTGGAGGCATGATTCTAAAATACATTTGCAAAAATTGTTTTGGTTAAAAATTTTACAAATTCTTGAACTGATAGTTTCCAAAAGTTTATGCTACTACTTGAAATTTTGAAACAGTAAGGTTAAGTATAAGTCAAACGACTCGAATACTTAACATGCGTGAATCGAAAATGACGAGTAAATAAAATGTTTTTCAAAAGTTCCTCCCACATGCTACAATCCATCCGTCCAATGTTGCATTAGTACCATCCCGAGCGTGCACCAAACAGGATCCCAAGCACCAACAGCAACAATACAACACCCGCAACTACACATGCCAACTCCGCCCTCCTTGCCACCCTTTTAGCCATTCTTGCACCTTCTAAAGCTTGAGTCGACATGTGGGTCAATTGATGTGTTAGCTCTACCAGCTATGTCAAGACATGGCTTTGGTGAGTCAACAACATCTGACAACCGTGTAGCTCGGTCGTCATCGCCCTTATGTGCTGATCTCGTGCCCAAGTCATACTGGACACTTGTCCGATTGGCACACCGGTGACAACTCATGGCGGCTCCGGCGCTTCCGGACGCTCCGGCCTAAACGTCACTCGTCTAGGGATTGGGATGCTCTTCCTTGCCGTTTGTCTTATACGTGGCCCTCCAAGGCTTGGTTGAACAGTTATGGGAGTTGGTCGAGGTAGTACCAAGGTCGGTGGCACTCTTGGTTCATCGTAGGGGTCTCGTTCACTTGACACTTCTTGTTCCGACTCCGTGCTACTAGAATCTTCATCTTCCCGGATGTCGGGTGGGTTGACTTGAGGTTGACCAGTGACGTGATCCGACACATAGGTCGAGTAAGAATTGGGAGTGTAGGATGGTGACGATGACGACATAGTGGAACTGAAGCAAAAGTGTACTTCGTAACTAATCGCATAAGTGATATGTCTATCCTATGCAATGTCTACGCACTAAGCATGCTCCTAGAGAGTGCAAGTAAAAATCGACATACTCCCACTATAACCATTTCTAGTCTCGCATTAACCTTCCTTAATAGAACATAGGTGATCAGGCTATGTTTAATTAAAGTCTGTTAATACCATCCTAGACTTAGTTATACTAGTAGTAGGTTCAGTTGTTTTCATGTCAGTTTTGGACTTTTGGTTATAGTTGGGTTTTTCCAATGAAAAACCGGTATTCTCTATAACCTTCGGCTCTGATACCATTTCTATCACACCCCGCTAAAGCGGAAACACGGGATGTCACAGTTCAATGTTTCAATGCGTAAGGTAGAAGACAACACACAATCATCAAATTACAGAAGTTTACAAAAGTACATCATGTTTTCCAAAATACAAATTGTCCAAAACGGAAAATGACATGATAAGGAAAAACATTGGATGCCGCTACTTGTGGTGTCGTCTAAGATTCATCCTTACTTGGTATTTCCTGAAAAGCATGTAATTGAGAGGGTCAACTATAAAATAGTTGGTGAGTTCACAGGTTTACGGTATGCATAACAGTTTTAATGCAAGTTTATAAATCCGCATCGTGGATTGAGTATTCGGTTGTAGTAAAACACATTTTTGTAAATCCGCACAACGGATTACGAGTTCGTTTGTCAACATGCGCAAGGTATAGTATCGTATGCAATTACATGTTAAAGTATTGAGCCCACTACCCAAACCTAATTACGGAATGCCCCAAACTGCATGTTCCATCGCCAACATGCTTAGGCAATTACGGAAAATAGTAATTATGCACTCGCGAGGTGAGTGGGTTGTCAACCAAATAACGTTATCCATAATACTAACGGCTCGAAACGTGAGTTAATGGGTAATGTAGAGTAACTGGAGACTTAATAGAAAAACTCAAAATCAACTAACATAAGCATACATACCATAGCGCGTAAGTATACAGAGCAATATTCAGCATTTTGAGTAAACAGTACAATCGGTGCGTAATAAAATCGTAACATGCTTTTCACCCCAAAATGTATAAAATAGTAAAAAGGGGCTATGAAAACTCACAGTAGTATGCGAAGATGTTCTCAAGAGGTTCGCAATGCAATCCGTAAACGATCCTACTTCGATCCTACAAACGTAAGGATACTAGTAAGATTCTATGTTTGTAAACCTTAGTCCTCTGTATCGTTTAGTTATCCAAATCATCATAAAATGCCTTTGTTGTGTTTATGTTTATAAGTTATAAGGGATTAACCGAAGTTAGTAATCCATATATAATACAATACATATGTTAGATTTAAGTTACCGCAATTTCGTCATAACGTGTGACGAAAAGGGTCTAAGGTTAGAGATTAAATATAGTATATATGTATTCCACAATTTCATCACAAGAATGATGAAACGGGTTCAAAATGTAAAGTTAGAATATATAAGATGCGTATTCAATATATATATATATATATATTCCACAATTTCATCATAAGGATGATGAAACGGGTTCAAGAGTTAGCTTTTAGCTATAGTAAAATGCATAATCATATAGTATATATACATATTCCACAATTTCATCACAAGAATGATGAAACGGGTTCAAGAGTTAGCTTATAGCTATAATAGAATATAGTCAGTTGCTGTCCAGAATATGTAGTCAGTTTCGGTTCGTTTCTGGATAACTTCCAGGGACATTTAGGTCATGATATTTTATGACCAGTTGTTAAATGTGTTACGAAACTTTTGACATAAGATTCATGATTTTTAGAGTGGTTTGAGTATATAAAATAATTCTTGACGTAAACTGCGACAGAGAACATTGCTGTTTGCGCACTGTTTTTGTGAAAAATGTTTGAAGGTCGAAATCTTAATGTTTTTCAATGATTCAGGTTGGGTTTGATTCATAACTCATAAAAGTGAACTCCAGAAAAAGAATCACTTAATTTGGAGTATTATTGAGTGAGATATGGCTTTTCAAAGAGAGAAGAAAAAATCTGACAGCATGCTGATAAAATCAAACTTTAAGCATGCGCACTTCTATTTGTCTTTTTACCAATATTCCTTTCTTTTTGCATGCAATCCGATTTGACACATCCCCATACATATATTTTCAGTTTAAGAACATATTTTTAAGCCATTTAAAATACATGCAATCTATTTATAAAACTCCTTTTTGGAAACACTTGAAAATGGGTATTTTTGAAGGTTCTTGGGTGTTTATGTCAAGAATACCTTCATGTAACTTAAAATAGTGACTTTTTAGCTTATGCATGTTAGTTCAAACATGTTTTTGGTGGATTTAAAGAGTTGTTCATAAAAGTTTTGAACTCAAAAGTTTAGATCTTTTAAGAAAGTTGCATGCATGCTATATAAAACTCTTCTTTGTTCTTAATATGGGTTTGATTATGGATTCATCACCTTTTTAATAACATATAAGATGTTATGGTGATGAATCTACAAACATGAAGATGTTCAAAGAAGTATTTAAATAAAACAAGTGTAAAACTAAGACTAGTAGGAGAAAATTTCAAAGAAAAAGGAAGAAGATTAGGAAGAAAGTAGATGTATGTTTTGTACTTATGAATGAAGTATACCTTGATGTTCTTGAGGACTTGAGTCTTGTGTTCTTAGGGCTGAACCTTGAAATATTTGATGGTGTTCTTGAGAAGAAAGGAAGAGAAACAAAGAGAGGAATTTGTGTGAGAAAAGAGAGAGAGAGAGAGAGATGGTAATGAGAAAATAGCAAAATTTGGAAGAGTGAGGGGAGGGGGTTTATATAACGGGGGGGGGGGGGGGGGGGGGGTGTTTTGGAGAGGGAGAGAGAGTGCGATGGAGTGTGGTTTTGCACTTGCATTACTAGTTAATTTCACTAGTATTATTTTAGTATGGTTTATATATATATATATACATATGTATTTAAGATTTTTTTTTGTTGGCATTTTACGAGATATATGGATAATTCCCTAATTTGAGGGGTTTTAGGCAAGAATTCTCAAATTTTCCTACTGTACCGGGTTTACTGCTAAAATTGGACAGTGTGACATATAGTATCAGTAACTGATATGTTTAGTGCAGTTCTAATCTGAACGCAAAATCGACGGTTGTCACAGTAGTGCTAACCGACCAAGTGTAAATCATGTAGGACATAGATAAATCATTTGCTAGGGAAGCGTAATGTGAATAATTAAGTCATAATATATAAGGCTCTCCTTTGGCGCAAGGTTTCTCACAACGCACTGGATTGACTACAATAAGACCTACTCTCTCGTGATGGACAACGTTCTGCTAATTAAATTAGCCAAGTAGTTTTCGAAGGACTGGAAATTGCAGCTCAACGATGTAGTTACTACATATCTCTGTGGGGATCTAAATTCAGAGATATATAAAAGTGCTTGATGGCATTATACCAATATCAAGTAACTCTAAACCATGAAATGCGTTTACAATAAATCGAAACAATCACTTTATAGATTAAAGCAATCTATGCGAATGTGGTATACCCGCCTGAGTGAATACTTGATTGGAAAACGATATATAAGAACGATGAACTGTGCCCTTGCGTATTTGTTTAGAAAAAAAAAGTTCCAGATTTTCATAGTATCTCTATATGTCGATGTTATGAACATAATAGACACTCTTGATGAAATAAGAGAAAACACAAGCTATTTGAAATCTGAATTTGAGATAAAAGATATTGGGAAAACTTGGTTTTGTCTAGATACTTGAGCTACGACACCAAGTTTGTGGAATATTGATCCACCGATCCGCATATGTCTAGAATATGATCAGGCGACCTAATATGGACAAAGCGCATCCGATTAGCACTCCCATGATCGGTCATGTTTGTTTACCAAATCAATATGTAAAACCATATT
Source organism: Saussurea involucrata (assembly GCA_033807775.1). Lineage (NCBI taxonomy): Eukaryota > Viridiplantae > Streptophyta > Magnoliopsida > Asterales > Asteraceae > Saussurea > Saussurea involucrata. The sequence goes on from CM066322.1 coordinate 100,118,603, forward strand.
TGGAAAACATGTAGAAAGTATTAAAATGAAAATGTTTTAAACCTCCTTTGATTAATGCACGAATCAGAGGGAGTGGTAGACAAAAGGGGGAGTCTACTATATATGTAATATTGGTATGTTGTGCTCTTTCCTTCAACCAAGATTTTATTTTTCCCATTGGGTTTTGTTCCTTGGTGTAAGGTTTTAGTGAGGCAACAATTTATATACCATCATGTTTTCTTAACTCTCATGATTAATGTACGAATTTAAGAGAAAATTAGACTAAAGTAAAAGTCTATGTATTGTAAAGAAACTGATGCGTTGTACTCTTTCCTTCGTCCTATTTTTGTTTTTTTCCCACTGGGTTTTTATTTTGGCGTAAGGTTTTAACGAGGCAACAATTGTGCACCATCACTCCTTTAACTCGGCACAAGGGGGAGTGTTGTAGGATAAGTGTGCCATCGTCTAAAGGATATGACGATATAGATAAACATAAACATATTAGAGACATGTTAGATCTTATAGTTATCTACTTGTATCTCATTCCTATTTAAAAGACTTATGATTAATGAGAATTACGATTCATTCTCTCCATTCTATTGTGTTCTATTTCTTTTTTCCTTTAACAACATTCAATTTCAAAAACCATATATACACGGTTTCACCTAAATAAATACCTACACCATATTTCATCATTAAAAACATCAACTAAAATGATCCATAATGTTGACTCTAGGAAAAAAAACCTGGAAAATAAATTAAACCGCCTAAAGCTATTTTTTCTTTTCATTTTAATTAATAATAACACACCATTAATATATGATATTTTTTAATAAAAAAATAAATACCATAGTTAATCGGTTATTATTGAAACCTATTCAAAAATAACTAAACAAGATAACTACCGAATATAAAGAGATTAAATATAAAAAATAAACTTGCGTTTATAATTAAAATTAAAAATTAACAGGAAAATAACAAGAAATTTATTGATTAGAGGCACGGGTGTGCATCGGACGGGTCGGGGCGGTTCGGGTGGACAAACTGAAAACCCGATCGGATTTCGGATATGAAAATCAAGACCCGCACTTTAGGTTTCGGATTTTGGATTTCTTCGGGTTTGGGTTGGTCGGGTTTCGGGTTAATGTCGGTCGGGTTCGGGTATTATTATAATACAAAAAATATGTATAAATTCAATCGATTTTAAGGATTTATTCAATCAAACGATAGATTAATGAAATCGATAATAAGTTTAAAAATTAAAAAACATTTCTACCGACTATAATTTACGATTTTCTAAAGATAATTAGATAAATAAATATATTTATATAATATTTAAAATATATATGTATATTATTTCGGGTTTTCGGACGGGTCGGGTGGCCAAAGATCAAACCCGACCTGAACCCAAATATTCCTTCAAAAGTCGAGTTTCGGATTTTTGGATTTCGGGGTATTCGGTATAGCAAAAATACTTCAGTTTCAGTCTGCCTGAAATAGTGAAATCCCTGGCCGAGCGACAGAAACACGAAACCCCCCCATGGCTTCTTCTTCTTCTTCGCAACGACTACCAAACAGTTCTGAAACCACCACCAACAACAACAACAACAACAACAACACCTGGGGGAATTCTTGGCGTCTTTTGAGACGAGGCCCTCGGGAGATGATTCCTGAAAACGCTAGCAATATGCAGAGTGAGTTTTCTACAACTCATCAAGAGTTTCTTATTTTAATCAATGGCCTGTATATATATAATTCACTAATTCTTGTGTTTAATTTTTTACATTTGATTTTAGGACTACCACCACCACTACCCAACTTGAAGATTTTTACAACGGTTCCTGAAAACCCTAGCGGCAGTACTCCATGCCATGTTTAGAATTTATGTATTGTAACTTGTAACTTTATATATAAATTATAAAACGTAAAAGTGTATTTTAGTGATATATATTATAAATAAAATGTATTTTTAAAGTGTATTTTACTTATCCAATGATTCCAATCCAATTTTTCTTTGTTAAAGTTTAGTAATTAATTATTATACAAAGAAAGCAGTTAAAAAACAAAAAAATCCCCGGCCCTACTCTGACCCGGTTTTCCCGAAACCGGTTCTACATACAAGTAAACGGGTCAGAGGATTTCGGTTTAAACCCGGCCCGACCCGACCCGGTTCGCACCTGACCCGGTTCGCATGGTTACTGTGCAGAACCGGGTTGTCCCCCGACCCGACCCGGCCCGGCCCGAACCCGACTTTTGGCCACCTCTACTCCATGGGGTGACCTTTCTTAATTATTTTAATTAATTAATTAATTAATGGCATATATAATATATAATATATAATATATAATATATAATATATAATATAATGGTATGTTTTGGAATCAATTAACGATTGGATTTGATTATATATATAGGTATTGAAGTGAAACCTGGACATCCATATACGTATCCTCCCGAAGAGGGTAGAAGTATGCTGAGAATCACTAAGGTATATATACACTTGATCCTACGAACTGATGATCTAGTTATTGATCACATTAAAACTTTGCGCGATTGAATCACTTGATCTGGCAATATCACCGTGAACCGTGTTATTTCGTAAGAATTAATTCGTTTGATGTATGATTGTGTAGTTGCGATTTGATTTGATCGTACCAACTGATGATCGAGTTATTGATCACATTAAGACTTTGCGCAATTGAATCACTTGATCTGACAATATCACTGTTTTTGATCATTGATAATTATTATTGAACAAGACTAGCCATGAACAGAAGAGTAACATAAACTTGACATTTTGTAAAAAAAATTCATGAATTAATGAATATAGTTAATTCTTGTGCTAATAATATTAATAAATGTTTATGCATATATTTTAGGGGAGTGTGGGTGATGGATCTACAGGATTTGCGACTCATTTCTATTGCAAAGTAGGTCATAATGGGCATCCTTTCATGATTGGTGGGTTTCCGCCCCATAAGACGGAGACCGTAATGAATTTGTATGTTAAGGAAACTGAAGATGTCATATTCACTGTTTTTGGTCCACAACCGGTGTACCTCAGCGGCTATTATATGGCAGAGCATGCTGAGCTCCAAAGTTCATTGATGTAAGTACTTGTAGCTTGTACTCGTCTATTAATTAATAAATTTGCCAATTATGTTGGAATGATGCATGCAGGTCAGCCAGGTCTACATGATTGACTATGTTAGTATTAGGTTTGACTGCCATTTTGGATCCCTTATGTTTTGACTGGTTTTGAGCATAGTTTGGAAAATGTAGTTTTGAATCTATGGAAAGATATTTTAATGGGGTGTTAATTAGTTACTACTGACTTGTTTTTTAAATGATGATGTTTTTGGATCTGCTTTGATGGAGGTTTTCATTTTGTTGGCATGAAAAGCCCAAACAAAATGCAAGAAACACTGCACATATCTATATCTATACTTTATATATAAGCATGAATAGTAGTTAAGTGTTGATATTTAAGAGGTACATCCTCTTATGCTTTGTGTACAGTTTTAAAAGCTATTACAAACCGTTGGAATCTATAAAATACATCCTCTTGTGCCTTGTGTACAACTTCAGAAGCTGCTAACCTCCCATGTCCCTCACCTTCATCGTCTTATTTGTCTGAGCGGTGGTATTGAAACCGCCAACCCACTCCTCTCAATTCCTACCCGCACGATGATTTTTCAAAGCCTATAATGGTGCTGTATCGAGAGATAAGGGGAGGGAAAACAAGTTCGACCTTTTCAACCATGGTCACAATCCACTGCAATGAAAGCAGCGACATTTCCACGAAGCGTCCTCGAAGGTGTAGAATCCCGAGATGACGCGTGCAAATGAACAACCGATTTCAATCTCATAAAATATTTCAGGTGGTATATAAAACTTTGAATCATAGCATCACATCCCTAATTTGTCTCTGTATGGTACTCCTGCAATCCTGCTCTTATTCAATACAAGTGACTGAACATAATTCTAGAGGGAAAATCACCCAAAAATTTGGATGACAATTCAGTTTGATCATTAATTACACTCAAGCTATATGGTTATGATACAATACTTGCTGTTAATGTACGAAACAGATGATCTTTCCAAAGGGGAGAGGAGCAGTTCGTAGTTTTGAGTAGGTTTGAAACTTCTGCCCAGGAGCAATTCTTCTACCTATCTTTGAACCTTTGAAACTTCTTCCTAGAAACCGTAAAATCAGAGATAAGATCGGGTTGTATTTCTCACATCAATGATTTTACAAGGGGGTTTCTGGCCTTCCAGAGGCTAGAAGCTCTCCACATGATTTAACAAAGGGTTTTCATTTCCAGAAATCAGGAAACATGGTTTGAGTGGTACAAGTTTTTTTTTAATCTTTAATATGAATTTGATGTTTGTTTGATTTCTTTATTTGAAGAGTGTCTTGTTAATTTTCTTGTTAAATTTCTTTATTTGACGATTTCAGTTGAGCAATTGTGAGTCTGGATCATGCATATGAAAAATGACTTGAAAAAATGAAGAAAGTAAAAAGGTTTGCTTAATGGCTTTGATTTGATTAATTAATTTAATCCATTTCCCTAGTAATTCTCTATGATTGTTTTCTTACTTTGCTTTATGTGTGATGACGATGAAAATTTTCAGTCCTTCATTCATAAAATGCTGTGAATGAGGCTGAATAATGGAGATGAAGGGAAAGCATAGAAAAATTCTTTTGATCCCACAGGTTGTTGATTTATCCACCATCCGTCCTCTGTTTTGTTTTCTTCTTATGAATACTTTTTTTGGCTTAAAAGTTGTGACATTCAAGTTGTGGTTAAAATCTCACCTAAAGACCTGCAATTTAGAGATCAGAATTTGATTGTTTGAATATGACAAGTAAATGAAAGAAAAACTAAGAATATGCTCAAGTTTTGTATAATATAGTTGCTAAATACCTGCTTTCTGCTTCCTGCTGCAATTTTTTTTCCTTGTACAGGTGGTAGAATTGTTTCCAGGCTCAGGAACTAACACCTGAAAAGTTAGGAAAGGTAATTTGGATTCATGTTAACAAGCTTAACCGATGTGTATTTAGAATCTGTATATACATATGTATTATGGCATGTATGTTTTTTTAAGTTAGGAAAGGTAATTTGGATTCATGTTAACAAGCCATTGACCCTTTTGGGTGTTTTTCTCTTTGTTGTTCTTCTTTTGACATATTTTATTGCAGTGTTTTGCTTATGAAATCTTCAAACACCATAGGGAATCAAGCAAACCTCAGCTCGGTTTCTTCACAAGAATACATGGTCAACCCTAGCAGCGGGCACACACGATGCGATATATCCAACAATAGATGTTCTGCTGTCAAGGCTTGCATCAAGCAACCTGATCAAAAAGTTCATCTTGAATCTAAGGTAGCTTATACTAAACCGTGTACTTGATCAGCTTTCTGTAACTACATACAACATTTAGTTGTGGACATAATTCAAAAGAAGTGTACGAAAAGTATCAAATGTCTCTGATAACCTTTAGTTGCTACTTGATGGTTGGATTTGATTGGAATATTTTGGAGTTGGTTTGGTTTCAAAGATAATACCTATTATATATGCTTATGAGAATCCTTGGGGTGGGTTAATACTTAATATAGGGTGGAGCGGGAAATATTGGGATAATAACGGGGGTTCGGGAACAAATTATTTTCTCTCTTTACTAACATATTTTTATATTTGGTTTTACTTTGGTCCAAGTCCCTGTCTAGGTGTAGATGGCGGAGTTGTTAGAATGATGACATGTGCTTCTGCTTATCCCTCAATTTCTCAATCGCCAAAGAATCCATCATCATCTCATGTTGTACAACTTCACTCACAAAGGTATGATAGCAATTTTTCTATATAATCTTGTCACGCTTTATTTCTCCACTGCTCAAAAAATGCAATGATTAGTTATATATGTCTAATTATATACATAATGTTTTACTTCAATCAACAACGCCCATGATTTTTGCCTTTAAAGGTGGATCAAAGGTCCGCAAAGTCGTCCCTCGTCCGATGTGTTTTTAGCCGAATTCCACCATTTTGAGGGATTTTTTAAGTTGTTTGATTGATTTCGGGAGATTTTTTTTCCAGTTTTTTGGTTGATATCCCATGTATTATCTAATATCCCAGAGCACGCGTCAAAGTTTCATGGATGCACCTTTCATACCCCCAAAAAAATGATACTTACGAAAATCGGTTTAGTGAGTGACTGCACGGGACCTGCCGAGGCCATTAAGTTTGTTCGGGGGGGGGGGGATTCAAACTTAACAAGTGGTCGGCATTTTTATATGTTTCGTCACTGTCGGACTTGATTTCCACATTTTTTCATAGCGAATGGTTTTGTTTCCACCTTTAGTTTTTCTCTTTGTTTTGCATCATTTGTGATGTTTTTCTTATGGAATAAACATACACATTTGCCGAATAGAGAAGTATTTCTTTTGATCTACTTTGGCCTTAAAACTACCCTCTAAGCTCGACCACCTGGATAGAAATGAAACTATAGGACCGTGACTTTATTACAAAACTGCAGTTGTGAAGTGTTTGGACTGATGAAGACAAGAAGAAAGTGGCCATTGACACTAAGGCCAAATCCATCATCTCTATGGCTCTTCCTGATGAAGTCTATCACTCCGTCATGAACCTGAAAACTTCTAAAACCATGTGGGACACAATCTGTGTTCAATATGAAGGTACATCTGATATCCAGGATTCAAGAAAGATTAACCTGGTAAGACAGTACGAAAGCTTCATTTGTGGTAAGAATGAAACTCTCTCTGAAGTTCACCAACGTTTTAACTGTTTAATCATTGACTTAAAAACTGTTGGTAAGGAATATTCTAACTTTGAGATCCTGACAAAGTTTCTAGAAAGTCTTTCTGAAAGCTGGGACAGTTATTCAATGTGTCTTAAGCTCTCAAAGGATATGAAGTCTACGACCCTTTCTACCTTATTTGGCGCTATGCTCAATCATTAGCAGTCGTGTCATCTTAAGAAGAATCTTATAAAAGATTCCAAAAGTACACCTGTTGCTTTACTCTCTTCAGAGTTGGTGCCTACTCAGCGATCTACTGTCACTATCACTGAGTTTGAGTCTAACTCTGATGAATCATCAGAAGCTGATAGAGGAAGTGGAAGGTTCATCATTTTTTGCAGCATTTGAAGATTCAGCTTCTGAACTGTTCTTCACTTTGGTTAATTTCTTAACTTCAGTGGTCTTCTTTGCCTTGGGGGCATCGATCTTCACCTTAGCTAACTTTTCAGCTTTGGTGGCTGTGGGGCACTTACTAGCAATATGATCGGTAAGTCCACAGTGATAACATTTCCTATAGCTAAAAGTAGCTTTAGGACTATTTGCATGCTTAGCCATTAATTTTAAATGAGCAGGGCTAACACCAATGTAGGATCCAGGTCCGTGCAACAATTGTGTTTATGTGAATAATAGATATGAACAGATAAACTAATCACAAAGGCTGCCCACTTAGCTATTTGATTCAGAGAATAATCGTTACAATACTGAAAAACTAAATGAGACAATTAGCTATTTTCTAAGCTAGTTGTACATTATATATGATGGGCCCGTGGTAACAAGCCCACGGCCCGTTCACAATAGACTATGTTTAAACAAATACAAATTACACCCTTGAACTTTAAATCAACCATAAAACTTGCCCTAACAATCTCCCCCTTTGATTTGAAGTTCAAATTCGCGCTCTATCTCTTGCCAGTTGTAGACATAACGTTTGCGAAGTGCGAAATGAACCTCAAAGAATCTGATGGCGCGGCGGTAGTCGAGACGTTCTTCAACCATATCCAAAGCAGTCTGAGCAGTTCTTTCATTCAGATTGGGCACATAGGATACCTTTTGATTTTCGGATTCGTGCTTGATGATTTTCCGAAGAGCGTCTTGAACCTTGAGCAGTGTACCGTCGCAAAATCGATCTACCTGACTGAACCTCATAAACTTCTTTTCTTTCTGAGCGTTGAGGAAGACGATCCCAAATTCCGGTTGAAGCAGCATTGCGTTCTCGGGATACATCGACAGTTCAGGAGCTTTCAGATTCGGTTTGAGCAGATTTACCTTCTTTGATCGGTTCTCGATTGCCATTTGAAAGTCCGTAAGATAAGACATCATGATAGATCGGACGAGGAATCGACGAACCGCTTCGAGCGCCTTTGTTACAGCAAGCGGTCGGATGGTTCTGGTACGAAGGTCTTTCAAAAGGACGAGGAGGTCGAACGGATGGAGATGCTTAAAGTCAGCCTCAGAAAAAATCCATTCTTTTCCGTCTTCACGTCGAACAGTGAATACGGGAAAGACGATCTTCATAATTTTGTTTGACTGAATCTTTAGCACCTCTGAAATTTTATATTTGGTTCGAACCTGGTCTCTCGGAAGACACCGCTTCATGGCTTCTACGTATCGGAGTTGGCGAGCTGGATCAGGACTGTAGATGCCAAGACAGAAGGTCGGCTCGATCGGGCGAATTCGGTGAACAAACAGCTTCTTTAGAGATTCCTCCAGATGAGGAATGAAGACCGTGATCTTCTCCCAACGGTTTTGTTGCTGAGGAAGGGGAGGAAGATCAGGAGTCGTTTGTGGAGGAGATGCCTGGATTTCGGCATTGGAGTTGTCGGGTTGATCTGTAGTCGTGGCGGGTGGAGTCGTGTGAACGGGAGGCGCACCATAGTAGTTCTGAAGCAGAAATTGGTCGTAGTCTATGTTGTCGTCTTCATCAGTAGGGAACACCAAATTTACCTCAAAGTTGACGGCTCTGGCAGCTTTTTCGTACCATACGTCTTCGGCTTCCGGGTTGGTGTCACATGCCGGATCTCTCAAGGTGAGCGAAGGCATGTCTGATGGTTCTTCAGTGACCAATTCCTGTCTTGTACCCTCGGGCTTTTCAACCGTTGGGGCTTCATCATCTGAAATCTCCATATCAATGACCATCTGGGCTAGAGGCAACTCGGCTTCTGGTTCGTCTGTTGTAGTTGCCGCAGTTGGGGATTCCTGATGAACCGCAGATGTACCTTCAGTGTGGAGCAGGGAGGCGGTCTCGATTAGACGTTGTCGCTTCTCCCCCTCACGGTGATCAGGGTCCTCCTGGTCATCGTGCCTTCGTTTAAGACCGTCGGCTTGACTCTTACAGGTGTCTTCGAGTGAGCGGACCCTCTCAGACAGTGTGGCAAGTGCTTTGTTGTAGTCGTTGAGGGTCGAGTCAATGGCGTCAAGGCGTGAGGTGATGGATGAAGATGAAGCAGTGACCCGGGATCGTAGAATTGAGATCAGGTCTGCTTCGGTAGAGGTGGTTGTGTCGGATTCCTGGAGCAGTTGGGCTAAGAGCATCGTCTTCAGAGTGTCCACTGAATAAGTAGGTTGCGGTTGAGGAGGTGGAGGCACAGAGACAGATTCAGTGCTGACGAGGGGGCTCTTTCCTTTGATAGCATGCATCGCTTTGGCAAGCTCAGCTGCTACATGTTCCTGCATTTGTTGCTCCATAACCCGTCGGACAGCCTCAAGGGTGCTGTCCAGAGACCCTTTTGACACGAAGTCGGGTAAAATAACTCCGGGCTCACTTAGAGTACCCGTTGAGGCGTCTACCGTAGAGGTAGAGCCACCTACGTTCACAGCTGGCGTGATGTTAACTGTGGTAGGATTTCCGTCCAATCCTCGTGTTCCGGCAGTCGGAGACACTATAGACGTTCCGGTCGGGTCACTAAGAGCCGCGACTTGGTGTTGTTCCTCATCAAGTGTCCTAGGCGAAGAATGTTCAGTAACAATAGGCTCTAGACTCGATGGTGCACACAAAGAAGTCGAGACTGGGGGCTGCTGGTCTCTTATTTCAACACCAACACTCTCCGAATGAGGGCCGGTGGAAGTTGTGCTTGTTCCCCGTGTAATATTGAAACATCCGTCTGTTTTGAGACGGATGAGTGGCTATGGGGGGTGTGCAATTGCTCCGTTGGGTCCACGGAGGCTTCTTCAATACCCCGTCCCAACAGATGAGACGGGATAGCAGATGTGGCAACCCGAATATATCACTCGATTGGGGTCGCTCTTGAGCCTCGTTATCTTTACGGCTCGATCTTTCCTGGTTCAACTTTGAACGCAGTTCTCTCCTCCTCGCATGATCTAACTCAAAACCTATATCTCCCTCAGACGTCCTAGGGATAGTTTCGGTTCCAGTGGGTGAAGAGTCAAGTGGAATGCCCGTGGAAAAATCAGGGTTGGGTCCGATACCGTGAGGGATTTGCAGCAGGCGGATGTTGCGGTCGGTATCGGAGTCCGTGGAGTCGGATTCCACGTCTTCGAATTGTGTACTGGGAGAGGGGGGTTCGGTTATATATGGTTCGGTGGTGTGATGTAGGCGTGGTCGCGAAGATGGACCGGGTTGGGCTGAGCTGGAACCGGGCTGCGATTCCGCTGCACCTCCTACGCTCGTTCCCCTTCCTCTCACTACTAACGTTCCCCGCCCGACAGCACCTGCTTGTCGGGCCCTTCCACCTCTCACTCTTGGACCCTCACGTCTCTCGGGTCTATGTCCCTGGGCAGGTCCCTCCGGCTCTGGCTGGACCATGGGATTTCCTAACTCTCCCCTATAAGCAACTACCCCCGGTGCAGCGGGATCGGCTATGGCCAATAGGGCGGCAGGAATGGGCGAGGCGACCGCATCGGATGGGTTGCGGATCACCATGAATTGGAGGTGGCGGATGGGACATATCGGATGTGTGAGTCGTCGTGGAATGGCGGGATTGGCATCCATGTGTTGTCGAACGGCAAGCGAAAGGAATCGCGGATATGGAAGGAACTTCTTCTGTTTGGTGCCGCCGATATGTCGGATGGTGGTCACAAGTTCACGCCAGATTATCATGGCGAAGTCGACGTGGCGGTTGTAGCACACGGCGTGAACAAGGCGCAGAAAGTCGCCGGTACATTGGTCAATACCTTTCCATCGGGCGGATAGGCATCGATTGAGAATTGTGAAGAACGTGTACCAAATAGGCGCCAAGTACTTTCGATTGAAGACCGATGGCCGTTGAAGGTCGGAGATGTACCCAAGAGCACGCATTTGGGCGCAGAGAGTCGCATCGTTAACGGCAGGATCGTACCGTTCATGGTTGTTGGCAGTGGCATCAGGTAGGGATAGTAAACGGCGGAAAGAATCGGGCGTCAGTGTAAACGGGTGGTTGTCTATTTGCGCCGTGATGGTTTGAGTGTTGCCAATTGTGCGGACTTGCGCCGTCAGCCAGACTTGTAGAACATAGAGCAAAGGAACGTCGACTGTGCGAGTGAGTGCCTCATGAATGGGATGGCGCATCAGAATGTCGAGTATGACCTGATGTTGTGGGTTTGGTCTGAAAAGCGCCGGGTCGAGGTAGTGGTTGTTCGCCTCTAGCTCGATACCGTGGTCAGGGTCGACCAGTGCAGCATCAGCTACTTCGTCGATAATATCTTCCTCATGAGGAATTCGTTCTTCCGGGTTTTGTTGTTCCGCCATGTGTAAATCTGTCAAAACAACACACAGTTAGGGGATTAGACGGAATAACAAGTGTAGTAAACCCTGCATTACCACCAAACCGGCAGACATTACTACACAATGAAATCCAATTTTATAAACAGAAAACGTTGTCGTTGGCCAAACTGTAACTGCATGTCGTATAGAGTGTGGAGTAGGAAGGAATTGACAAAACAGAGTCCAGAAGTGGCCGAAACAGGGGAGTCCGGATTAGAGTACTGATGTGTCCGGACAACTTGAAGTGTCCGGATAACACAGGTTGTCCGGATAAAATGGTCTCCCCGGATGAAGAATGAAGGTGTCCGGGTAAAAGTGGGATACCCGGACAAGATTCCCTGACAAAATGATTTTCCGGATAAAGGTATTGTCCGGACTCCAAACTTATCCGGTAGTTGAACTTACCGGAAACCCTAAGGTCTCCGGACAACTAGGTTTCCGGTTGTTTGAGAGAGTCCGGAAATATCATCAACACTTTGAAGGTTTCCGGATAGAAGCGCATATGTATGATGGTGTCCGGACACGATGAGTGTGTCCGGACGAAACCCCTTGGTGAGAAATCGAACAAAATCTAGGTTTAAAGGCTAGTGTAAATGCACATAAGTAGACTAAATACCATTCTAGACTACCCTTGGTCATTTCCTATCAATCTTACGTCGAAAGAACCCCAAATCGTGTGGATCCGAGGTGTGGTGTTCGGGTTTAAAAATCTCGATCAAACCGAGGTTTGATTGAGAGGCAATAAGAATCAAGATTCGAATAATAAAGATCGAGTGGGAATCACGAACAACATACCTGATTTTGGTGTGAAACGTGTGTGTGAATCGTGCGATTGAGGAGAGTCCGAGCGAGAGAGAATAACGACGAGGGTTTAGGGTTTTTCAAGAGAAACCGGGTAGAATGAAATACGAGGAACCCGGGTGTCTTATAGGACCCGGGTGTTGTCCGGAGAATTTGACCGACCCGGGTCTGTCCGGTCCGGATACTGTCCGGACAAACAGAGGTGTCCGGACATCCTCAAGAGTCCGGATAACACTGTTTTGGCAATTTCCGTAGAATGTTCAGTAAACTGTGCTGCCAGGGATCTTTCTCTCACTCCCCCTCAAATTGAGCATGGGATTGCCATTGCTCCCCCTCGAATCGTGCAGTAGGATGCAAGTGAGGGATCCGACACACAAAATTTTGAGTGTTGAATAGAAAACTTAGTGTCGCTCCCCCTCAAGTGTTGACCAAGTTGGACTTGGGAGTGCCCACACACATAAAAAACTTTTGGATTGTTTAAGAAAAACTGTGTGTGACGCTCCCCCTCAACAGATTAGAATACTTACCTGATATGGTAGTGTGCTCCCCCTGAACACATTAACAAATGGTGAAAGCACAGAGATCGGGAAATAACAAACAAACGACGGTATGTAATAAAAGAAACACACGAAGAAAGAGGAAAAATAGACGAAACTACCTTACAAATACAGAAACTAAATCTACCTGTGTTACCGAGGCAAGTAGAATACCAGTGCGAGGAATTGTTTGCCCAACCGTCCAGAGTGTTGACACCGGATGATGAGTAGACAGGTACTCGTAGAGGTATGGAACTTGACAAGGGCACACAAACGGATTAAGTTTTCAGGTTTAGCATACCTAGCTTGAACACCAGAGTTTTAAAACGCTTTTCGTCCAAGGCTTTTGTAAACAGGTCTGCTAACTGATGCTCAGTATTTACGAAGTAGAGTTCGACAGTACCTCTTTCGACGTGATCCTTAATAAAATGGTACCGAACGTCGATGTGCTTCGTCTTGGTGTGCTGGACCGGGTTGCTTGAGATAGCAATAGCACTCTTCGAGTCACAGTAGATCGGGACCTTGACATACGTGAAGCCGTAGTCCTTGAGTTGTGTCCTCATCCAGATGACTTGGGAACAGCAGCTGGCGGCGGCCACATATTCCGCCTCGGCAGTTGACATTGAAACGCACTGCTGCTTCTTTGATGCCCAGCTTACCAGACTATCTCCCAGGAACTGAATGTGACCCGATGTGCTCTTCCGATCCATCATGCATCCCGCGTGATCGGCGTTAGAATAGGCTGATAATCCAAAACCTGTCTCTTTCGGGTACCATAGGCCAAGATCAGCAGTACCACGTAAATAACGAAAAATTCGTTTAACAGCAGTCATGTGAGACTCTTTTGGGTTGGATTGATAGCGGGCACACAGGAAAGTCGAGAACATTATATCCGGCCTACTGGCAGTTAGGTACATTAAAGAGCCAATCATTCCTCTATACAGCTTCTGATTCGCATCCGTTCCATTAGGATCGGTGTGAAGCTTTGTAGTCGTTGCCATGGGAGTTTTCATAGGTGAGGCCTGGTCCAATTGGAATTTCCGAAGAATATCCCGAATATATTTGGACTGGTTAATGAATATTCCGGTCGAAAGTTGTTTAACTTGTAGACCAAGGAAGAAATTCATCTCACAAAGCATACTCATTTTAAAATATCTTCCCATTAGTTTGGCAAAGTTCTTGGCATATAAAGGATTGGTAGAACCGAAAATTATGTCATCAACATATACCTGAGCCAAGACGATATGACCTTCCTCGTTCTTAATAAAAAGAGTAGAGTCAATTGTACCTCGTGTGAAGCCTTTCTCTAATAAGAACTTAGAGAGAGTATTGTACCAAGCTCGCGGGGCCTGTTTTAGACCATATAGTGCTTTGTCTAAAATGTAGACATGATCAGGCTTCGAATCGTCCACAAAGCCGTCGGGTTGCGACACATAAACTTCTTCTTCGAGTTCGCCGTATAGAAAGGTCGTCTTCACATCCATCTGGAAGACTGTGAAGTTCTTGTGCACGACATAGGCTAGAAACATACGGATTGCTTCGATTCGCGCCACCGGAGCGTAGGTCTCATCAAAGTCTATCCCCTCTTGCTGACGATATCCCTTTGCCACGAGTCGCGCCTTGTTGCGGACAACAATGCCGTCTTCGTCCTTCTTGTTCTTGAAGATCCACTTGGTTCCGATCACCGTCTTGTGTTTTGGACGTGGAACCAATCGCCACACTTTTAGAGCTTCGAACTGATTGAGCTCTTCTTGCATGGCAATTATCCAGTCCGAATCTTCAAGCGCCTCGCGTACGGTTGTTGGCTCTATCTTGCTTAAGAAGCCGGAGAAGAGACAGAAGTTGGCGGAAGCGCCTCGCGTACGAACAGGTGTAGATGGATCACCGATGATTTGATGCAGGGGATGTGCCTTCGTCCATTTAGTGGTGTGTGGAAGCGGCTGCTGGGTGGAATGAGATGTGTCCGGATCCACATACGAACCGGATGGGAGGTCATGTACAGCTTCGAGAGTAGCGGGTTGAGTTCTCGGAGGAGGTGGGGGAGGATTCGCCAATGGTTGCACAACTTCTGGTTCCGAGGAATTCAGAAGTTGATCGTCGGTTGTCGAGGAAGACGAATCTATAGGAGCGATCTCCGGGATTGGTTTTGGGTCCTCCGGGGGAATCACAGGATCAGGTGAAGCAGGTGATGACGGCTGATCTGTCTCCAAGGTGTGAGAAGGCGAGCTTGTAGAAGGCGGTGGACCAGTTAGGTTGTCCAAGTCTTCAAGACGAGCAGCTTCAATCCTAGGAATAGCTGAGACAGATGGGGAAGCATTAAATAGGTCATCATAAAAATGCTCAAACAATAAATCTAAATCAGAATAAGTTGCATTCGATGAATATGCACGATTTGGATTTACTGTCATTTGTGTAGATCTCGAACTAGAAAGTCCGGAAGCTAACACACTAGTTAAACCGGGTTCTGAACTGCGATGTTCAGAAGCCAAATCTGCGGCTTCGTCGAATGTCACGTTTATGCTCTCAACAACGGATTTAGTCCGTGTGTTGTAAACGCGATAAGCCTTAGCCTTCATTGAATATCCGATGAAGACTCCTTTATCCGCTTTGGGGCTTAGTTTGCCGAGATCATCTTTGTCGTTCAGTACGTAGCACGTGCATCCGAACGCGTGAAAGTAACCAATAGTTGGAATGTGATTATTCATGATCTCGTAGGGCGTCTTGTTGATTCGCTTGTACAGAAGCGTGCGATTTTGCGTGTAACAAGTTGTAGACACCGCTTCAGCCCAAAGATATAGCGGTAGATTAGCTTGGGAAAGCATTGTGCGCGCCGCTTCGACTAAGGTACGGTTACGTCTTTCCACCACACCATTTTGCTGAGGAGTGCGTGAGGCAGAAAAGGTGTGCGAAATTCCTACAGAGGAGAGATAACCGCCCATCTTGGAATTCTTGAATTCCGTCCCGTTGTCGGTTCTGATGGACTGAACTTGTTGACGCTTGTTCAATTGGACCGTCTTGAGATGCTCGATGATGATCTCAGGAGTTTCATCCTTTGAGCGGAGAAACATCACCCAGGTGTAACGTGAGTAATCGTCCACTATCACCAGAACGTACTTTCGCTTGTTGATGCTCGAAACACGCATCGGACCACACAAATCCATGTGAAGTAGTTCGAGAGTCCGAGATGTGCTGGGAGTGTCCTTCGGTGGATGTGATGCACGCTTCATCTTTCCCTTCTCGCAAGCCCCGCACAGATGATCCTTCACAAACTGAAGGTTGGGCATGCCTTTAACGTGTCTGCCTAGCACCAGTTGATTGATGTTTCTGAAGTTGAGGTGCGAAAGTCGTCGATGCCAGATCCAAGCTTGGTCGGAAGAGGCCTTTGATAGAAGGCAGACAGGGTTATCAATTGAGAGGGCTGAGAGGTCAATGGTGTAGAGGTTGGTCTTGCGATGTCCAACTAGAAGTGTCTCACCGTCGTCGGTGAGGATTCTACACCTTGTCTTTTTGAAGCTGACCTCGAGATCTTTGTCGCAGAATTGGCCTATGCTGAATAAATTGTGGCCCAATCCTTGGACGTGTGACACTTTCTTGATGGTGATCTTATCATGTACGATGTCGCCGTAGCCCACGATCGGCGAACGCTCGTTGTTGCCAAATCTCACGTCTCCTTGATATTCTTCTTTGTAGTTCGTGAGAAGCTCCCTCCTTCCGGTCATGTGCTTGGAGCATCCTGAATCTATGTACCACACATGACCGCCCTGCAAAACAAGATTAGAGAAGTTTAGGTACCCAAATTTGTTTGGGTCCTGGAGGGTTAGGCGTGGCTCCCTTTGAGGAAACCTGTTTTGGCACAGCTTTCCCGTTAGGTGAAGAATTTACACCTTTCGGGGGAACTGATTTTTGCGTTTGTCGCCTCTTAGGTGCAGATTGTACACCTTTGGGAGGAACATGTTTTGTGCCAGGTTGCCTTTTAGGAGCCGGTTTAACCTTGGTAGGAGCAGGCCATCTAGGATTGGGTCTGGTCTCCCGCCGTGGTTTAACCGGTGATTGATTACCCCGTTTATGAGATGGATTGTTCTTGTTATTACGGGGACTGCGTTTTTCATACAGATTATGTACAAAAAATGGTGCATACCAGTCATTTTTCAGAATATCATAAAAATCATTCCCACGACAATTAGAACAGCAAAGACAATCATGAGATAAATGAATCAAGTGTTGAAGAGAGACCAATTTAACGGGAAAAGACACTACTTTTTCCAAACTAGCTTCAAAATCATTCCAACCACAATTTGAACAACACACGCAATCATGCAATAATCGAGCCAATTGTGGAAGAGAATTCACTTTAACAGGAAAAGAAACTTCAAAATAGTACTGATGATTCCAATCACTATTGTCTTTGTTTATTCTAGAATTTAAAGCATGGGGAAATGATTTTGATGCATCCTTCTTGACAGAATCCTCCTTTAGCCACTTTGGTGTTTCTCGTTTAGCTTGACCATTTTTATCTGAAACAGTAGGTACAGAATGATCAGTGACTTTCGAAGGAGTTGGAGGTTTAATGGAAACTTGTTTAGTCTTTTGCCTTGGCTGTGACGTGTTTTGGGAAACAGGTTTAGATTTTAAAATCTTGATCACAGCTGGGGCCTTTGAGTTTGAACAAGCTCCCTTTTCAAAATTGACCTTATGATTCACAACCGGGGATAAAAAATCCGTGTGGCTTGGAAGAGGGTTGTCGAAAGGGAACGACTCGAACTCTCCCTCATCATCACCTTCTGAGTTCATGAATTCAGAAAAATTCACCTTAGGAATGTCGGGACTTGGACTGGTTGAGGAAGGCGAGGAACTCTTTGTGCTTGTGTGCTTTGGGGAATTTGGTGCGGAAGCTAAGAAAAAATCAGAGTTCAAATTCCTTAAAACACTCTCGTCTTGAGAATCTTGACCGGTTTGCGAACTAGAAATCTTGTCTAAGTAAGCTTTGCACGAAGACTTGTCGGATGAATTTGAGGAAGGTTCGGGTGAAATCTCCTTTTCAGATTGGAGTTGGTCAATTTGCTCTTGAAGCTGACCATTTCTTGCATACTCTTCCATCTTTTCTGTTGCCAAAGCAGACAGTTGTGATGTGAGTCGATTGATTTCACACCGAAGGATTTCCTGTCCTTCATCAGACACAACTTCGATTTTGACCGGTTGTTGTTTCTCAAGTTTGTCAAGTAAAGCTTGCTTTTCTTTTGTCATTTCAGACAATTTTGATGAAAGCGTATTGATTTCCCACAGGAAATTTTCTTTCTCTTCACTTGTCATACCTTCGGTTATCTCAGTTTTGAGTTTCTCAAGAGCTTTGATTAAATCGTTCTTCTCATTTTGAAAAACCAGCCTTTCCCTTTTCAGTGACTCCTCCAACTCTACTATCTTTGCTTCCAAGATGAGAGGGGGAACATAGAGTTTAAACTCATCCGTCTCGGTCTTGGTTGCTGGTGCTACATCCTCATCCTTCTTTGAGGAATCCTTGGGTGTTGCCACTTTGTAGGGGTCGAAGTAGTCATTGGAAAGGTACTTTTTGTTCTTTTGATACGAGTAATTTAGAGGTTCATAGCAAAATGGAAGTTGAATTCCTAGTTTGTGTGTGCGCTTGTATTCCTCTATTTCCTCCTCCTTTTCAGGTTCTAGAGGACCAGTCCACTTGATTTTGTACTCCGGGTACTTTGTAGATAAACCATAACATGCAAAGTCATACAGAATGGGTACATGCCATCTTCCCTTTTTCAAATAGTGGGGATTATCATATTCGATTCCCCACTCTTTGTTGAAATACGTGAACTCTTTGGGTTTGTTTAAGAAAATGGTTTGATCAGTTTGACCCCTTTTGTGGAGTTTGGTTTCAAGATCTAGAATTTTAGCTACATACTCCTTGTGTTGAATTTGAAGAGAGGAGCATTGATAAGTGATGTCCTCTTTCTCATTCAAGCACTGATCAAGCTGACGTTGGAGTTCAGATATTCTGGCCCGTAAGTCTTTAGGTGCTAATGAAAGGATTTCGCATCTTTCTTTTAAATCAGCATTTTCAGACTTATACTTCTCAGTTAACTTCGTTTGAACATTAAGCTTTTCTGTTAGAGTTTTAATTTCAAGCTTTTGTTCTTTGGAAGTGGCCTTAAAGGATTATGCCTGACCATAAAATGATTTCATAGCATTCAAAAAATCTGGTTGACAAGATTCACATACCTGATTTGTAAGTGCAGTTGCGGTTTCCTCATCAGTGGAGGAATGATATCCCATGAAAGCATTAGCAACTTCATCTTCATCTTCATTGTCAGATCTTTGCAGCCAGTAATCATCCTCAGCGAACATTGCTTCTCCAGTCGCATTTTGTTTTGCTAAAGCTAGCTTGGCCTCGTAGTAGTGGACATTCTTCACTGTAGGCTGGCGGCAATCTTTGGCAAAGTGACCAAGTTTCCCGCAATTATAGCATTTCACGGGCTCATCTTTCTTCTTGCGGTCAACTTTCTCAGTCTTGTCCTTCTTCTCAGTCTGATCTTGCTCATCGACCTTCTTCTTACCTTCATATTTGTCTTTGTAGTCATGACGCTTGTTGGCAGAAGTGGAGTAGCGCTGACCATTAGACGTTGGTTTCTTGTAAAACTGTTGTTGCTTGAAGGTCTTTGTAAGGAGGGCAATGGCTTTCATGAAGTCGTTTACTTCACTATCAGAATCTTCATCTTTCTTCTCTTCCGGTTCAGAATCAGAAGAATTATGCTTTTGAGCCCGTTCGGTGTGTCGGCTCGAAGGTCTTCCCTTGTTGGTGGAAATAAGAGCAATATGATCAGCTACAGGCTTGGGTTCAGTCTTCTTCTCGGCAAGTAGCTCATTCACTTCATCTTCATCTTGAAGAAGTGTCTCGTAGAGTTCATTTATGCCGATTCTTTCAATCAGGTTGTTATGCCTGACATGAGATGCAAAAACTTTCCATTCGGGTAAGAGGTTGTTGAGGAACTTGAGAGCATTCTCCGTGTTCGACCGAACTATCCCATTCTTGTTCAACTCATTGAGTAGAGAGCAGAAACGTTCATAAGCCTGAGTAAGAGTCTCGCCAGGACGCTGCTTGAAACCATCGAACTTGGTTATAGCAGTATTGATCTTCAGCTGGTTTCCAACTGCACTCCCACGCATCATTTTGGCTACCTGGTCCCACATGCCTTTAGCCGTGTCTTTGTAGCTGTCGATGGCAGTGTAGGTCGAGTTGGGAAGAGCTTGTACCAGATATCTCTTCGCCTGTTTCTCCCCTTCTATCCTCCCTCTTTCAAACTCTGACATTTCGGCAAAGGACTTTTTCTCTTTCTTGGGTTCAGCACCTGCAGCGGCTGCAATATCCTTCATTGGTGGCGCGATAGGACCTTCTTCAAGAGCTTGCTTGATGAACTCATAGTTGTCCTTCGATTCAATGAAAATCATGAATCTGTCGCGCCATTGACTGTACTCGTTTGGGTATAGGCATGGAGGCTTGGTGTCGGTACCAATGGCGAGTGCGTCACGAGAAGCAGACATCTTTGGTTGCAACGGAGTGATCGTCAGACGGGTATATTGATTCGAAATGAGAACTTAACGCAAGATTCTAAGAGTGATATCCTAACGCAGGTTCTAAAGTGGACTACAGTGGTCTTACTGGATAGGAATCCAAGTAAGGGTCTGATCAGGAAGTATCTGGACTAGATTTACGAAAAACAGTTCAAGAATGCAGAGTTGTCCGGATAATGCAGAGTTGTCCGGATATCTTGAGTTGTCCGGATAACCAAGGTTACCGGATGGAATTAACCGGATAAGCAAGACTTTACCGGATACAATAGAGTCCGGAAAATTATGGAATTTCCGGGTACTTTGAAGTTTCCGGAAAGAATGATGTGTCCGGATACTACGATGATTCCGGGTAAATGAGGATTTCCGGATAAAACGAATTCCGGAAACTTTGAGTTGTCCGGAACTAGATTACCCGGAAAGATAGAGATTTGAAAAACTTACCTGGATGATTGACTTACCCGGATGATTGACTTACCCGGATGACTGACTTGTCCGGATGGAACCACAAACGTCCGGACACCTTGATCTGTCCGGAAAACGCGGATGTTGTGTCCGGACTCTGCGGCTGTTTTGTTAAGATCGAAGATTCAACTAGGGTTACTCTAATGTGTTCCTGAAAGGTTAGAAACAATCCCAAGCACAAAACAACACTAACCCAATCGATTTTAGAGCAAAAACAACACTTTTTGGTATCAAAAATCGGATTTTTGAGTAAGAACACAACCAAAAGTTTTGAACTTGATTTGCAAAATTGACCAATCAAACGAACGAATTAGGATGTGAAATTTTGCAGAAACTCTTATAATGATAATGCTAACACATCCCAATAAGCAAAAACAACTGATTTTGATTGAATCAAAAAGTCAAGAATTCAAGAAAAAGTCAGACGAGTGAAAGTCAAACTAACCAGAATTTGATGAATTCAAACCTTAGAATCAATCCGTCCGTCTGCTCTGATACCAATTGTAGGATCCAGATCCGTGCAACAATTGTGTTTATGTGAATAATAGATATGAACAGATAAACTAATCACAAAGGCTGCCCACTTAGCTATTTGATTCAGAGAATAATCGTTACAATACTGAAAAGCTAAATGAGACAACTAGCTATTTTATAAGCTAGTTGTACATTATATATGATGGGCCCGTGGAAACAAGCCCACGGCCCGTTCACAATGGACTATGTTTAAACAAATACAAATTACACCCTTGAACTTTAAATCAACCATAAAACTTGCCCTAACAACCAAGAATACCTTTAGCATCAGATCTTGGGGGAACCTGAGGTTCATCAAGATTCTTTGCTAGAAAGTTCAGTTTGATCCTAGGAGTGGATCGCTGAACATTTTCATAAACCTTATCCTTA
The DNA here is from genome assembly GCA_033807775.1 of Saussurea involucrata. Classification (NCBI taxonomy): domain Eukaryota; kingdom Viridiplantae; phylum Streptophyta; class Magnoliopsida; order Asterales; family Asteraceae; genus Saussurea; species Saussurea involucrata. The sequence continues at coordinate 100,140,383 of CM066322.1, forward strand.
GACGATGAGGAATGATTAACTGAAGATTTAACATTCTTCAGATTTGGTATTTTGGTACCCTTATGAGGGTTTGGATAAACAATTTTCTCTTTACCTTTAGAAGTTAAGGTAGAGATTTCCTCAGGGATAGGAGTTTTAGAAGAGGAACATTGAGATGAGGAAGTGTCAGGGATTGAGGACACGAACATTCCAAACTTGAGCATGAAATGATCAGTGGTTGGTTCTTCAGCGTCAGCTTTGTAACCAAGACCACGTTTGTCACTCAGGGGAACCTGAGACTTAATTATCTCAGTGATCGTTGTTGAGGATTTACACCATCCTTCAACATTAGCCTTTTTAGCTTTTAATGCAGTGATAGCTTCTTTGCGCTCGATTTTGACTAGTTGATTTATATGAACCCGCTCTTTTAAATCTTCTTCAATTTTAGAAAGATTTTCTATTTGAAGGTGACAGTGTTTAAGTTGTTCAGCGAGATCAAGGTTTTGATTTTCAACAACAGTTTTGCCATTAATGGCATCATATAAACTCATAGTCAGGAGATCGATTTTTCGAAGACTATCAGCTTCATCAATATCTGAAATATGTGTAAAGAAAGAAGGTGATACCTTAGTAGCAGAGGCTGAAGTAGAGGGAATGTCAGAATTTTCTTCCTCTTCTTCGATTTTGGCCATGAGACACAGATTGGCCTCATCATCATCTTCAGAATCAGATGATTCTTCTTCATCAGAAGCAGCCCAATCATAGTCAGCCATCAGGCCTTTGCCTTTCTTCTTAAAGCCTTTCAGCTTTGCATATTTTTCTTTCAGCTTGTTGTACTTGTCATCTCTAGCCTTGGGGTTATAGGATTTCTTGGGAAACGCTGAGGGTTTGTAGACTTTCTTTGACATGCATTCACTAGCAAAGTGTCCTACTTTCTCACAGTTAAAGCAGGTAGCAATAGCCTTATCAACAGGGGTTGATGATCTAGGCTTGTCAGTGAGTGCGAGAGGTTTGTTCTTTCTGAAAATTTTCTTTTTGGCGAATCTCCTGAACTTATTGGATAAGAGAGCCATAGATTCATCAAGATCTGAATAGTCAGCATCTGATGAGCATTCAGAGTTAGTTTCCAACTCAATGATAGTGACAGTGGATCGCTGAGTGGAAGGTGACTCTAAGATTAAAGCAACAGGGGTGCTTTTGGAATCTTTTACAAGATTCTTCTTAAGATGACACGACTGCTCATGATTGAGCATAGTGCCATATAAGGTAGAAAGAGTCATAGATTTTAGATCCTTAGATAGCTTGAGACACATTGAATAATTGTCCCAACTTTCAGGTAAACATTCTAAGAACTTTGTCAGAACTTCAAAGTTAGAATATTCCTTACCAACGGTTTTCAGATCTATTATTAAACAGTTAAACCGCTGATGTACTTCAGAGAGAGATTCATTCTTACCACAAATGAAGCTTTTGTACTGTCTTACCAGGTTGATCTTTCGTGAGTCCTGGACTTCAGACCTACCTTCATACTGAACACATATTGTGTCCCACATGGCTTTGGAGGTTTTCAGGTTCATGACGGAATGGTAGACTTCGTCAGGAAGAGCCATGGAAAGAATGGATCTGGCTTTGGTGTCGATAGTCACTTTCTTCTTATCTTCATCAGTCCATATATGAATTTCCTTAGGAACCAATCTTTTAGGAATGGCAGCTCTAGTAGCATTGCCTGGAACTTCAGGATCAATTCTAACACGAATATATGGGCCATTTTCAAGATAGTAAGGCATAGTAGGGTCTACACCTTCTAAGAAGAGTATCATCCTATTTTTTCATAGATTAAAGTTATCTATGGAAAATCTAGGGGGTTTTGCAAGAGAACCATTGTCAATATAGTTTGTGTTTGTGTTGGTAGCCATAATGAGAAATAGCAAGGAAGAGAAAAGATTAGTATAAGAAAGATCTTGTTTATGAGTTTAAACAATCTGCTCTGATACCACTTGTTGGTCCCGAAGGGGTTATACAAGTTTGTAGAAGGGGGAGGGGTTGAATACAAACACATAGATTTTACTTTTCTAAATTGTTTATTGATATTTATCAAACAATTTACAACTTGTTGCGGAACAAGATTAAGGACTAATCCTAAGCTAAACAAGTTATGAGAAACACTAAGTTTCTTGCACTAGAATTAAGACAGAAGGAGATAAGGAAATTACGAATAATATCCTAATATAAAGATAGTAGAGATAAGAAGATGGCTGCGCACTTCATTTCTGAAGTAGGGTTCTTCTTATATACTGCATGCATTAAATGCGTAGCAGTACAACTTTACACGTGGCAACAGCTGATTGGTTGCATGGTTTGACCTTTGTAGACAACCTTAGTAGCCGCATGATGTACAGTGTAGAATCAGAGTTGGTAGTACAATGCTGGACAAAAGGGATGTCCTTTCTGACAAATCGTACAGAGGCGTGCAAGGGGGGAAAGACAACAGTAACTTGTAGAGGAAGACTTCATGATCAGCGTTCGTTGAACAGTACTTTATCAGCGAGTGACAAAGCTCAGCGACCGCTGAAGTCTTCTACTTGTAACTTCACGTTGAGTGGATAAATCTTGGCTTCGCTGATATCCGCATCAGTTCATTAGTAGACTTGTCGCTGGTTCTTGGGCTTGATCTTCGACTTCAGTGTAGAACATAGTTGACGTGAAACTTGTCTTCAGGAATTATAAGTAAACGATATTTCTATCAGCGATCACTTAGCAAGGCTGAACAAGCTCAGAGCTTACTAGTGAACAGTTTCGCTGAATGTAAATTTAAAGAGCGAGAGTTCCTATCAGCGGTACTGAAACAATCTTAGTACTTATCAGCGATAGTGAAACTCTAATACATATTGTCTACTTACAATTTTCACTAAGTGTTTCTTAAAGAGTCATTATCAAATCACTGAGGGTTTGGATCAACACCCGTCCTATAAACGGGTCGGGCTTCCCAACGGGCTAATGGGCCTAAATGTTTACATTTCAAAAAACGTATATAAAATGGTAAGTTACGTAAAATTATCCAAAATACATAATCTTTTTCCAACTAAAAAAATGTAAAATAACTATTGTACAAAACGTAAGAAAAAAGTATTTTTCCCAAAATATGGAGTACGAATTGGGGATCCCAATATCAAGTGCAATCAATGAAATCAACACAAAAGAATCAACACAATCAATATGGAATTAGATTGAACGTAGAAATTGTTAAACACAATATATAGCCGTACAAAAGTAATTAGCAAAAGCAATTAGGTCATTAAATGGTCCCTAAACTTCTATTCAACTAATAATTGAGACCTAACAATCTCCCCCCTTTGAATTGAAGTTCAATCTCACGCCACTTGGGGACATATCTCTTGCGGATGGCAAATAATATCTCAAAGTGCCAAATGGAGTGCCTGTATTCGAGCCTTTCTCTAAATTCTTTCAGCAACTCTTTGGCAAGGAATTTCCTCATATTGACGATCTTTTCGGTTAAATCCTTCTCTTCTTCATCACCTATCTTTCTCAGCACCGTATGGATCTCCATCAACGTTCCATCGCTAAAGTTGTGAAGCTCGCTGACTCTCATGAAGCATTTCTCTCCTTTTTCATTCAGATACATCATTTCAGTTTCGGGCATTGACAATAGAGTGTGTACCCGCAGGTCTTCAACGTCGGGAAGTGTCAGATTGGGCTTGAGCACGTTGACTTTTCTTTGATTACTTTCAATCCCCATCTGAAAATCATTAATGTACGAGAGAGTGATAGTGCACTTCATGAACCGTTTCATCATTTCAAGAGCTTTGGTGTAAGGAAGTGGTCTGATGGTCCGAGCTTTTAGCTCACGCATGATAACTGGGAAGTCATTCAAATTTAAGTTTCTGAAATCAGCCTCTGAGAAGACCTATTCTCTTCCATGTTCTCTTTTGACCATAAACACGGGGAACCACACCTTCAGAACTTTGTCTGATACATTTTCAACTATTTCTATAATCCCGTGGTTGGTTCTGACTTCATGCACCATTCGACTCCTCTTCATCACTTCCAGATACTGAGATCGAATAGGTTCATCTAAGTCTGAAACCCCGTAACACATGACTGGGTCGAGCGGCCTGATCCAGTGAACACAAATTTTCTTATGAGATTCTTCTAGGTAGGGTACCAAGATTCGAACTCTTTCCCAATGAACTGGTTGGTTAAGTTGAGGTTGAGTCATTTCTGGTTCTAGAATCGGTATCTCAGAAGATGTACCTGCAATATCATGTTCAGTATGCTGAGATTCGGTTACCTGTTCGCTCTGAAGAAGGAACTGGTCATAATCGTCATCTTCCATTCCTTCGTCATCTGAGTAATGCCACATAGAGTCTGTCTCTAATTGAATGGCTACCATGGTTTTTTCACTCCATCTTCATTCCGTTTCTGGATCAATTTATGATTTTTCATCAATTAATTCCAGATCCGCTCTCTCCGAAATTGTCAACATCAAAATCTCATCTGTTTCTCCTTCGAGCTTTTCAACCATCGGGTTTGATGACTCAGGCACTTGTTCTCTGACCTGTGTCGATAACTCCATGTGTTCTCTGACCTGTGTTCTCTGACCTGTGTCGATAACTCCATGTCCTGAACCATGCTATGATCTTCACTCTGATTGAGTGGTTCAATCTTAGTTGGAGTTTCTGTGATAGGCTCTGCTGGTGAGGTTGACAGCTCGGTCAATCTTAGGCACTTCTCCCCCTCATGCTGATCAGGATCATCCTGATCATCATGCCTTCATTTCAAACCCCGAGCTTGACCCTTACACGTCATCTCGAGGCTGGCAACCCTATCAGATAAAGTGGCAAGGGTGCGCTGAACATCGGTGAGTGTGGTTGTAAGGTAGTCAATTTTGGTATGTAGTTGGGCTTGGGAATTTGGTTGAGTGTTTGGGGGTTGTGTTTGTGAGCATAGGAGACTCACGAGGTCAGCTTTGGTGGATGTATCTATGTTGGTTTGACACAAGAGCTTGTCTAGCAGGGTGGATTTTAGGGCGTCTACGCTCATGTCTTGCGGAGTTGTTTTAGGTTGGGGAGGTGGAACAGGTGTTTGTATTGGTGGCTCGGTCATCACTTCCTTACCCTTTATGGACCATTTGATGAAGTCCATTTCCTCTGACAAGTTCCTTAATATCTCAATTTGGACAACCTTTAAAGCGTCATCCAGATGCTTCTTAGAGACGAACTCCGGTAAGCTAACACCTGGCACACATAGACTGCCAGTTGTAGTAAATACGGTGGAATGCACCGCAGTACCGCCTACACTCATGGTTGGCGTAAGAGTAGCCGTGGCAGGACTTCCACCCTGTCCTCTTAAGCCACCAAGAGGTAGACTTACTCAGGTGTTCCGGTCGAGTCACAAAGAATATCGACATTAGTCGTGCTGGGTTGAAGTGTCCTAGCCAAAGAAAGTAGATCATCAAGTGGCTCTAGACTCAACTGTGTATCGAACTTAGCAGTAGCAGAGGTGGCAAATGTTGTAGCAATTGTCTTCATCTGGGCACATACATTTTTCACCTCTGTGGACAGGTTGTCCACTTTGGTGGTTAGTTCAGATATGGCCCTGGTAGTTGATTCTGCAAGAGAACTTTTCAACTCTCCCAACGAGTGATTCACAGAGGTGACAAGGGTTTGGAACTCATCCCTTGCGACATGTAAATCAGGTGTAACCTCTGGGGGAACACGTTCATCCCCAGAGTGAGTCCCTGTTCCTAGGACACCTTCTTTCACCCCTGTGTTGATGTTGAGGATGGAAAGATTTCCCTCTAATCCTTGAGCAGAGGCTTTTTTAGCCTCAGACTCTATAGAGGTTCTGTTGAGAACATTGTCCTGATCCGCTCCAGAGACGGGTACAAAAGTATTCTCAAGTTGACTTGGGGACTTGTCTAGAGTCCCTTCGTCCATGTGCACACTAGGCTCCTCTGAAGAGCCGATTGGACTTAAGTGTGTGCGTGTGGCATAGGAAACAAATTCCTCTACAGGGATGTCCGATGTGATCCGGGGCGAGGGATCACGAACTAAAGGTGAGTCCTTTGGAGAGGACTCCCTTGGAATGGTTTCCCCGGTTTCTAGTGGCACAGAGGAGGAAAGAAGTTCCTCTGTTCGGTTGGCAGGGGTTGGGCTCGAGCTGTGCGACTCTTTTTCAATAACACCTTCTGCCACTAGACTGGCGGTGTTAGCAATGTGGGTTGCACTGGGAGATGGTTGGGGTTGTGTGCCTCTACTATCTTCGGCATCTTTTCTTGCCTCTTCTTCTGTCAAACACCCTAACACTATCTCACCCTCAGTGTCCGCAGCCTCTACCTCTGCCCGATTTCCTGGGCTTCTACCATATCTTGCGGCTTCTACCATATCTTCTAGTCTTTTCCTTAGTACATCATATCCCGGATGAAAGGAATGGAGGAAGGGGTTTTGAAGTACTTCGGGAGTATTTGCCTGATTGCCCTCAGGGGTTCTGTCATTTACTTCCAAACCAGAATCAACGTCCGTGACTCTGAAGTCTAGGTTTTCAGTTGTCAAATTTGTGAGGGCTTCACATTTCCACCCTGAGGTATCTAAGGATTCTGCAACATCAGGTCTTCCAAGGAAGGCTGAAAAATCACCTTGCTCTGCATAGTTGATGGGAGTGGGGGATTGCAGAGGTTGTGCGGAGGCTTCTTCTTCCATTTCGGCTTCCTCTGCGATGGTTTGCAGAGGAGTGTGGGGTTTCTTGGTTTTCTTCTTGCTCTTCTTACGTTTAGGTTTGGGGGCACCCTCCTCAGAAGATTTGGATTTTCTCCTCTTTTTCTTTTCTTTCGGAGGGGATGGAGGTGCAGAGGATCCAACCATGGTTTCATGTGGTGGTGATTGTTGGGTTTGTGCGATGCTTGTGGAGGTGCCCTCTGTAGCTTTTTTTGCCTTGGTGGCCTTCTTCTTTTTGGAGGGGGTGGCAGAGGTCTTACTCTTGGAAGCAGAGGTGTCTAGTTGGCTTCTCTGAAGGTGGAATTTTTCTTGAACTAGCTCGTGTTTTGCTAAGGCCTCTGCCCATTCTTCATCGCTCATCCTCTCAACTACCTCAGTTCCTAAGGGGGCTCCTAAACGCGGGGGTGTCACAGGGCTGGGTTCTGGAGTCCTGTGATCGCGTATGTATGTTGTCCTAAGTTTCTTATCGGAAGCATATGTCAGAAGAGATGCTGATAGAGGTCTGCAGAAGTTGTATCCTTCCAAGTGCTCTGTTGGGGAGTTCTTTGCCATAGGGTAGGTTTTCACAACTGGTCCCTCCATTGGCCATTTTTCGATTAGGAGCAGGGGTTCTAGAAGTACACCTAGGATCCTCTGATATTGTAGTGGGGGAAGATCTTTGGTTGTGGGTCCTTTTGCCCTCTATGAGGAGATTCTGTGGTCTATTGTGTTGACAATCTCCTGCAGCATAAGAGTGTCATAGTCCAAGGGCAGGTCATAGTATACCCCGAACATTATAGCCATGATCTGGTGGGATGTCTGGTCAGTGCTGCCTACTTTGCCAGTTAGACATCTGTTAAGGATGGAGAAGAGTGTATTCCACAAAGGGAGAAACCTGTTCCTTCTGAAATCATTCCTCTTCTTTAATTGGGTGTTATAGCCCAACATTTCTGCGAATATGCAGAGGTCTGAATCTGATGGTTCCTCTGCATACTTCTTTATCCCTAGAAGTCCCCTGGTTGGTAGGCCAAATTCAAGGGAGAACATAGTTTTGTTGAACTTTATTTCAAGGTATTCTGATTGGTCAGGTTTGGATATGTATCCCTTGATTTTCCTAGTCTCTGAGTCATAATGGCAACTCTGCCAGAATTGGTAGAGGTATCTGGTAGGAATCTTTTTGACATTTTTGGTTAACAGAGGGAAGAGATAGTGGTTCTCTAGGATATTGAGTAGAATGGCATGTTCCTCATCAAAGGCTGTTCTTGAGGGAACGAGAAAATGGTTATTGGGTTTTAAGGGAAGAACACGTTCAAAGTGTTCATGTTCAAGAAAGTTTTGGAGGTGGTTTGTTGGAGTAAAGGCCACTGATTCTCCTGAGTTGTCTTGTTCTAAGTTTCCGGCCATGTTTGGGTTCTGTGAGTGCTCAGAATGGGCTGGGGAGTTCGCCAGAGAGTTTGAGGTGGAGGCCATTGCTTGACACTTGAAGAATATGAGTAGAAAGTGGAAGTTGCAGATTTTGCAATGTTCGCCGGAGAAGAAGATAGCAGTAAATTCGTAACAGGAATGGGAAATAGGGTAAACAAGGTTATATAGTGGGGTAGAAATGGATAGAATTCCGTGGGTAAAAGTGAATTCAATGTTGGTTTGGGGTCCGCACTTGAGTTTTACAACTGGTGAAACGTTTAAGAGGAATCGTGTGGCATGCACGTCCAATGAAAACATGCCACGTCAGAAGTGTCATAACACGATTAGACGTCGTGCGCGGCCCATTAATGCTTGGCGCGTGGGTGTTTCTACATCCAGATGTCTGTCACTCTCAGAAATAACCCGCATGTTACAGAATTTCCATAAAGAGCCAAGTGTCAGAATCGACAGAAGCTCTGTGGTGGAATGAGCTCTGTGGTCTAAAACATGATTTTTATCTCCTCTGAGCTTGCACCTTTACCAAAAACATTTGAAAATACATTGGGCATGATCGATAGAACTTTAGTACGAAATTTGCCTTCACTGAGGCTCTGTTGAACTCAGCAGAGGCTCTATGAGTGAAAATTTCTAATAACTAAAGATTCGTAAAACGTTTTGATCAGCCAAAGTTTTAATTATTTTAAACAATGTATTTAGGACATGTTTGGAAATTGGTGTCCTAGAAAACTGTTTTGGAAAATGATTTTGTGCAAGACATACATCTTTTGATTCTTCTTTGCTCGGCGTAATACTTGACTTCTGTGGATTTGGTTAATCACATCTCTTCTTTGGCTCCCCCTTGAATTAACCACTTCTATAGACTAATTCAAGGTCTCCTTCTGCTCCCCCTTGACCTATGCTTGGATCAAGTAAGATAAGTAATGCACAAAACATAGGTCAAACTCACCAGAGGTTCTGTGGAGATTGTCAGAGGCTCTGAGCAATCCCACAGAAGCTCTGTTGGGTGCAGAACTTTGATGATAAGGAATTTACATACAAAAGAGTAAAATATATACATATCCACAAGAGGATCAAGTCTTACTTACAGAGGTTTTAACTCATGTTTATCATACCCAACTTACTTACCAAGAAAAGGAATATTTTCTCATCGAGTGACTTGGTAAATAAGTCTGCAAGCTGGTATTCAGTGGACACAAAGTACATCTCAATTGTGCCATGTTCAACATGATGTTTCAGAAAGTGGTAACGGATGTCGATATGCTTTGTTTTTTAGTGCTGTACAGGGTTGGCAGAGATAGCAATGGCACTTTTTGAATCACAGAGGATGGGTATCTTGTATATGTTGTAACCGTAGTCCTTTAGTTGGGTTTTCATCCACAGAACCTGGGAGCAACAACTAGCAGCAGCAACATATTCAGCTTCTGCTGTAGATGTCGATACACAATTATGCTTCTATGAATTCCAGCTGACTAGTTTACCACCCAGGAATTGACAACACCTAGAGGTACTTTTTTGGTCAAGCTTGCATCCTCCATAATCTGAATCTGTGTATGCCTTAAGATTAAAGCCAGAGTTCTTCGGATACCAGAGCCCAAGATTTTTGGTTCCCTTAAGGTATCTGAAGATCCTCTTTACAGCAAGAAGGTGGGATTCCTTTGGGTTAGCTTGATATCTTGCACAGAGGCATGTAGCGTACATTATATCAGGTCTTCTTGCGGTTAAGTATAAGAGTGACCTAATCATGCCTCTGTAGAGCTTGCACTCTACAAATTTGCTATTTGGATCTGAGTATAACTTATTTCCAGTGGACATGGGGGTCTTCATTTCAGAGGCATCAGAGAGCCTAAATTTTGAAAGAATGTCTGAGACATATTTGGCTTGATTTATAAAAATTCCCTCTGATGTTTGTTTTACTTGGAGTCCTAGGAAGAAGTTCAATTCTCCCATCATACTCATTTCAAACTCACTCTGCATGAGTATTTCAAAATCTTTGCATTGTTGTGCATTTGTAGAACCAAAAATAATGTCGTCCACATAGATATGTACAAGCAGAATCTCATCACCTTTTCTTTTATAAAACAAAGTAGTATCGATTGTACCTCTGTCGAAATCATTATCGAGAAGAAAGGTTGAAAGTCGTTCATACCACGCACTTGGAGCCTGTTTCAGTCCATACAGAGCTTTGTCAAGAAAATAGACGTAGTTTGGGTACTTGGAACTTTCAAACCCTGGTGGCTACTGGACGTATACTTCTTCTTGGATTTGACCATTCAGAAAGGCATATTTTACATCCATTTGAAAAACTTTGAAACCTCTGTGGGCTGTGAAGGCTAAGAAGATTCTTATTGCTTCGAGTTGTGCGACAGGGGCAAAAGTTTCATCATAATCAATGTCTTCTGCTTGGCAATATCCCTTGGCCACCAATCTCGCTTTATTTCTAATGACCACCCCATCCTCATCCTTCTTATTTTTGAAGACCCACTTAGTCCATATTGCTTGTTTCCCTCGTGGCAGAGGAACTAGGGTCCATACCTTGTTTCTCTCAAACTATAGAAGCTCTTCTTGCATTGCATCTACCCAGTTTGGATCATCTAGGGCTTCAGAGACACGTTTTGGCTCGATCAAGCTGATAAAATTTGTAAAGAAACAAAAGTTAGCAGTGGCTGATCTTATCTTGACCTTTTCAGAAGGATCGCCAATAATGAGGTTCTGAGGATGGCTCTTCGTATAATTTTTCGTTCTTGGAAGATGGTCATTAGCATCATCTAGTTGAATCTCTATGGTTGCACACTGTGGTTCTGGTGCAACCTCTGTGGTGGGAGGTTCTTCTGTGCTTGAACTTGGTGTTTCAGCTTGTGGGGTTATTGGAATAAGAATTGGAATTGGTTACTCTGAGGAAGTTGAGACTGAATCCTCGTTTTCCTCTACTATTGGTTCCCCTGTGGATGCTGAAGTTGGTATGTCCAGTGCCTCTGTAGTAGAATCCTTGGTTGTGTCATCTTCTGTTCGCTCCCCCTCAGCACTAGCATCTGCACGATTTACAGAAGAGGATGAAGTATTTAATGGTCCAGTTAGAGATATACCTGACTCAGTCTGGTTGTCAGAAGATGTTTCTTCAGAGGCTCTGACGGCTCCGGCAGAGGGATCAATATCATCGTGGAACATCTCTTCAAATAGCAGATTTAGTTATGCTTCTCTTGTGGGCGAGATGCCAGAGGATTCCTTTTTGAGACCGAGTTCTGAACTGATTTGTTCAGAAGTCTTTTGAAAGGAATTGTCAAAAGAGACATTAATGCTTTCTACAATGGTTCTGGACCGCAGAAGGTAAACTTTGTAGGCTTTTGAGGTGGCAGAGTACCCAATGAACTTGCCTTCATCTGCTTTCACATCAAACTTTCCTCTAGCTTCTCTGTCGTTTAGGACAAAGCACTTGCATCCAAATACATGGAAGAATTTGATGTTTGGTCGCCTTTTGTTGATCAAGTGATAAAGTGTTTTGATGTGCCTTTTTACTATGATTGATCGATTTTGGGTGTAGCAAGCGGTTGATACTGCTTCTGCCCAGAAAGAGATGGGTAATCCAGATGCTGTTAGCATAGTTCTGGCAGCCTCCACAAGCGTGCGGTTCTTTCGTTCAACCACGCCATTCTGTTGTGGTGTGCGTGCAGCAGAGAAGTTCTGAGATATGCCTTCCTCTGTAAGATAAGCTTCAATGACAGAGTTTTTGAATTATGTGTCATTGTCGCTTCTCAACTTTTGAATCCTGCACTTATACAGAACCTGGATTCTTTTCATTAGGTTTATCAGAATGTTAGGAACATCTGATTTCTTTCTGACAAATTCCACCCATGTATATCTCGAGAATTCATCAATCAACACAAGTATATATTTCTTGCCACCAAGGCTCTGTGTAGCGATTGGACCACAGAGGTCAACGTGTAGCATATACAGAGGCCTTGGGCAAGACACATCAGTTTTACCTTTATAGGAAGCTTTTTTGAGTTTTCCCATTTCGTAGGCAGAGCACAAGTGATCTTTACTGAATTTGACATTTGGCAAACCTTTAACAAGATCAAGTTTAACAAGCTTATCTAAAGTATGAAAGTTTAAGTGGCAGAACCTGTTATGCCATAACCAGGCTTCTTCGATCTTACAAGCAACAAGGCAAAGCTTATCCTTCTTATTCTTGGCACTAATGTTCATAAGGTATAAATCGCCTTTTCGCTCGGCTCGCAGAAGTTCGACTCATGTGTCCTCACCTTGCAGAGAGCAGAAGGTTCTTTTGAACATGACGTCAAAACCCGTATCACAAAGTTGGCTAACACTGAGTAGGTTGTGTTTAAGGCCATTCACATATGCAACTTTGCAAACGGTTATGTTTTCCTTCTTGATGACTCCGTAGCCTTTTATATACCCCTTCTTGTTGTCGCCAAAGGTCACAGATCCTCCATCGAGTTTATCTTTGTAGGAGGATAATAGACCTCTGTCGCCAGTCATGTGACGCGAGCACCCGGAGTCAAGATACCAGATCGGCACATACTGCTTCTGTAACACAATTAGAAAGTTTTAGGTACACATATCCTAATGGGTCCAGCTCTATTAGGGGTCTTCAAGGTTGCCTTAGCATCCTTGGGTTTGGTTTTAACTTCTGATGAAGAACCATTTTGTTTCTTCTTACCATTGGATTTTGCATTCCTTTTGGGTCTAGAGAGGAAACAATGTAGGCTAGAGAAGTGTTCATTCAACTGATGCATAAGTTCAAAACAATGACAATAATGAATTTCTCATTAAAAACACTGAAACAGGGTACAGAGGCTTTATTTTTACAATCTATCCTAGCATCTGACTTCCTATTACAAGAAGACCTATGTAGACTAGATTGTTGTTTTGAAAATTCTATGTGGAGAGTAGCCTTCTGTGGATCCCTTCCTCTGTGGTGAACTTCTGCAGGTTTCACTGTCACAGAAGAGAAAGATTTGTTATTTTCAACCCACTTACCCTTTTGTTGCCAAGTTAATTTTTCTTTAAGAGGCCTTATGGGTTTTGAAGTTTTTGAAGTTTTTGGATTTTGAGAAGACATTTCCTTTTGTTGTTTGATTTTCTCAAGCTCAAGAGAGGTTTTGGCTTGTATGCACATGTCCAAAAAGTCTGGACAGATAGGAACACTTGTGATTTTCTCCTTAGGAGGAATAGTTCTGTTAAGAATTCCAGAGGGTAGCTTAAATCCTTCTGAGTCACAATGTACTACCTCTGACTCATTTGGGTCAGTCTCAGATTCGTCAGAGGATGAATCGTCCTCATATACAGAGGTTGAGTCACTGAGATCTCTGTCGACAGAGGCTGGACTTTCTGAGCATGTGCCATACTCGCTTTCTTCCTTTTCTTTGATACTATCTTTCAAGTCAACAGAGGTATCTATCAAGATTTCCTCAGAGATTTTTTGTTCGACAGAGGATGCACAAATGTTTTCATAAAAGTTGTTTTTTCCCAATTTCCATTAACTCTTTTTCAGAAATATGTTGAAGTTTTTCTTCTGAAGAAGCAGACATGAACTCAGGTGCCTCTGCCGATAGTTTCTTTCAAAGTCTATCATACGGACAAAGGCAACCTGTGTTTGAGTCTCGGGGTCACCAAACTTGAAGATTCCTATCTGATCTTGAGTTTTCAGATATTTCTTAGGTTTGGATTCTCTTTTGACAGAGATTGAAGGTGATAAATCCGTGTTTTGATACCACACATTTATCATCTTCAGAGGTTTCCTCTTGTGAGGTTCCCCAGAGACTTTTTGCCTTTTGCTAACAAAGAGTAAGTTTGGAAATCCAGGTTTTCTTGTATCTCCTATACAAATAGAGATGACAGAGACTTGTCTCTTTTGGTTCCAGTGTATGGATCTATGTCGCAGAAGCCAATTCCCCGTCTCCCTATTTGTGTATTTATCTTTTCATATACCATCTGTGCATCTTGATATTTTTTCATTAAAAGATCTCTTCTGAGTAGGTCTTGATGAAGGACTTCTCTTTCCTTTTGAAAATAGTGTTTAAGAGCAAGAATATTCATTCTGTCGCTCTCAACATCCATAAGTTCTTTAGATTTAGCTTTTAAGGCAGAGTTGAGTTCTTTAATCTTTTCTTTTAAAGGGTTTAGATGTTTGTGCCAATTTGTTTCAATCTCTTCTTTTTCTTGAAATATTTTAGCCTTTTCTTGAGTGAGAAGTCTGGCTTCTCTCTCATAGAAGGTAAGCTTCTTTTGAACATTTTCGCAGGTCTTTTTAAGTTCAGTGTATTCAACAGTCAGTTTAAGCAAATCAGCTTCTGCTTGATTAGAGTAAGAGTCAGAAGTGAATACCTCACTATCAGAGTCGGAGGAGCTGACCTCTGCCATCCCGCAGAACAGGGCGTTATTCTTTTCACCTTCGTCAGAGGATTCATCTGACTGCCAGTTTTCCTGCTCCACCATGAGCGACTTCTGAGCGTAATACTCTGCCTTCTTTTTGTAGAAAGCAGAGTCCCTCTGAGGGCGGTTTGGTTTGCTCCTGCAGTCTGCCGCATAGTGGCCTGGCTTGCCACAATTGTAACAACCATGATTCTGGGGTGCATTCCCAGCTCTGTCGCTTGACCTCTGTTGGTCAGCACCTCTGTCACTCTTGTCATTCGACCTTTGTTGGTCATTCGATCCTTCTCTTCCCTGATTCCTTGAATCACCACGATCATCTCTCCCATTGCGTTCATAACCAGACTTCTTCTGGTATCCTCTGCCGAACTCTCGGGTTAAAAGAGCTAAAGACTTAGCTATTGAGGCCATGGTTGCCTCTTCTTCTTCTACCAATTCCTCTTCTTCACTATCAACGACCAACACCTTCTTCTTCTTCTCTTTCTTCTCCTCCACAGACTTCTCCTTCTCTGGTTTCTCCTTAGCTTCTGTCGCCTTGCCAATAAGTGCAAGAGGCACACTAGTTTGAGCTTTGTCTTGTGCAATCTGAGGTTCTTGGACTGCCAATGTTCCATAAAGATCTGACAGAGTCCAGGTGTCTAAGTCCTGATTAGTTTGCAGAGATATGGACAACTGAATCCATTCTTCATTTAGGCTCTTTAGGAACATGACATTGTTTTCCTCAGAGGTTCTATGGATCCCAAACTTCTTACACTTGTTTATCAGAGAGTTAAACCTGTCGTAAGTTGACTGCAGAGATTCTGTCGGCAGAGCTTTGAATGCATAGTATTCGTTGATGCATTGAGCTCTGCGGTTCTTCTGAGTCTTGGCCCCTCCCTCCAATTGTTTCTCCAGTTCCTTCCATAGATCGTATGCAGATTCACACGCATCTAGGGATTGGAAGAGGTCATTGGGAATGGCCATTATCAGAAGTCTCTTGGTCTTATGAGCGACTTCGTACCTTTCCCAGTCTGGGGCAGACCATTTATCCTTTGTCTTTGGTTTTTCGTGCTCAGGAATCTCTGGAGTGTCATCTGTGGCTGGTACACGTGGCACAGTGACCATTGGAACGAAAGGAGGATTGTTGATATAGTAGACGAGTTATTTGTCAGTACCCTCGAAGAAGTGAATCATTCGTATCTTCCATTAAGGGTACTCGTCTCTCAGCAGAGTGGGTGGCTTGGTTAAAGAACCAGCGGTGAAGAAGTTGTTCGTGTTCGCCATTTTGAAAGAGTTTTAAGAAAATCCCAGAAAACAGAGTATGAACAGCAAACTTTCAGATGATGGAGTGAATACTTCGAAAAGAGTATAAGCTTAAAAACTTGAACAATGCACTGAAATGGAAAGATTTAGCCAACGAAACAGGTTCTGTAAGTTTACCAAAGTCGAACTAGTCGAGAATGGCAGAAAAACAGAGGCTGTTTGAAATAAATGAAGAACAGGTTAAAATCAATCCAAGTTTCTACCAGAAATCATTGCAGAGAGGATCTCTTGATAAAAAAAATCAAGGATGGCTCTGATACCAATTGTTGATCCCGATTTTACTCAACAATGATATTAATCTTTCAAGTTCTAAACAGATATATATGTGCGGAAGCGTTTTTGACAGAACTAGAGAAGATTACTTGGTAGAAATAATACACAATCAAATACATGGTATAATAATATCACAAAAGATTAACTCAATAAATCATTGTATATTGATTATCCAAGAACACCAAGAACACCGAAAGTATAATAAGAATTCTGCTCTAATGGGTGTGTGTGTTGTGCAAAGTTAATTGAAGAGCTCAACATGAGCCTTATATTTATACTATTCATCAGGGGACAAGCTTTAGACAATAAGGACTAAGGGTACAAAGACACAATCGTGGGACTGCTATAGGTACAACGTTAATGTAGTGCGCCATTTTCTGCTAAGGCTGTAACCCATCAGAGGTTGCCACGTGGAATGTGCAGGGCACGCCTTGTACAAATGATCTTCAGGATCTTCGTACAGCAGAGATCGTGAGAAGCACGATCGTCTTTGTCTTTATCTTCAGAACATCTTCAGCCTTCTAAGTCTTCTTACCACAGAGGCTCTGTCAAGTATGACAGAGGCTCTGTGGCCTTGTCCTCTATGAATGTCTTCTGTGGAATCTTCACTTGGACCTTCTTTAGGTGTCTTGGCAGAGGCTCTGTCGATGTCTATACTTAGCCTATTTTCAATACTTCTTTAAACATAAAGATTGGAGCTAACAGGGAGTAACTGTTTCAATTGTGCAGAAAAGTTTGCTTGATTGATTCTCATCTCTTATCAAGTGGTGTTTGCTACACCTATTGTTTCCCCCTTCGAGCATTTCGATTCTACAAGTTCTTAAAGCTGAAAGCATATTCAACTCGCGGTTCAAAGACAGATTCATGATTATATACTGAAGATGCGATGTGGAATGTCACGTAACTCACACATTATCATTCTTGTGTGCTTATCCGATGTGTTGAGTTCCTATAGTTGAAAGTTGTTTTTTGTGCACTCGGTCGAGGTCATTGTTCGTTGAATCTGGTTACAAAGTTGAAGCTGAAGATAAGAGCTTTATTCAAGGGGGAGCTTGGAAAGACGTGAAGTCAAGCAACACCAAAGTGTTTCGAAGATTCAAGAGGAAGAGAAGATCAAGATCTGAAGTTTTCAAGACCGTTTTTTCTTTATATAGGGGGAGATTGTTAGGACCATAAATGTCCTACATATTAGAAAGTTATATAAAGAATTATATAGAGTTTAATTAGTTTAATTATTAATTGTAAAAGCCTTATTAATGATAAATGGGCTTAGTTTAGGAAAGATGGGCCATGGGCTTTATGTATTAAGCCTTGGTATTTAAGGCTTGTTTCCTTAAGAAAGTAGGGCAGATTAATCATTCTAGTTTTATGCGCTTAATAGTTTAGAGAGAGAGAGTTGAGAATTTCAATCCAATTCTTGTAACTCTCTTGAATCATTCAATAAAGATTAATCGTTTTGTTTTATTCGTTGTTACCTGATCAAACTGGGATCTACAGTGGAGTTCATGAACGTCGAGAATTTGAGTTCATCATCAAATTTAGCCTCATTTTCCGAGTCGGATGAAAAATCATGGAGATTTTGGAAGGAATCAGCAGCGAAAAGGTTTTCAAAATCATAGAAAAGATTCCTTTTTACAAAATTGGTTTGAACCTCTTTACCCTTATTAGAAAATTTCAAAACCTTGTCATTTGTGTCGAGCAACACGCCTAAGAAGGCTTTGCACGAGG
The DNA here is from genome assembly GCA_033807775.1 of Saussurea involucrata. NCBI lineage: Eukaryota > Viridiplantae > Streptophyta > Magnoliopsida > Asterales > Asteraceae > Saussurea > Saussurea involucrata. Next base: position 100,158,193 of record CM066322.1, read on the forward strand.
AACTATCTAAATTTGTAGTAGTTGGTTCAACTGAGGTTGGGTCGGGGTTGCTGTTAGAACTGAAGTTTATCAAAAAGCCTAAGTGTTGATATCTGAACTGAAGACTCAGAATTCTGAGTAGGAGACTCGGAAGTTCTGATTGAGAAGTCTAGCAAAGATTACTAAGTGTGAAGTCTGAATAGAAGGCTCAGAGTTCTGAGTAAGAGACTCTGAAGTTCTGAAGATGAAGTTGAAGAAAATGTCCAAGTGATCAAGTGTATGTTCTGAAGTGCTTAATCAGAAGGATGTTCAGAAGTTCTGAACATGTTGTTCAGAACTTATGTCTTAGGACATTTTCAGTTATATTCTGTTACTAATTAGAACACGTGTAATTGTTCTATTGGTTTGTCATATATATGTACTGTAGCTTTAGCTTTTCTTTATAGTATATATAGGAGTTAGCAACTGTAAGCTAACTAACTTTTCGTATCACTTTGTATTCACTTTGTAATCTTTGAGAGACTTTCTCTCTAGATCTGGAATTTGTTCTTAATCGAATACAAAGCTTTTGGATCCAATTCGCTATTATTTTACTGTTTGATTGTTCTTGATTGATTAATTGATTGTAAGATCGAATCCTGATTTCTACAATTGGTATCAGAGCCAATCAACAAACAAATTTGTTCAAGATCGTGTTCTTGAGGGTTTCTTGATCGTGTTCTTGAAGATTTCTTGTTCAATTCGATAATTGATTCCGCTGCTACTCATAATTCTTGAATTGTTCATAATTCTTGAATTTGTTCTGTTTTTATTCAAGAAATTCGAATTTGTCTTTCTGTTGAATCGATTCAATTCAATTTATCTTACAATCATGTCTTCTAAAGAATTTTTCTCGATGGGATCTGAGACGAAGTCACCTGTTCTAATTCCTGAAGAGTATCAACAATGGAAGATCCGAATTATCCAATTCTTGGATAATATTGATGAGAATTTGATGATCTCAATTCGTGAAGGTCCAATACACTGAAGCACAGAAACAGAGACATGCAATAGACAAAAGGGCAGTAACTCTGTTAACCTTGGCAATTCCAAATGAGGTTTTCAATCGAATTGATAGTGGAACATCCGCAAAAGAAATGTGGGATGAATTGGAGAAGCAAATGCTTGGCACAACCAAATCAATTCAAGCGAAGTTGAATCAATGCATCAATGCATATGAAAGATTCAAAGCAAAGGATTCTGAAAGGTTAACTCAGACTTACAATAAGTTTTGCACAATATTGAATGATCTCAGGAGGAATGGGCTAAAGAAAACCAAATCAGAGATTAACTATAAATTTTTGAATTGTCTTAATTCAGAATGGTCGTCTTTTGCAATAAGTCTTCATATGAATAAGGATATGTGTGAAGAAGATCTGAATGATCTGTTTTGTGTCTTAAATCAGCATGAAGATTCTGTTAAGCAAGTTGTTGAAGAAAAGAAAAGTGTTTCCGATCAATTAGCCTTGCTTTCAGAAAGAAAGACCAAGATCACAAAATCATCAAAGAAATCTGTGTTTTTGTCTGAAATTCCAAAGTTAGTGGAGTAATCTGAGAAGGAAGAAGGATATGATGAGGATGATGATATCAAGTTAATTGCTGAGAAATTGGCATTGTTGACTAATACCTTTAATAAAAGGTATGGAAACAAGAAATTTGAAGGAAAGTACAGAAGAAGTGGACATGGGAGTTCAGATGAGAGATATAAGAAGAAATATGTTGGGAACTGAAGATATGCTAAGTATGGTTAGTACTGCCAGAACAACATTACTACTGCCAGATCAAGTTAGTACTGCTAGTTCAATGTTAGTGCTGCCAGAACAAAGTTACTACTGCAAGTCAAGGTTACTACTGCTGGTACATGGTTAATACTGCTGGTATATTACTACTGCTGGAATATCATTAATACTGCTGAACAAAGTTAATACTGCTGGAGATTGTTAGTACTGCTCATGAAGAATGAAGGTTAATAATGCTGAGTTCGTTAAGATTGGGATGCGATACTTTTGGAGACAAAAAAGGAATTGATCAAGATATGTTTAACGAAGATTTAGAAGATCAAGTTACTTTTTGATAGTTATCTTGTAATTATTCTGTATATATATTTGTTGATAGATAGCTATTAATACATACATGAGAGACGAGTGAATATACGTGTGAAAAAGAATTCGACTGTGTTTTAGAGAGAATTAACCTCAAGGTGTAAGAACCCTATTTCTAGAGAAGTAGAAGTCGTCTTGTTGAGCCTGTTCAACAAGATTGAGGTTTGGTTGTAATCTTGTGAGTCGATTTAGTGAATACACAAAGTGGTGAATTTTCTGTTACATTGTTCTTGATTGTGAGAATTAAAGTTCTTTTCCGCAGATTCTTTAATTCTGAATTCTAAGTGTTAATTATCTTGTTAAGATTCGATCCTGACAAGTGGTATCAGAGCGAGTGTTTCTTAGAATTCTACAGTAATTATGGAAAATTCTTTTGAATCAAACAGTACGCTTGTATCTAAGGTTCCCATGCTCAGACCCAATGAATTTGACATGTGGAAAATTAGAATCAAGCAATACATTCTGCTTACTGATTATTCCATCTAGGATATCATTGAGAATGGTCCATGTGTTGAAGGAAGAACTGGACCAGATGGAAAAAGACCTCCTCCAAAGACTGATGCAGAGAGGAAAGTCAGACAAACAGAGATGAAGGCCTTAAGCACCCTGCTTTTGGCTATTCCCAATGAGTATCAGCATCAATTCCATCACTGCACTGATGCTCAGATTCTATGGAATGCTTTGGAGAAAAGATTTACTGGCACCAAAAACACAAAGAGAAATCAAAAGGCAATTCTCAAGCAGCAGTATGAAAACTTTACTTCTACCAAGAATGAGTCCATGACTCAAACGTTTGATAGATTTAATAAGCTGATTGGAGAATTAGCCAATGTAGGAGTCAAGATGGAGGCTGATGATGTCAACAGGAAGTTCTTAAGATCATTGGGTGAAGAATGGACAATGTACACTGTGTCCTTCAGACAGAATGACCAACTGGAAGATAAGGAACTTGATGATCTGTACAATGATCTTAGAGTATTTGAATCAGAGGTTGAAGCCAAAAAGAAGCCCTCTGGATATGTTCATAATGCTGCACTTCTTTCATCATCACCTGATTGTACTGCTAACCATGATTCAGTTAATACTGCTGGTTCAGTTAGTGCTGCTGGTTCAGTTAATCAGGAAAAGTCCAAAGATACAGTACTAGAAGCTTTCTTTTCTAGTCATATAAATTCCTCTTTTATTAATGATGATTTAGAACAGATAAATGCTGATGATCTTGAAGAGATGGATATAAAGTGGCAGATGGCTATGCTGTCTATGAGAGTGAAGAGATTCATTAAGAGGACAGGGAGAAACAATTTTTCCCAAAGAAGAGAGGATGGTGCTGGATTTGACAAATCCAAAGTTGAATGCTACAAGTGTCACAAGATGGGACACTTTGTCAGGGAATGCAGAGGAGGAACATATCACAACAGCCATCAACAAACTCAGGCTGGAAGTTCCAATCAAAACAAAAGCTCCATTCAAGCTCTTGTTTCTCAACAAGGAATGGGATTTGACTGGAGTGACCAAGCAGAAGAAGCCATCCAAAATCAAGCACTTATGGCTGAAGTTTCAGATCTTCCCACTGAGGTAAAATCTAATCTCTGTACTCAAGCTTGTATAGACACTGTTAAAAGGTATAGAGATCACAATCAGGGTATGTGTGATGATCTTAAAAGATTAGAAAAGGATAGAAGAGACTATGTGTTGATTGTTGAGAGGTTTGAAGAACAGATTAGGGCCTTTCAAGCCAATGAACTTCAACACTCATATGATACTAACTACTGGAAGTGGGAAAAAGGTGGTCTGGAGTTCCAACTGAAAGAGTCTAGGGAAGAGTGTGAGAAATTAAAAGAAGAACTTAAGACAGTTAAAGTTGATGTTGAAAAGTTTTCAAAAGCTTCTAAAGCCATGGACACAATAATAAATGCTCAAGTCCATGGTAAGATGAAAACAGGCCTAGGGTATAATGCCACTCCCCCACCCTACAACAACAACTACATCCCTCCTAGGTCAGACCTTTTAGAAACCTTGGATAGTAAGGTCTTATCTGAAGGAGCCACTAGTGTAGACCCATTAGATGCAGTTGTTGTTGAAGATGGATCTGATGGGGAAGATTCTAAGAAGGACAGTGATGAGATCCCATTAGAAAATCACATCAAGACTAATGAGGAAGGTGGAAGTTCTTGGGATAGGAGTAAGGAGATGAAAAGGACTGTAAAAGGAAAGAAAGTTCATTACACACAGACCATAGTTGTGAACTCTAATGCTTGTGAACAGTGTTCTTGCAGGAAATCTCAAGAGTATAAGCCCCAAAAACATGATAATAAGAGGGGAAATCAAAGGAACTGGAATAACCAGTGGGCACTAAGGCAAGGAGTTAATCTGCAAAAGATTAACAGACCAAAACCTTGCTTTATTTGTGGCAAACTGAATCATCTTGCCAAATACTGTTTCTTCAATCCTATTAACCAAAAGAGAAGTTTTCAAAGAAGTTATCAAAAACCTTCTGGCTATAGGAAACCTACAAGAACAAATGTGGCTAAGAAACAAGCTGAACCAAAAAGCCACATGAAGAAAAAGCCTGAAAAGGAATGTGTTACAATGTGGGTTACAAAAGGCACTAAAAATAATACTGCTGCTAGCAGTGTTAGTACTGCTAACACTGTTAGTACTTCTTCAAGAGTTAGTGATGCTAGCAGTGTTAATACTGCTAGTAATTCTTCAAAAGTTAGTGCTGCTAGCAGTGTTAGTACTGCTAACACTGTTAGTACTTCTTCAAAAGTTAGTGCTGCTAGCAGTGTTAATACTGCTAGAAATTCTTCAAAAGTTAGTGCTGTTAGCAGTATTAGTGCTGCTAACACTGTTGGTACTTCCTATTCAGATAATACTGCTGCTAGCAGTGTTAACTCTGTTAATACTGCTTCTAGCAGTGTTAACTCTGTTAATATTGCTAACTCTGTTAGTACTGCTGATACTGTTGCTAGTACTGATAGTGCTGCTAACGATACTGTTGCTCCCAGTGTTAGTACTGCTAGCACTGTTAGTACTTCTGAGGTTAATACTGCTTCTAGTGCTGCTACACCAATCATATTGACAAAGTACTCCAGTATTGCAGTACCTAAGGTTGAAAATCTCATCAAAACCAAGTGCAAGTACTTTGATGAGCAAGGGAGACCCAAGACCACTTCGGCTTGGGTTCCCAATAAAAACTAATTGATTTATCAGATGTGCAGGGCAACCACCAGCTCAAGGGGAAGAGCATCTGGCATGTTGATAGTGGTTGCTCCAGGCACATGACAGGTAACATGTCCTGCCTCAAGAATTTCAAAAGAATTGATGGAGGACATGTTGCTTTTGGGAATAATCTTGCAGGAGGTAAGATAAGTGGTAAAGGTGATGTGTAAGAAGGTAAGATGACATTTGAGGATTTGACAAATGGTGCAAAGTGCAAGTATAGTTACTACTGCCAGTGCAGAGTTACTACTGCTAATGCAGAGTTACTACTGCTAATGCAGAGTTACTACTGCTAGTGCAGAGTTTCTACTGCTAGTGCACAGTTAATACTGTCAATGAGTAGTTAATACTGCTTGTGTAGTTAATACTGCTCAGTAGTTAATACTGCTTAGCAGTTAATACTGCTTGTGTAGTTAATACTGCTCAGTAGTTAATACTGCTTAGCAGTTAATACTGCTTGTGTAGTTAATACTGCTCAGTCGTTAATACTGCTTATGTCGTTAATACTGCTTTTAAAAATCTAGGGCAAATACTGCTATAAATACCCCTGTTTGCCCGCCAAAGTTCATAACGACTCTTCGCATTAACTTCTTCTCTCTCTCGTTCTAACCCCTTTTCCCTAGAATCTTTGTGTTTTCTTTACAAATCCTCAGGAAGCACAACGATTATGGAGTTTGTCGACGAGCATAATGAGATTGCAATGCTTCAGAAGCCGAAGCAGGCCGAAGGATTTCATGAAATTGTGGATTTTCTCAAGTCCACTCATATTTCGTATGCCCTAACGGTGAATCCAACAATATACATCGAGCATCAGACGCAATTCTGGGCCAATGCCACCGTAGAATCCGAAGATGGGTATAAAGTCATTCAAACAAGGGTATGTGACAAACCCTTGAAAGTTTCAGAAGAACTCATTCGCATCACTCTTCGACTAGATGATGCCTCAGGTATATCTTCTATTCCCAATGAAGAACTCTTCTCAACTTTACAAAGAATGGGGTATGAAGGTCCCATTGGAGTCTTTAAATTCTACAAGTCAAAAATTTTTACTCAATGGAGATTCTTTGTTCATACCCTAATGCATTGTATTTCAAAGAAAACTACTGGATGGAGTGAGTTCAGCAGTACTATTGCTTATGCTCTAGTCTGCTTAGCCACTAACAGGAAGTTTAATTTTTCTCAAATGATTTTCAATGATCTTGTGGCAAACCTGGAATCCAAAAAGCGTTTCTATATGTATCCAAGGTTTGTTCAGGAAGTAATTACCAAGGAATTGACGGATATGCCTCAATTTGATGAGGTATATGTGCCAAAATCCCCTAAAGGGAAGGTTTTTTCAAATATGAAAAGACTTCCTAGGGACTCGGAAGGAGTTGACACACCATTGTTCTCTACAATGATGGTTGTGTCCCACACATTTGAAGGTATGGCATCAGGGTCAAGGCCCTCATTAGACACACCCGCTGATGACCAATCCCAACCTTCCATCTCAAAAGACATCCCTCAGTCCATTCTTGAACGACCCACTCCCACAATAACCAAAAGGTTTGAAAGAAGAAAGGTACACAAGGTTCCTTCCCTTGCTTTATCTCCTAAGAGCCCGAAGCCTTTAAGCCCTCTGTTGGAGCATTCTCCAATGGAGAATATCGAAAGGGAAACCACAGGGGTGTCTCCCAACCCCAAGAAGGTGCTCACTAAGGAGAAGGTTGAGCATGTGAGTCGCAAGGCTGCCACTACTTCTGCTAGCAAAGAGAAGGCCAGTGGTAAAATAACTAAGCCCTTCCTCACGGCAACTCAGGGTGATAAATCATCCAGAGGTCCCAGGTGCCAAGAAACCAAGGGGGTAGGTAGTGCTTTTGCTAGGCAAGAGACACCTGCTAAAACTTCCAATGATCCTTTAAGGGAGGTAAAAACTCCTAAACAGGGTGAGGATAGATATACGTACGAGGAATTGATGGAAACTATTGCAAATATCAACATTGAGGTCATGGATCAGAAAAAGGAAATTGATGAACTCAAGAAAGTGGTCCTCTATCAAAACTCACAGCTTGAGAAGCAAAGGAAGATGATCACTAAGTTGATGCACAGAAAGAAGAGAGCTCAGTTTGTCCTTAGGAGAAGAAACCCTACCAATGATTCTTCCAAAAAGGGGGAGTCAGACTCAGATCTAAACATGGAGGATGCAAACATTGAGGGGGAGTATAAGGTTGAGGGGGAGACTGAGGAGGCTGCAGATATTACAAAGGAAGCAGAAACAGAAACAGCAGCAGAAACCGTTACTGCTGCTGATACTACAAAGGAAGCAGAAACAGAAACAGCAGCAGAAACCGTTACTGCTGCTGATCTTACAAAGGAAGCAGAAACAGAACCAGCAGCAGAAACGGTTACTGCTGCTGAGGTTGCAAAAGAAGTAGAAACAGATAATGCTGCTGAAAAACAAAAGGCAGAAACAGCTGAAACCACTCCTGAAGCTGGTAAATCTTTCAAAAGAACAAAGAGGCCAAGAACAAAGTCAATAGCCTCAAAGAAGAAAGATATAAAGAAGCCAAGGGTGGATCCAACTGTAGAAGAAGCCCAGGAGGAAGCAGTAAAAGAGAAATCTGAACCAAAAGTTGCTGAAGAAGAAGTGGCAACTTCATCAGGTCAACCAAGCAATGTACCATCACAATCAAATGCTCAATGTGATGTGTATATAACTGTGGTTGATACTAATCCAATCCAAGCTGAACCAATATCTTCTATGGCTCCTGAAATCATCTTCTGGGACACATTGAAAGATGGAAGGAAGGAGTTCATCAGAATCAAAAGGGCAGATGGAAAGTTTGAAGTTTGTCCTACTTGTGGAAAACTTATCAGAACATGCTCTAGATCTGACCTGGAAGAGATGTTCAAGGTGGGAATGAGGCTATATGGAAACATGCTGACAGAGCAAGGTATGTCTATCACAAAGATGGTTCTTTAATACTTGTGCTTAATGTTCAAACCAGAAGCAGTTCAGCATTTGATGGCAAGGAATTTTCAAGTCATTACCAACTGGATGCTCATTGAGAATTGTGGAGTGTATGTCATCTCTCTTGACAATACATTTCATGAATATTATTTGGTGGATGTTGTATACAAGCACAGCATGAAAAAGTTGAAAGGAATGCTGCATGCTAAGTTGGTGAGTGACAAAGACTCTAAAATGGCAAGATACCTTGTAAAAAGGATTCTCAATCAAAGTCTGGGATTGGATCCAAGTTTATGCGTTGATGACTAGGTTTTGGAAGCATCATCTGAAGAACTTAACTTCTCATCCTGAAAAGTCAAGTTAGGGGGAGATTGTTGGGAACTGAAGATATGCTAAGTATGGTTAGTACTGCCAGAACAACATTACTACTGCCAGATCAAGTTAGTACTGCTAGTTCAATGTTAGTGCTGCCAGAACAAAGTTACTACTGCAAGTCAAGGTTACTACTGCTGGTACATGGTTAATATTGCTGGTATATTACTACTGCTGGAATATCATTAATACTGCTGAACAAAGTTAATACTGCTGGAGATTGTTAGTACTGCTCATGAAGAATGAAGGTTAATACTGCTGAGTTCGTTAAGATTGGGATGCGATACTTTTGGAGACAAAGAAGGAATTGATCAAGATATGTTTAACGAAGATTTAGAAGATCAAGTTACTTTTTGATAGTTATCTTGTAATTATTCTGTATATATATTTGTTGATAGATAGCTATTAATACATACATGAGAGACGAGTGAATATACGTGTGAAAAAGAATTCGACTGTGTTTTAGAGAGAATTAACCTCAAGGTGTAAGAACCCTATTTCTAGAGAAGTAGAAGTCGTCTTGTTGAGCCTGTTCAACAAGATTGAGGTTTGGTTGTAATCTTGTGAGTCGATTTAGGGAATACACAAAGTGGTGAATTTTCTGTTACATTGTTCTTGATTGTGAGAATTAAAGTTCTTTTCCGCAGATTCTTTAATTCTGAATTCTAAGTGTTAATTATCTTGTTAAGATTCGATCCTGACAAAATATGATAGAGAAGAGAATAAGTATGAGAAGAAAGAAGAGAATAGGTATGAGAAGAAAGAAGAAAAGGAAGAGAGAAGAAAAAGGAAGAGAGAAGAGAGAAGGATCTATGTTTCAAGTGTGGGAAACCTGGTCATTTTTGCAAGGGATTGCAGAGTGAAAGTGGTTAAAGACTATGAGTATTATGCAAAGAAAGCTCAGTTGGCTAACACAAAAGACAGTGGGATTGCACTTCTGGTAGAACAAGAGAATTGGCTGTATTATTCATCTAATGAAGAGGATTGCATTCATTTCTCACAAATGCAAAGTTATATGGCTAAGATGAGTAATGAAAAAGATTCTGACTATGAAGATGCAGGTTCTGAATCTTCTGTTGAGGTACATTCTGCTCTTGAAATAGATTTAATGACTCAAATTGGTAATATGAATTCTGAATTTGTTAATCTGAGAAAACAAATTAAAGGTGAGAGGATTCTGGTTAACAAATTCAGAACAGAAAAAGAAATATTTAAAGTTAGATTTGAGGAAACAGAGGTTGAGAAACAAGAAGTCAGAAAAGAGAATTCTGATCTTTTGAAAAAGATTTCTTAATTAAAAGTTGCATTTTCAGAAGTAAAAGATGAAAAAGTTGATTTACAAATTAAAGTAGATATGCTACTTGATGAAAGAAAGAATTTATACACCAAAATCAAAGAGTTAGAGGATCTTAATCTGAAAAGAGGTCAAACTCAACAAACTTTGAGTCTTCTCACAAGCAATGTAAAACACACAAGGTTTTACAATCCAAAAATGGGATTAGGTTTGGAAGAAAACTCTATTTTGAAAAAGGCTCCAATAAATCTTTATGATTTTGTGGAACTAAAAGGTCCCAAACCAGAAATTCCAGACTTAGTTGAAGTTTTTGTGAGACCAGCAAGCTCAATAACAAGTTCTGACAGTTTACAGAAACCAAAAATTGAAAAAGTAAAAACTTCTGAATCAAAAGCTGAAAAGTCAGAAAATTCAGAAATAGAGGTCAAGAGAGAAATTTCAAAACCTACTGAAGAAGAAAAGCCAAGATATAATACTGCTAAATTCAAATATGATTCTCTGAATGTTAGTTACAAAGATAAACAACAAAGTTTTTCCTATACTGACATTGAGAATATATTTGAAGCATGCAAGGTTTCTGAAAACAAAGAGAATTCTAAAACAGTTAGTCAGAATTCTGATTCCTCTAATCATAATTCTGAGTCTGTTAGTCAGAATTCTGAGTCTATTGGCCAGAATTCTGAAACTTGTAGTCAGAACTCTGAATCAACTGAAAATTCTGAGTCTAATTCAGAAAGCTTTTCAGAACTTGAGAAGAGGTTTAAACTTGTCAATCAAGAGCTTGAAGAACTCGGAAAAAGTTTTGATGAGCTTGAAAATGATTTATGTGATGTTGATTTTAAACTTGAAGAAATTTTAAAGGAAAACAAAACTTATGTTCAGAAAATAACAGAGCTTGAGAAATTAAAGATTGAGTATGATCTTTTTAAGATTAAATCATTAGAAGAAAATAAGAAATTCTTTGATGAATCAAGTATATTTGAACATGGTGAATCATCTGGATCATCTACCAATTCTGAAAAGTTGAATGTTTCAAAAAAGAAAGAAAGCAAAAGGAAAGATGATCTGAAAAAGATCTCTGAGAAGATTGGATTGAATACTACTTCTAAACCAAATGTCAATGGTTCTTGTATTGAATGCAAATGTAATCTGAATAGTATGGATAAAAATAAAAATTCTTCTCATTCAGATTTGTTGTTTCATGCAAGTAGACATCTGAAATGTGTTCAATGTGGTAGCCATTCATTTCAATTCTCTCAGAAAAGTTAAAATTCTAAATCATCTTTTAAAACATCTTATAAAACTAAAAAAAATCAGAATTCAGAAAAGATGACTGAAAAGGTTTCTCAATCCAAGTCAAAAGAGAAGAAGACTGAAAACATTTCTCAGTTAAAAACAAAAGAGAAAAGGACTGAAAATATGTTTAAATCCAAGTCCAAAGGAAAGAAAACAGAAAATGTTCTGATTTCATAAAAGTACAAAGAATGTGGTGCTTAAAAGAAGATTTTGAATGGAAAGTTAAAGGAACTTTTGTTAAATCTGTGAATGAAGCTAACAAAGAAGGACCCATTCCAGTATGGGTACCTAAGTCTAACTAAACTGTTTTTGCAGGGCTGTCATGTGTGGTTTTTAGACTCTGGAGCATCAAGACACATGACAGGTCATAAGTCTTCTCTGATAAATTTCACAGAAAAGGCTGGAGGAGCAGTTAACTTTGGTAATAACAGTAAAGGACAAGTTAGAGGCTATGGGGATTTACCAAAGGGAGATTTGACTATTCAGAAAGTTTTCTATGTGGAAGGATTACAACACAATCTGTTCAGTATAAGTCAGTTTCTGGATAGTTTTTGTCAGGTCAAGTTCAGCATAACAGGTTGCTTAATTTTTATTGAGAATGACATAAAAGTGTTATGGGCAAAAAGACACATGGACTTATTTGTGGTTAATTTTTCAAAGATTGAAGCTTTAACTCCAGTATGTCTACTATCAAATGCAATTGAAAATGAATGTTGGTTATGGCACAGAAGATGTTCTCACTTGAACTTCAAGGAATTAAGCAATCTTGTTAGCAAACATTTGGTTAAAGGATTACCAAAGATCAAGTTTGAAAAGGAATCATTGTGTTCAGCATGTGAGATGGGCAAGATGAAGAAAAGTTCTCATAAGTTGAAAATGGACTCTTCATGCATGTCACCATTAGAGATGATATACACTGATTTATGTGGTCCAATGGCAGTTCAGTCAATGGGTGGGAAGAAATATATGCTTGTCATTGTTGATGAGTATTCAAGATATACATGGGTTGAATTCTTAAGAGCAAAATCTGAGGCTGCAGAAATATTAATCAATTTCATCAAAAGAATTCAAGTCTTATTGCAACTTCCAGTTCAGAAGATAAAGAGTGACAATGGAACAGAATTCAGAAATGAGACTCTTCAGAACTTTCTACAAAGCTTTGGGATTTCTCATAATTTTTCTGATGTCAGAACTCCTCAACAAAATGGTGTTGTTGAAAGAAAGAACAGAACTCTAGTTGAAGCTGCAAGAACCATGTTGGCCTATTCAAATCTTCCAACCTTCCTATGGGCTGAAGCAATTGCTACTGCTTGTTTTACACAGAACAGAACTTTGATTAATAAAAGATTAGATAAAACTGCTTATGAACTGATTAATAAGAGAAAACCACTGATTAAATTCTTTCATGTTTTTGGATGCAGATGCTATGTTCTCAAGGATAGAGAAAGTATTGGTAAATTTGACAAAAAGGCAGATGAATGATATTTTGTTGGTTATTCACTAACTTCCAAAGCATTCAGAATCTACAATAGAAGAACCACGAGGATAATGGAAAGCATCAATGTTACATTTGATGAGTCAAGATTAAAGACTTCTGAACAAAACAGTTCAAGACTCAATCAGGCTAAGACAAATAAAATGACTTCTGAATCAAATTCAAATCCTAATGGTTCAGAACTCAATATATTGTTTAAGGATGCATTTCTGGAACTAACTTCTGAATCTTATGCAGATTTTGAAAATCCTAAAATGGTTCAAGAAATGAAAAAGGGAGGTTCATAGGTTCAAACAACTGTAATTTCTGATTCTGGTCCATCTGAGGATTGTCCAATTTTAGTAAATACAAGTGATTTTTTCTGAGTCTGGTACTCAGAATTCTAAACAAGGTACTCAGAACTCTGAACAAGGTACTCAGAATTCTGACTCTACTACTCAGAATCCAGACTTAAATGTCACACCTCAGCAGAATAGTTCAGAATTACATGCTGTTACATATGAGAATGATACAAACAACAATCTATCAGATATTGATGTGCTTCCAAGTTCAAACAAATGGACAAAAGACCATCCTATTCATCAAGTGATATGAGATCCATCAGTGGGAGTTCAGACAAGATCAGCAACTGCAAATGAAGCAATGTTTGCAGGATTTCTAAGTATGATGGAACCTAAGAAAGCCACTGAAGCACTAGAGGATCCAGACTGGATTTTAGCAATGCAAGATGAATTGCTACAGTTTGAAAGAAACAAAGTCTGGAGACTCATTCCAAAACCTGAAGGAAAATCAATTATTGGAACAAAATGGGTGTTCAGAAACAAGAAAGATGAGTCAGGTGTTGTAGTCAGAAATAAGGCTAGATTGGTTGCTAAGGGATATTCACCACAAGAAGGAATTGATTATGATGAGACATTTGCACCAGTTTCCAGAATTGAAGCAATCAGAATATTTTTGGCATATGCTGCACATAAGAACTTCAAAGTATACCAAATGGATGTTAAATCAGCATTTTTGAATGGTATACTAAATGAAGAAGTTTATGTCTATCAACCTGAAGGGTTTGTTGATCCTGAGTTTCCAGATCATGTATATGTTTTAGATAAAGCATTGTATGGTCTGACACAAGCACCAAGAGCCTGGTATGACACTCTAACTCGATACTTATTAGAAAATGGCTTCAAGAAAGGTTAAATTGATACTACCTTATTTTTAAAGAAAGAAGGTGATGATTTAATTCTGATTCAGATATATGTAGATGATATAATAATTGGTTCTACAAATGCAGAACTTTGTGATGAATTCTCAAAAATCATGAAATCTAAATTTGAGATGAGCATGATGGGAGAATTGAATTTTTTGCTTGGTCTTCAAGTAAAACAATTACCAAATGAAATTTTTATAAATCAAGGAAAATATGTAAAAGATATTCTGAAAAAGTTTAAGATGTCTGATTGTGCTGCTATGAGAACACCAATGGCTACAAATGTCAAGTTAGATGCTGATCTCTCTGGAGTTTCAGTAGATAACAAGGTTTATAGGGGCATGATTGGTTCTTTACTTTATCTAACTGCTAGTAGGCCATATATCATGTTTGTTACATGTTTCTGTGCTAGATTTCAATCAAATCCAAAAGAATCTCATTTGCTAGCTGTTAAAAGGATCTTAAGATATCTCAAAGGTTCACCTGATTTGGGCCTTTGGTATCTAAAAGAAACTGATTTCAAATTAACTGCCTTTATTAATGTTGATCATATAGGAAGCAGATTGGACAGGAAAAGTACTTCTGGTGCTTGTCACTTTTTGGGAGATAAGATAGTGAGTTGGGCTTCAAAGAAGCACAATTGTGTATCCACATCAACTGCTGAGGCAGAATATGTAGTTGCTGCTGCTTGTTGTTCTCAAGCTATGTGGATGAAAATACAACTCATGGACTATGGCTATCAGCTTAACAAGATTCCAATTTACTGTGACTCAGCAAGTGCAATTGCCATCACTCAGAATCCTGTTCAACACTTAAAGACCAAACATATTGATGTAAGGTATCATTTTATTAAAGATTATGTGGAAAAGGGAACTATAGAAATGCACTTTGTGCACACAAAGTATCAATTGACTAACATGTTCACAAAGCCTCTTGATCACAAAAGGTTTACTTTTCTCATATGTAAAATAGGAATGCTTAATTTGACTGATTGGGTATCTTTTTTATTTTCAGAAATAAAATTTTCCAAGTAAGATCTTCTTAGTAGTGTACTCAGAATTTTGACTCTCTTACTCAGATGTTCTGAGTCTTGAGTTCAGAACTTCTGAATCAATACTTCAGAAATCTGACTTAATGTTTTTTTTCTTCTGAATAGGTTACTCAGATCTTCTGACTGTACCTTTCATAACTCATTTATGAAATTTACAAGTGTTTCAATTTGTTATTAAGTTCTTTATGTTTCAATTTTTTTTCATATTCCTTATGTCTAATATGTGTTTGAGTATATGCTTAAGTCAAGGGGGAGCATTAATATCTTTCAGAAATCATTCTGATATGTTTACAAGGTTAGTATTCTTTTCTAATCTCAAATCATTTTAAGAAGGACAAGCTTTTAATGATAATTTTTTTTAAATACGTGTTCAAACAACTTTTGAATACTTAAAAAGGCTTTCAAGAGTCATAAGTTAGAGATTGGGATATAATGATGATTTAAGGAAATGCAGAGGAAGGATATGCAAATATTGAACACCAACAGAGTGTAGTGAGGTTAGTAATGTCTTCTAGACCTATTTCTTTGGAGAGGATCGTACCTGAGAGTGAATATCTGGATTTAGTAGAAGATAACTGTGTCTTAGTGCTTGATGAAACCAATTTCAAGGAAGAACATAGGATTATTATAGAATTGTTGAAGTATCATCCTTTCAAAAAGTGGTTCACTCTGAAGAAGACTGTACCAATACAGTATATTCAGCAATGGTGGAAGAATTTGGAATTACAAGGAATTAAATTTGTGTCAAATGTAGGGGGAGTTTCACTGACTTTGACTGTTAGTTTCTTAAGAATCATGTTGAGATTGCCAGAGAAAGATGATTTGGAGGGGAGATTAGACTTTGAGGATTCACCTGTAACAGAAGAGATGACAGCGGAATTTAAGAGATTGGAATATAATGATGATTTAAGGGATCTTAGCTCTTTCAGAAGAAACAAACTACCACCAATCTGGGCATGTTTCTTCACCATTGTTAATAAGTGTTTATCTGGGAAGCACAGTTCTCTAGATCAGGGATCAAGATAAATTATGCAAATCTTTCATGGGTTAGTGAAGAATAAGCATTATGATTATGCTTCAATTTTATGGGAAGAAATGAAGAACACTTTTGAAAGAAATCAGAAAGCATTAGAAGGAAAAACAAGAGACAATCCTTTAACATATATACCTTATCAGAGGTATTGGCAGATGGTGATCTGGTATGCAATGAGACAAGATTCAAACATTCCAAGAAGAGCAAATGAGGAACATGGTCCAATTTTCTATATGGGTAAAATGATCTCATCTCTTAAACTTGAGAATTTTCCTAATCACAGGCCATTGCCAAGATCACTTAGGTCTTACATTCCAGAGAAGAGTGAGATTTTAAAAGCTTATTGCACCTCTATGGGACTTGTACAACCTCAGGTCTCTACCCATGAGGACAACCCTGAGAGGAGCGGTGAGGGGTCTAGTGCAAATAGAGAGGGGGAGAATGTTCAGGTGGGAGAACATTCTGAGAGAATTGAGAGGCAAAATTCTAAGAGCTTGGTTAGAAGTGAGCCTGAAAAACAGACAGAGAGAGGTGAGGATGATAGAATGTCACCAGAATTAGAAAACAGAGATAATTCTGAACCAGCTGATCTAATCCGGGCAACCACATCTAATATTGGTTCACAACCCTTGGTGACCAATATTGAAGAAAACATCATTGAGCCCATGGTGGAACTTGAACAATCCAATCCCATCCACTCAGAAGCATTTCAACATGCTACTGTTTCATTTCAAACAGGGGAACCATTGCCTACTCATTTGGAGCTTGGTAATCAATCCCAAAATATTATTCAACACATTGAGTCAGGATTGCACAGTAACATCCTATTTGGGCCTGAATTTTCATTTCACACAAGCACATCACAGGAATTTCGTATTCCTGTATCAACATCCATAGACTTATCTAATACTGGTGGTCAAGGATTGGATGGAAGCCCTGGGGAGGTGAACATTTTAAAAGCTTCCTTACACAGTGCATCTGTTGTACATGGTGACTCTGTGACACCTACAGGCCATGTGTTCAATGAACACATGAAAACTGGTTCATCTGTTGATCCAGGATTAACGTTAGAACCTTCTGAATTTGAAAAGATTCAGAAACAAAATGATCATTTGGGTGAGAAGGTTTAGAAATTGGAAAACTCAGTAACTTCTTTAAAAGATGAAGTCAAAAATCTCAGAACAACATTGGAGAGCAAAGTCAAGTCTGTTGAAGAAAAAGTTGATGAGGTCAAAGGATCTTTGGAATCTCACAAAAATGAGATCAAAGATGGGTTATCATATTTTCAAAAGGAGCTTCTGAAAATTATGGATGATATGAAGTCTTCTCTGCTTCAAGCATTCAGTTCAAATCTGGCTAGTGTATCAAGGCCTTTACAAATAATGCCTTTGTCTGTAGCAGTGCCAGAAACTGAATCAACTCAGTCATTGAAAAGGAAGTTTGATGATAATGATTCTCATGATCATCAAAAGGGGGAGAAACGACATAAGCAAAGTGCTGAGTTGATAGTTGTTCAAGATTCTAGTTCTGAGGATATGGATTCAGAAGAAGTGTTGGTTGAAAATACTTCTGAAGTAGTTGTTGATAAAGTCTTGGAAATACTTCTGAATTGGAGTTGAATATTTCTGAAGCTGATGTGGCTGTGGCTATGAGTACTGAAATGATTATGTCAGATAAAGTGGAAATGGTGAATACTTCTGAAGCTGAAATGATTACAGTTTCTGAAATGGATGTGCTGGTAAATTCTGAAACAGATATGGCAGACACTTTCATGGTGAATACATCTGTAGAAGAATTAGCAAATAATTCTGAAATGAATGGAATGAATACATGTTCAGATATTGTTCCTTATACTGGAGGTGATATTATTTCTGAGTTTGAAGAAAGAAGGATGAACGATATTTTGATAAGGAGAATGCACAGTGAGTTGGTAAGGATTCTTAATGTTCAGAATGTTCAAAGATGTATCAGAATGGTGAGACCAATTGATATGATGGGAGAAGAAGACTACTCAGTGGGATATTCAGTTAGATTTCAAAATGAGTTTATGTTGCATTTTCTGGATGAGTTGAATGTTCTTGATGGAGAGTATGATAGAGTTGAAAATTACTTCATGCCTATGGAATATGTGTACAGAAGACCGATTGTTATTCCAAGAATCGAATTGCCTATATTGGAGGAACCTCTATGTGATTTCATCATTGAACATAGTGATAATCCACTTGCCAGGAATTACTTTCATGATATCTTTCCAGAAGAAAATTATGAACACCTTTATTGAAAAGAAGATGAGCATGTTGATGTTGAGAATTTCATTGATGGGTTCATGGATGAGAGAATTCAGATGGTATATGTAGAACCTTCCAACAGATTGAGAAAACCAGATGAAAGGTTACTTGTTCAGAAAATGATTGAGAAGGTGTTAGAATTCCAAACAGAAGAGTTTGATGGTCTGAAGTATATAAGTATGGAAGTTCTGAAGGAAGGAAACTTGAAAGTAAATCTGACTAGTTTTGAATTTCATAGACTGTTCCTTGATGATCAGATCTTTCTTGTGAAGTTCTTTGCAAGCACAGAAGAAACTTGGATGGAAATTGAATGCAGAAGGATTTTGGGCATCTATGTGAGAAATATGCAAGTATATGATTTCCAGCTTGCCATTGAATCAGGAAAGGATAATTGCAATCTGAGTTGTCCAAATAGAAATCCAATACATGAAAGTTGTGTTCGTGGGTTTATAAATGTAGGAATGGAGAATGCAGGTTTCTTTTACTTAGCTTCTGGTGAATCAATGTTCTTCAAACTGAATGATTTGGTAAAGTATAGTGATGCTACTCTACATTGGTTGTTGGAAGAGATGGAGGTAATTGCTGAAGGTGAGAAAGCAATTCTGAGGGATAAATGTATAAGGCATATCAAAGAAAGGTTGGATCTCAGAACAAGAATCAAAGAGTGCAGTGATTGTATTCTTTCAGAAGAAAATCCAAAGAAACTACTTCACATTGACTTTGTATTCCCTTCAGAATACCAAGTGAATGGTGTTTATTCTGATGAGGTTGAAGAAGTTATTCTAGAAGAATTGTCAACACAAGAAGATGTTCAGATGCAAGATGCTGAACAAGCAGAACAATCTGAAGTCAATGAAAAAGAAGTGACAGTTGATCTGAATGGTTTATTTCTGGAATATGATTTACCAAACTTCTTTCAACCAAGAGAAGTGGATTTTCTGAGTGTATATCATGATAAGCCAGAGTTCTCTCAATGGCTTCGTGCTGAATTATCAAGAGTTGTGGGAAAGAAAAAGAAGTCTGTATATTCTGATTTCATGATCACTGGAATCAGAGAATTATGTGTCAAGCAATTCAAGAAACATGAATACTATGGGTTTGAGGTTCTGAGAGAGGATGGAAAAGTCTACTACTTCACTGAAGCTGATTTTGATAAGATCTCAGTATCTGATTTCTACAGATTGTATTGTCTTTTGGAGAATAAAGATTGTAGCAAGTACAAAAAGGAAAGAGAAGCATTGGCAAAAGTGAGAGAGGCTATGTTTTACATTCTGAGATGGTATGCCTATACAGATTTTCAAATTGCTCTATATGTGCATAGACCATGTGTCTATTTGTCCAAGCCAAACAATGATCATGAGCAACTAAATATTTTAAAGACAGGATATGTTTGTAAACTGCCAGAGTTGGGAGTTGTACTGAAAAACAAACAAACCCAAAAGATTTTCTTCAGAGCAAGTGAAGCCGCCAAGTACTGCTCTGGAACTCTCAGATTTATCAAGAACAGTTTGAAGAAAAAGATACAAAAAGGAGTTCAAGTTGAAAAGACAGAAGAAGTAATTGAAATGATTTATAGAAGACTTGCTTTGAGAAATGTAATTCTTCTAAAGATTGTACCTGCTTTAAAGGAATTCAACGTTGACAAATACAAGCTTGTTTGATAAAATGGGGAGATTGTTAGAACTGAAGTTTATCAAAAAGCCTAAGTGTTGATATCTGAACTGAAGACTCAGAATTCTGAGTAGGAGACTTAGAAGTTCTGATTGAGAAGTCTAGCAAAGATTACTAAGTGTGAAGTCTGAACAGAAGGCTCAAAGTTCTGAGTAAGAGACTCAGAAGTTCTGAAGATGAAGTTGAAGAAAATGTCCAAGTGATCAAGTGTATGTTCTGAAGTGCTTAATCAGAAGGATGTTCAGAAGTTCTGAACATGTTGTTCATAACTTATGTCTTAGGACATTTTCAGTTATATTCTGTTACTAATTAGAACACGTGTAATTGTTCTATTGGTTTGTCATATATATGTACTGTAGCTTTAGCTTTTCTTTATAGTATGTATAGGAGTTAGCAACTGTAAGCTAACTAACTTTTCATATCACTTTGTATTCACTTTGTAATCTTTGAGAGACTTTCTCTCTAGATCTAGAATCTGTTCTTAATCGAATACAAAGCTTTTGGATCCAATTCTCTATTATTTTACTGTTTGATTAATTGATTGTAAGATAGAATCCTGATTTCTACAGTTGCTGTTTTTCATTGGAGTAACAACAGTTTCAGCCTTAGCAACCCTTTCCTTTAGAATTTATGCCGCCATGGCGGACGGATTAGTCTTTAGTCTAGCAATCTCAGTTTTAAACGAAGTTCTTTCAGACTCAGATAATGACTCGATTTTATTTTGTTCAAACTCTTGAAGGGTAGATAAAAGTATGGTTCGTTCGAAATCAAAAGATGCCTTGTCCCTTTCAATTGATTCTTCGAGTTGGAAAATGATGTTTTCCAATATCAGAGGTGGAACATATTGTTTAAACTCTGATGGATCATGAGACCCCACATCTGTTGTTTCCTTAACTGGAACCGGAGTTTCTGTGGCTTTGGCCAGCGAGCAGATGTCGAAATAAAAATTTAAAAGATAAGGTGTTTTATTTTTCAAATACGAGGCATTAAGCTTTTCATAAACAAACGGAACTTGTACATTAATGTTTTTTCGAGGTTGTTCTTCTTCTTTATATTAGAAGTGACATCTTCTTGCTTGTCCCCTACTTTTGGTAGTGGAATACGAGTTTGTCTTTTGGTGGTTTCTTTTTCCTCATCCTCCAGAGACAATTTGGTCCATTTTATCTTGTACTCCGGATAGCTTTTATCGAGTCCCAAAAAGTTAAATTCATAAAGGGTGGGGACTCTTGATAAAATTTTCTTTAGGTAACACGGATTCTCATATCCGGGTCCCCAAAGGGCGTTATTATTTTTGAAATCCTTCAGTTTGTTCAAATGGATCGTTTGGTCCGATTGACCTCGCTTGTATATTTTGGACTAAATATCCTTAAGCTTGTTAGTCAAATTATCACTTTCTTTTTGAACGGTTGTTCGAAGATTGACAATCTTATTATACTTATCCTGAGACGCGTTGAGCTTTTTAGTGATTTCAGATAACTGAGTCTCTAAGGATTATGTCCTTTTAGAAATGGTTGTACATTTGGTTTTATAGTTTTTTATTATGCACTTATGTACAACCTTTTCTATCGCTAGTTTGCCTATGGTGTCATATTTCAGTTTGACATCGGCTTCTAGGTCAGTTATTTGGGCATCTTTGGTTTTAACCGTATGTTTAAAAGAATCTAAGGTACGCACCATAACTTGCATCTGATCGATAAGTTTATCATGAGTGGAACACATACCTGACATTCAGCTTTCTCATTGGGCTTGTTCAGAGATTCATCTTTGGATTCAGAATCTTCTGGTTGAGTTCCAGTATTACACATGTATGCTTCAGCATCTTCCTCTTCATCCTCGGTAAGAACGAGCCAGTGATCGTCTTCGGCCATCAAAGCTTTTCTTGCTTCTTTCTGCCAATCCAAAAGCATCTTGTTCTTGTAGTACTCAGCATTCCGTACTACAGGTTTCTGGCAGTCTCTTGCGAAATGGCCTAGTCTTCCGCAATTGTTACATTTGACCGGTTCGTCTTCTTCCTTCTCTTCAGACTTTCCCTCAGACTTCTTCCCATCATCATTCTTCTTTCTTCCTTCATCGATCTTCCTCTTACCTTCATACTTGTCTTTGTAGTCATGTCTCTTTGTGTTGGTGGAGTACCTCTAGTTGTTGTTGGAAGATTTCTTGAAGATCTTCTTCTTGGCGTACTCCATTGATAGTAATGCGACCGATTTCTTGATGCCATCAAGTTCGGGATCGGAGTCACTTTCAGCTTCATCGTGCTTATGTTCGGTCTCACTCTGAGCTTCTTCTCGATAAGAACTGCGTTGGACATGTTTGTCCCTCTTGTGAGAAATAAGAGCTAAAGGGTCTTCTTTTTGTTTCTCACTAGGTTTCTGATCTCCCATCAGTTCCAGAACCTCATCTTCATCTTGGAGAAGAATCACGTACAGTTCGTGCAGGGGAACGTTCCCTAGGATGTGATTGTGACGAACGTGAGACACAAACCTCTTCCACTCTGGCTGAAGATTATTCATAAACTTTATGTTATTCTCCGTGTTTGTCTTAGCGATATTTTTCTTCTAGAGGTCGTTGATGAGAGTGCAAAATTGTTCATACTTTTCCGTCAGTATCTCTCCTCTCCTGCCCTTGAAAGAGTCATACCTAGTAAGGCAGTTGGTCACCTTCAGTTGATTTCCAACACGACTGCCTTGCATGATTTTTGCCAGTTGGTCCCACATCCCTTTAGCAATGTTCTTGTGACTGTCAATGCTGCAGTAGATATTGTTATGAAGGCTGTAGATCATATACGTCTTCGTTAGTCTGTCGCCGTCCACTATTCTCTTCTCTTCATCAGTCATTGCACTATAGGGTTTGGGAACTCTTTGGCCTGGAGGTCCACTAGTTTGTTTTGGAACGTCCATCATTGGTGTTGCAGTTGGTCCGTCAGTCAACAATCGTAGGATCTCGTGGTAGAGAGACTTGGATTCAATGAATTACAGAAACCGATCTCTCCATAGGTTGTACTCTCCTCTTTATAGGATCGGAGGTTTCAGGTCTGATTCTATGGCTAGCACGTCTTGGGTGTTCATGGTTAAGGCACTTGAGTGATCGAAAAACGAATAAAGTGATCCAAAGGTAAAAGTGAGTACTAACGCGAAAAACTACGAGGAGTGATCGACCTAACGCAACACTAAGTTTGAACTAGGTGGATTCGAAAAACTCACGAAAGAGACTGAAAGTAGCAGAGAACTAACACACAGAAAGAAAAATTAAAGAAGGAAATAACAGTTTAAGCAAAACCACAAAGATCCGGTGCAGGTTGATCCGAAACCCGGTAGTAGGATTCGCGTGAGTCCGGAACCCGATATAGAACCCGGGAGACTCCGAAACCCGGTATTAAACTCGGGAGAAGCCGGAACCCAGACAAAAAGCCGGGAGCTAAGGTCCGGACCCAGAATCTATCTGGGAACCGATACGGAAATCGAAAGGGGACCCGAAGTTGGTACGGGACCCGGAAGGGCAATCCGGTAACGGAACCGGGAAATACACTGATCCGGAAGATCTGAACCGGGAAATTTCAAGTCCCGGATTCAAGTGGGTCGGGAAACAAAGATGGGAAAACGTACCTGGGTATCTAATTGCACGAGTTGGAAGTGATTTCTTCGAAGAAAAACTTTCCTGTAAACAACTTTAACAAAACAAAACACCAAAGTAGCACGAAATCGGTAATATTTGCAAAAACATAGACTTAGAAACCCAAAACTCAAATTTACCAAATTGATGATAAAAAACTTATCGAATGGTTCCAAAAATCCGTGACAAACACTAGGAAAACAATACCAATAAAATCTTTAGCACCAATTTCGTTTTTAGATCAGAAATCACAGATTAAAGTTTTAAAGTTTTAAGAAAGAGTCGATAAACAAGAAACCTGGAATGACTCAAAATCAAAAGATTACCTTTTGATCGTTTGTCTTTCTGCTCTGATACCAATTGTGGATCCCAATATCAACTGCAATCAATGAAATCACCACAAAAGAATCAACACAATCAGTATGGAATTAGATTGAATGCAGAAATTGTAGAACACAATGTGTAGCCGTACAAAAGTAATTAGCAAAAGCAATTACGTCATTAAACCCTATTCCCATGCTGTCATCCACATTTATACCCCCTAAGGGATATTTACAAGATATAGCAGTAATGGTCCCTGAACTTCTATTCAACTAATAATTGAAACCTAACACGAATTTTTCTTCACCTAAGATTATCATCCTCCGAAGTTCGAATTCCTCAACAACAAAATATTAAATCATCAATATTCCAAGATTGAGATTCTAGACGTACTATATGAAATATCACATATAGTATATATTTGGGTGGTGGTTGGTATTTAGTAGAGGGAGTCCAACCCAAAGCCACTTCTAAACTATTTTTAATACAATATTGATTATATAAAAAAATTAATTGATTGTAATTACATAACGGGACGGGCGGGCCTATTCAAATTTCCTTTTTCATCGCCCGAGCGCCCGTTAACTTGAACGGTTCTACCCAAACCCGCCCGTATTTTCTAAAATGGTTGTCCAGGCCCGCTTTTCTAACGGGTTGGATGGGCTGGGTCTAGCGGGCCGTACCGCCCATGAACGCCTCTAATATGAACATGAAAATCCATAAACTTGTCGGAATTCGGGGGAAGGTCGTCGGAGAGGGAGGAGGTCGCCGGAGTAGGAGGACGTCGTCGGGAACTAGATGGTGAGGTGGATCGAGAGAGAGAGAGAGAGAGAGGGGGGGGAGCGGGTCGTCGAAGTTCGAGGGAGGAGGTTGCGGTATGTGGGGTGGCGAAGGAGGCTGCTAGCAGATGGCGGCGGCGCACGACGATCGTCGAATGGAGTAGTGGAGAAGCGCAGTGGTTCTCGGTCGCCGACGTAATGATGGCGATGGAGATGATGGTGCTGGTGGCCGAAATTTTGAGAGAGAGAGAGACAGAAATTTGAGGTAAATATGGAGATAATTAAGAATAGATTGTAACCATAATTAGATAAATTCAAATTATTTAATTAATTTAAAATACCTAAAAACTATTCCCAAACTACCCTTTTCCTGTTTTTTAATAAATTTAAATTCGAAAATTCCTCAACCATTGATCAAAAATTCGGATGGCCTAGATAGGTTTGTAAGTTTTTTTGGTTTAGAAAGTTTGCAAATGATTGTCTCTCTAACAAAATAACCTACCTATATATATACACACATATATTGAGGGAGCTTCTTTTGTAAACCAACCTTATCATGTGAATTATGTAAAACAATCTAGACCGTCCATTATCTTGATCGACGATTGAGAAATTTCCGGATTTAAATTTATTTAAAAAAAGGGAAAGGGTAGTTTGAGAACTAGAAATCAAATAAAATCATTGGATAATTACAAAAAAAACGGTCATTATTTTAATAAACGAATCCCATAATTTCGGATTTAATCTTTCTCTCTCTCTCTCACACACACACACGCATGCACACAATTTCCGATGCCTCCTTTCTCTTTCTCTCTCACAATTTTGCTGTCTCCTCTCTTTCTCTCACACACAAAATTTCGGCGGCACCGAGAACCACCATCACTATGTCGGCGATGGAGAACCACTATCACTACGACGGCGACCGAGAACCACCATCACTACACCGGTGATCGAGAACCACCGTGGTTCTCCACTACTCCCTCTCTAGCGACCTCCTCCCACTTGCGGTGACCTCCTCCCACTGGCGGTGACCGCCCCCCAATTATAGCGAGTTTCATAATCTGTTTTTTTTGGTAAATTGTGTCTTCGAAATTTTCAAATTTTTAAGTTTCATAAACTGTTTTTTCGAAAATTTCAACTTTCATAATATGTTTGTCGGATATTTAAGTTTCATATATCTTCTCCCATATGAAATAATCGTATATTTTCGAAGGTTCATATGTTTTTCTCTCATATGAACAATCAGTTTTCTTAATTTCATATATTTTCTTCTATGTGAATATTCAGATTTTTTCGAAATAATCATATACTTTCGAAGTTTCATATGTTTTTTCTCATATGAAACGTAAATTTTTTGAAAATTCATATGTTTTTCTCATATGAAACGTGAAAACTATGATACTCGCCGGAAATGGGGGAGGTCGCCTGAACGGGAGGAGGTTGCCGCCAGGACGTCGCCGGAAGTGGGAGGTCGCCGGAGAGAGAGAGAGAGAGATGAAGATAATTGAGAAAATTAAGGAAATTTGTTGTTGCTAATTAAAAACATGAATTATTCCTAAAATTACGAATTTAGGAAAAAAGACTCAAATACCCTTGGTTTACAAGTTCACACCATTATTTCGGTTTACAAAATAATGGGCCTATATATGTGTGTGTTTCTGTGTGTATGTGTGTGTGTGTTCATATATATATATATATATATATATATATATATATATATTTGTGTGTGTTCAGGTTCGAATGATAATAAGTAGGAATGGTGATTTGCCCTGACCCAGTAAGGAACCCGGTTCACCCGACCTAGACGGGGCCGGGGAATCCCTGCCAAAACGGGTCCAGTGGCCAGGGCTTGGATACTCTGTAGTCTGAAACCGGGTTGGGGTCGGGTGACATACTCCCTGACCGCCCAGTACCCGTTATATATAATATATTTTAGATTTAATATATTTAGTTTGTATCTTTATATATTTTACCAAAATCCAAATATCCCAAATTCCCAATTACTCCCCCCCCCCCCCCCCCCCCCCATCTAAATCAATAAATCCATCCCTACATGAGGACCATGACCACCGTCCAGTCCACACTCCACTGACCCTCCTTCGAATCACCACCCTGCAGAGTGTAGAACTGTAGACCCTCAACTCCTAGAGTTCTAATCTCATTCGCAATCGTCGCCCTCAAGTGCAGACCAAGACTCTATGTCCATGACGACCGCTACTGCATTGCAACACCAGTGCTCTCACTGCTCAACAACCGAACCTGAAACCAGGTCGGGGACCGGGTATTTGTTGGTCCCGAAGGCCTATACAAGTTTGTAGAAGGGGGGGGGGGGTTGAATACAAACACACAGATTTTACTTTTCTAAATTGTTTATTGATAAATCATTAACAATTTACAGCTTGTTGCGGAAACAAGATTAAGGATAAACCTAAATCTAAACAAGTTGGAACACTAAGGTTTCTTGCACTAAGAGAGATAAGGAAATTACTAATAATAACCTATCTTGAGATAAGAGATTTGAACTTGTCCAGAGTTAGCAAGTTACTTCAAATGAAGTGAGTTCATCTCTTTATATACTGCATGCATTTAATGCAAGTCAGTATACACTTTACACGTGTCATCAGCTGGTTGGTTGCATGTCATTGACCTTTGGTGACAACCTTAGTAGCCGCATGTATGAACAGTGTAGTGTTAGAATGGTTGTACGAATTCAGATAATCGGAGGTTCTTTTCTGACATTTCGTACGGAGTCGTGCAAGGGTGGTTAAGACAAAAGTACTTTGTACGGAGGACTTCATGACCAGCTTTCGTTGAATCAGAGCTTTATCATTTCTATTCAGCGAATGATAAAGTTCAGCGATAGCTGAAGTCTTGTACTTGATACTTCACGTTGAGTTGGACAAATCCGAGTCTTCGTTGATCCGCATCAGTTCATTAGGAGACTTGTCGCTGGTTCTTGATCTTGATCTTCGACTTCAGCGTAGAACCTATGTTGACGTGAAACTTGTCTTCAGGGATCATAAGTAAACAACTAACTTATCAGCGATCACCATAAGTACTGAACAGGCTCAGAGCATTATGGTGAACAGTGTTCGCTGAATGTTTAATTTAAAGAGCGAGAGTTCCTATCAGCGGTACTGTAAGATCTTAGTACTTATCAGCGATAGTGAAACTCTGATACATATTGTTTACTTACAATTTTCACTAAGTATATAAGAGAGGGTCATTATCAAATCACTGAGGGTTTGGATCAACAATCTCCCCCTATTTGATTATGACATAGCAACAAAGAAAATTGCTATTTAATGAAAACATAAGAATAAAAAGAACTCATAAAATATTTGTCCCTTTTACTGTTTTCTGGGATCTTTTCAGTACTGATGGAGTAAAGTACATTCGCTGAAATATTTCTTTAGAACTTTGAATCAGGTTACAATTTGAATATAGAAAGATTACAAGTACAAGCGAAATAAATTACAAGTACAGAAGGATAGCTGATACAATAGAGAATAAGGTGATTATATCAGCCTTCAAAGGGTTCTTCCTTAATGAGAAGTTCATCAAGGGTCTTGTCAGTGGGGATCATCCAGTCAGGGACCTTTACTCCTTGATTCTTTAACTTCAGAGCAGCTTCAAAAATCAAGGGCTTCAGGTGTCTAGCTTTGACGTCGTGTCTGACTTCACACCAGTGTACGAGATCTCTGAGTTGTTCGATTGGAGCGATGTGGAGCTCAGAGACACGTTGAAAGTGAGGATTTCCATCATAGTCTAAAAAAAAGGTTTTGTGGCAGAAACCCCCAATCTGGAGCCCACTATGTGGGCCCTACAAGTCCTCCCTTCTAGACTTGCACCGGAAAAGTGATCCTGTCTCCCCCTGGAATCGAACCCTTAAAGTCATGCCCAGGGCAGAGCGTTTACGGAACAGAGGTGGCCACTAGGCCAAAGACCTAGTGGTTTCCATCATAGTCTAAGAAGAATATACCATATGGATCACTTACCACTGTGCCAGGGATGAAAGTTTCTCCAGGTGGTAGGGAGGTGTCAAGCATTGAAAGATCAGCATCAGGGCCAAGAACATCAATGGGAACTCTTTTCAGCTTGGGATCTTTGATTGATCGTTGAGTAAGCTTGATGGCGTATTCTCTGTCTTTCTCTTCTGCTTCCTTTCTTTTAGCGATGAGGCGTTCAGCTCTGAGGTGTTCCTGGTATTCAGCTTTTGAAATTTTGAACTTTGGGTGAGCTGAAGGAAGTTGATCACGCTTCAGAATAATTCGCTGATCCTCGAATCGCTTTATCATTTCCTCTCTTCTCTTCTGATCCTCTTCACTTAGCGTTTGAGGAACTAAGGAATGTCTGTTTCTGTGCGAGAGAGGTTGTTCTTCTGGTTCATCAGTCTCAGAGATCAAATCTAAGACTGGGATTATTTCATCATCAGCAGCAGCTGGCTTTATTAGTGAAGTAGTAGAACCTTCAGCGACATCCTCAAACAGGGGAGAGGTCTAGCTGAAACACAGCGATCTTATAAATAAGAA
The DNA here is from genome assembly GCA_033807775.1 of Saussurea involucrata. Taxonomy (NCBI): domain Eukaryota; kingdom Viridiplantae; phylum Streptophyta; class Magnoliopsida; order Asterales; family Asteraceae; genus Saussurea; species Saussurea involucrata. The sequence goes on from CM066322.1 coordinate 100,187,430, forward strand.
CATGGGTAGAAGAACTTGGGTAGAAGGAGAAAGAGAAAAATGTTCAGGTGTAGGCTAGGGTAGTAGAACTTATAGAGGAGGGATGGAGTGAGATATGATTAGTGTACCTGACAAACCGGCTTTTCAAGCAAGATCGCCAGATTTTCATCTTCAGCGACGCCTTTTCCTTTGCCTTTCTCAGCGCCAGAGGCTGAGGACTTTGTCTTTGTCCGCTCCCCTGTTGGTTCATTTATTGAAATTCCCTTACGAGCTTTGATCCGTGGGGCAGGTTTGACGACAAAAAAATCATCGTCATCTTCGTCATCATCATCATCATTCCTTGGAGAGGAAGATGGTTCATTATCAGGGATGTCGATGTCTTCATCATCTTCTGCCTCGGATTCCTCAGCTTCGTCTTCGAGTTGCTCCCCCTCAGATACAGAGGCGAGCTTCTCGGTTCCCTCAGGTTTTTCATCTCCCTGAGGTCCAGCGTTAAGATCTTCATTCTTCTCTCCCCTGATAGATTCATCATGGGAAAGATCTTCAGCGCTCTTCTCCCCGGTATGTTCAACGCTCTTCTCCCCCTCTTTATCATGATTGGGGGAGGAATGGGTAGACTCAGCATTTGTATTTTCTCTGTCATCTTGGCCAGAGATTTTAATACAACCTTCAATCGCTGTTAATCTGTCTTCAAGGCCAGATATAGCAGGAGTGATCTTCTTCAGCTCTTTGCGATCCGCCGCTGTGAAAGTTTCCAATACAGGGGCAGGGGCAGGAGCAGGAGCCGAAGTATTTTCCTTATTGACCAACTTCTCGATCATCGTCTTCATAGAACCAACGTCGGTCTTTACAGAACCCAAGTCGGTCTTGACAGCTGACATATCCCCCTCGAGATGTTCAACCGATGTTTTCAGCTTTGTAACATCGCTGGACATGTTGGAAACTGCGGTTTTGAGGCTGGTGTAGTCAGTGTAGATGTCAGAGAGTACTTTGGCAAAATCGTTGAGCGTCTTATCAAGGCCCTTAATGTCATCTGTGGAAGCTTTCTTCTCCACCACCGTAGTCAGCTTTGTCAAATTCTCTCCAGCGGTTGTTACAGCTGTAGAGTTGTTGGAGAGTGTGGTGGTGAGACCAGTCAGCTTTGTTTCCACGGAATTCAGAGACTCGTTGATGTCTCCCAAATTAGGACCTGTAACAGATAAAAACTTGTGAACAGAGCAAAGCTCAGAAGTTTGGGGTTTAGTCACAGTATATAAGATTTTGTGTGTACCTGCAGGAGGGTTTACGAACTCGTCAAAATTGCGGGTTCTTGAATAATGTTCCATATCTTCCTCAAAAGTGCGGTGAGGTATGGTGATCTCTGCAGGTCCTGTCTTCATCATTCGTTGAGAAGCTTCAGCGGCTTCTGGAATGATGGCATCTCCAGTGTTCTTTGGAGGAGTGTCCAAGTGAGTGGAGGGAGAAGCGAAGGATAAGAATGGAATGCGGGTACTGAGTTCAGCGTTGGATTCGCTGAGAATCACTTCATCAGTCTTTTGAGAGACTGAAGGAGGTTGGGTAGGTTCCAAGTTTCTAACCTCAGCGTTTGGAGACGCTGAAGTCTGGATTGAAGGGATGGCTTGAATGGGTGTGGCAGAGCGTACCACAGAACTTTCCTTCAGCTCTGCAGAATGAGCTGAGGAGTCTTCAGCATGGGATTGCTGGGGTTGCTCCTTGGTTTTCTTGATCCTTTTGGAACCAAGATGGGTTGACGAGTGTTTCCTTTTCTTAGAAGGAGAGGGTTGTGTGACCGGGGTATCAGCGATGGGTATTGTCGCTGAAGGAGCCACAGAAGTCGAAGAATTAGGGTTAAGAAGAGAGAGAAGGGTAGAGAGACGTACCTCATTGTCGACAGGTTTGAAATCCAGTACCTTAGGGCCAACCTGAGAGAGTTTCAGGTCACCCTCTTGAGGATAGCTGTCCTTCAGGCCATATTGGAAGATGGCGCTGATGAATCGGGGGTAGGGAACCCATGCAGGTCTGTCAGCGGCAGAATCCACGCATTGCACTAAGTCATCATAGATTGCAGATGCCCAGTCAATGTGTAGACCTTTCAGCAGAGCATATCCCATAGCTTGCTGAGGTTGAGCGGCTTGATTAGAGGAGTCGGTCTTCGCTGTCATGCAGCTGATCAGATGGGCGAAGATGAAATTCATCTCGCTTGGCATTTTGGACTTCTTGATTATCGTCAGCTTCTTCTCGGGCTTCTTGTCCCTTCCAATTTCCCAGATGTAACCCATTGCGTCGAGGAAAGCAATGATGGCGTCTTTGTCAGCTTGCTTCTTATGGTCAGGGAATGGAACGAAAGGTTTTTCTTTGGTAGCGTTGGGAAAGTTCAGGGCTTTTCGAATTATAGCGGGGGTTATCTTTATTGTGCCATACTCAGTATCGCTGAGTATGCAGTCAATGGTTTTGGATGAATCTTTGGCGGAGGGTAGCTGAGTGTGTCTGGCAGAGTACCAGAACTGGGATAGCAGTAGCTGACTCGCAGGAGGTGAAATTGTCAGAGCTGTTGAAATGCAGCTATTCTTCAGAAATTCACAGCATCATCCAGATGTGTGACTTGCTTTCGAGGAGGAAACTCGAAAAGCGCAGAGAGGTTGTTTATCTTTGTCCAATCTAGTTGATCCAGCGTGAACTTAACCTGAGGGGCTTTGATGATTTCCACTTCCTCGGAGTCAGTGGAGATGGTCTCAGCGGTAACATTGATCTTTGAAGTTGCCATTTCTCTGTATTATCAGTTCAACCAAAGATGTTAACAAATAAGAATAATCTTAATATGGAAAGAATTTCCATTAAGATGGTTCGAATTTCGTCCATTTCATTCAGACATAAATGTCTTAATGAAGATTAGGGTTTTTCTTGTTTTTGAAAAACAAATTTTACACCCATAAAGTCTTGTATTCCAGTTTCTTTGAAGAAAAAGAATCTGGATACGAATGAAGAACAAGTTTAAGATTTAAATTTAAAACTTGAAGAACAACCATGAAATGGTTGTGTTCATAAAATCATGAAAGAAATGATTTCATTTTTAAAGAAGTTCTTTTGTTTGATCTTGTTTAAAACAACGATAAGATCAGAAACAAGTTATCTGCATTTGAGAAAATAAGAACATATTAACCTTGATGTTTTGATGAAGAAGATGATGAACAGTTCTTTGAAGATTGGAGAGCACAAATGCAACAGTAATTCTTTTCTTGCGGAGAAAGATTGATCGCGTAAAAGACAAATATAAACCAAGAAATTGTTTATATAGGGAGTTTAAGAGAGAGAAAACCTTGAGCGGGAAAAGGTTTTCATCATGACACGGACACGTGTTTGCATTTGATTGGAAGTTTGAACGAAACGTGCAAACGTGTGTCAGAAAGAAATCGTGCCTGGTGTTATCCGTTGCAATGACGTCACAACTGTCCTTTCATATTCTTTGGTTGTCTCTGAGGTTTTGAAAGCTCAGGGACTCTTTTGAAAATATGAAGCACTGAATAGAAATATCAGTGATGGTTTTAAGAACTTTCAAAGTATCGCTGTTAAGGAAGAGATATTCAGCGATGCATTTTTTTTTGAAATCTTGCATTTTCATGCGTTTGTCAGAGAGAGAAAATCATACCTTGATATCAGCTAACCAAGTTTATTCAGAGAGAAGATGATGAAATAGGTTATACGAATTGATTTTATCCAATCGCTGATCAATGTGAACCACTGAAGATTTTATCCTTCAAAGTTCAGCATTCCAAGCTCGCTGATGAGAAAGTTGAATCTTGTCTCATCAAGAGGTTTGGTAAATAAATCATCTAACTGATAATCAGTTGGGATAAAATGAAGTTCAATATCACCATTCATCATATGATCTCTGATAAAATGATATCTGATTTCTATGTGTTTCGTCTTTGAGTGTAGCACTGGATTGTTTGCTATAGCGATGGCACTAGTGCTGTCGCAATAGATTGGAATTTTGGAGAGCTGAAGATCATAGTCTAGTAGCTGATTTCTCATCCACAAGACCTGAGAACAACAGCTTCCAGCAGCTACATATTCAGCTTCAGCTGTGGAAGTGGACACTGAGTTTTGCTTCTTACTTGTCCAACTTACCAGCTTTCCACCCAGGAGCTGACATCCTCCTGTGGTGCTTTTCCTATCCATTTTGCAACCTGCAAAATCACTATCTGAATAGGCGGTTAGATCGAATCCTGAGTCTTTGGGATACCAAAGGCCTAGATTCGATGTACCCTTCAGATATCGAAAGATTCGCTTTACAGCTTTCATATGAGATATCATAGGTTCAGCTTGATATCGTGCACACAAACATGTTGCAAACATGATATCGGGTCAGCTAGCTGTCAGATACAAGAGAGAGCCGATCATCCCACGGTACAGCGTGACATTAACAGGTATTCCCTTTGAATCCTTGTCAAGTGTCAGCGGTGGTGCCATCGGGGTTTTCATAGCTGAACTATGTGTTAAATCAAATTTCTTCAGCATATCTCTAACATATTTTCCCTGATTTATAAAAGTTCCTTTTTCAGTTTGCTTAATCTGAAGGCCAAGGAAATATGTTAGTTCACCCATCATACTCATTTTATACTCATCTTTCATCCTATCAGCGAAACGAGTACAAAGCTCAGGGTTAGTAGAACCAAATATAATGTCATCAACATATATTTGAACTAAAATGATATGAGTGGTTGGTTTTGGAGTATCATATTTGAAACCCAAACCACGTTTATCACTCAGAGGAATCTGAGCCTTAATTATCTCAGTGATCTTTGTTGAAGAATTACACCATCCTTCAACAGTAGCTTTTTCAGCTTTTAATGCAGCGATAGCTTCTGCTCGTTCGATTTTGACTAGCTGATTTAAATAGACTTGATCTTTAAAATCATCTTCATTTTTAGAAAGCTTTTCTATTTGAAGGTGACAGTTTTTCAGTTGTTCAGTGAGATCAAGGTTTTGGTTTTCAACCACAGTTTTGCCGTTCATGGCTTCATATAAACTTCTAGTCAGCAGATCGATTTTGCGGAGACTATCAGCTTCATCAATATTTGCAATATTGGTAAAGAAAGAAGGCGATACCTGAATAGCAGAGGTTGAAGTTGAGGGAATGTCTGAACTTTCTTCCTCTTCTTCAATCTTAGCCATAAGGCAGAGATTGGCTTCATCATCTTCAGAGTCAGATGATGATTCTTCTTCATCAGAAGCAGCCCAATCGTAGTTGGCCATAAAGCCTTTTCCTTTCTTCTTAAAGCTTTTCAGCTTTGCATATTTCTCCTTCAGCTTTGAGTATTTGTCATCTTTATTCCTTGGAACAAAGTTTTTCTTTGGGAAAGCTGAAGGTCTCATGACTTTCTTTGACCTGCACTCATTAGCGAAATGACATGTCTTTTCGCAGTTGAAACAAGTAGCAGTAGCCTTATCAACAAAAGCTGATGATTTAGGCTTGTTAGTTATTGAAAGAGGTTTGTTCTTTCTAAACATTTTCTTCTTGGCGAATCTCCTGAACTTTTTAGTTAGGAGAGCCAAGGATTCATCATCATCTGAAGAATCAGAATCTGATGACCTTTCAGAGTTACTTTCTAACTCAGTAATAGTGACCACGGGTCGCTGAGTAGAAGGTTCCTCTGAGAGTAAAGCAACAGGGGTGCTTTTGGAATCTTTTACAAGATTCTTCTTAAGATGGCTAGATTGCTCATGATTCAGCAATGTACCATATAAGGTTGAAAGGGTCATTGATTTAAGATCCTTTGACAGCTTGAGACACATGGAATAATTGTCCCAGCTTTCAGGTAAACATTCTAGAAACTTTGTCAGCACTTCAAAGTTAGAATATTCCTTACCAACAGTTTTTAGATCTATAATTAAGCAATTAAAACGTTGGTGAACTTCAGAGAGAGTTTCATTCTTACCAGAAATGAAGCTTTCGTATTGTCTTACCAGGTTGATCTTTCTTGAGTCCTGGACTTCAGACGTTCCTTCATACTGAACACATATTGTGTCCCACATGGCCTTTGATGTTTTCAGGTTCATGACGGAATGGTAGACTTCGTCAGGAAGGGCCATGGACAGTATGGATCTGGCTTTTGTATCTATAGCCACTTTCTTCTTATCTTCATCGGTCCACTGAAAGATTTCCTTAGGAATCAGCCTTTCTGGAATAGCAGGTCTATTCGCAGTGGCTGGTACTGCAGGATCAATTGTTACAGGGATGAATGGACCATTTTCGATATAGTAAGGCATAGTAGGGTCTACACCTTCTAAGAAGAGTATCATCCTATTTGTCCACAAGTTGAAGTTATCTCTGGAAAATCTAGGGGGTTTAGCAAGAGAACCATTGTCTATATAATTTGTGTTTGTGTTGGAGGCCATTTTCAGATAATAGCAAGGAAGAGAAATATCTTAGATTAGATCTTGTTTATGAGATTAAACAAATCCGCTCTGATACCACTTGTTGGTCCCGAAGGCCTATACAAGTTTGTAGAAGGGGGGGTTGAATACAAACACACAGATTTTACTTTTCTAAATTGTTTATTGATAAATCATTAACAATTTACAGCTTGTTGCGGAAACAAGATTAAGGATAAACCTAAATCTAAACAAGTTGGAACACTAAGGTTTCTTGCACTAAGAGAGATAAGGAAATTACTAATAATAACCTATCTTGAGATAAGAGATTTGAACTTGTCCAGAGTTAGCAAGTTACTTCAAATGAAGTGAGTTCATCTCTTTATATATTGCATGCATTTAATGCAAGTCAGTATACACTTTACACGTGTCATCAGCTGGTTGGTTGCATGTCATTGACCTTTGGTGACAACCTTAGTAGCCGCATGTATGAACAGTGTAGTGTCAAAATGGTTGTACGAATTCAGATAATCGGAGGTTCTTTTCTGACATTTCGTACGGAGTCGTGCAAGGGTGGTTAAGACAAAAGTACTTTGTACGGAGGACTTCATGATCAGCTTTCGTTGAATCATAGCTTCATCATTTCTATTCAGCGAATGATAAAGTTCAGCGATAGCTGAAGTCTTGTACTTGATACTTCACGTTAAGTTGGACAAATCTGAGTCTTCCCTGATCCGCATCAGTTCATTAGGAGACTTGTCGCTGGTTCTTGAGCTTGATCTTCGACTTCAGCGTAGAACCTATGTTGACGTTAAACTTGTCTTCAGGGATCATAAGTAAACAACTAACTTATCAGCGATCACCATAAGTACTGAACAGGCTCAGAGCATTATGGTGAACAGTGTTCGCTGAATGTTTAATTTAAAGAGCGAGAGTTCCTATCAGCGGTACTGTAAGATCTTAGTACTTATCAGCGATAGTGAAACTCTGATACATATTGTTTACTTACAATTTTCACTAAGTATATAAGAGAGGGTCATTATCAAATCACTGAGGGTTTGGATCAACAATATTTGATGGGGACAGGGAACGGGGGAAGGACCGGGGATTGACCGAGGTTGATCGAGTTTTGACTGGTTCATTGACCGAGGACGTGATAAAGATCTCCATACCCATCGGGGACCACGACCAAGTAATGTGAAATCGGCCCCAAACCCGCCTCGTTACCATCCCTAAGAAGAGTTGTATGAGAATACTTCTAAACTTTTAGATGAGTTAATTTTTTAATCTAGCGATAAAAAAATCGCGAACCTTAAACCGATTTATGACAAAAAAACATAAGCCTTCCTCAACCTTAATATTCACTTCCATTCATCTTCACAAACTTTTGCATATATATAATGACTTTCACATGAATGAATTTGTTTTAGTTCAGTCATCATGATAGACATAGGTCGATGAAGGTAATTGAATTTAGATGAAGATTTTGATCTCACATTCTCACTATAACTCGTATACTCACACAATCCCAAGTATATATAATTTTTTAATCTTCTTAAATGAAAGAGTAAAAATAGTAAAATGACCTTTGTATTTTACTTTATAAAAACCAAAAAGAACTCATGTTTAAACTGTAACAACCCAAACAAAAAAACCAAAACATAGGTCCTTTAATTTAAGTCAAAAACTGCCAATCATGGCCCACACGTCACAATAACAAAATTTCCAACATTAGGGTTCGCGTAATCTACCCTAAATACAGCTGAGAAATATAAAAAAAACTAACTAAATAAAGGAAAGGTCTTCTAATCCACCCGACGCAAGCTCCAGCTCACATCTTCCCCTTTCCCTTAGCCAAGCCTTCTAAATCCTGCTTACCTGAAAGGGTTTTAGATTTGAAAAGCGAGGGTTAGACCACAAGGTCTAGTGAGATCCATCGAAACAACGTCCACAACACTCATGCATTACGTAAGAGTTAACAAGAAATAACAATACGAATACCTTTAACATTTAAGATAAATACACACACGACGATATTCCACACTTGGTCATCATCCACACCTGAAACATTATAATAGGGCACACACCCGCCCTAAGAATTTAAACGTAATCCATTCATTCATTTCGTATGGGACACACTCCCCATAACCATCGTGATATTATCTCTTTAGCATACATAAATTTAACCGCATAAACACGCAAGTTCAAAGCATAAATATACAAGCAATCAAATCAAGTATCATTAACTTGAGTTAGGAAGACTCACCTGATGTCCACGCTAATGGTCCTTACTTGAAACCGTTTATCCTCTACCCGCACCTACAGTTACACCCAACACACAAGACTAGTTAAGTCTCTCGGCACTCTCGAATTTCGCTGACACAGAAAGTCCCAGACAAGGAATACCCGGGTTTCGGATCCAAATTTCGGATTCGACACACTCCCGGGCCCAATCCGGATTCCGGTATGCTTCCGGATCCAATCCCATTCGTTATGAACTCCGAACACTTTAATCGACTACCCCTCGTACTACTCTAAACTTGGTGTTAAACCATTATAATTAAGGAGATGTCGTTACTAGCCATTTTAGTAAGTTAATATCTCCAATTTCTACACTAAAACAATTAGAATTATCACACAGACCCCATTTCTCTTCTTTCCAAAGATAAACAAAGATTTAGGCTCCACCACTCCACACTTCTGATTAGATTACCAATGAGAAAGAGATGATGATTACCTTGAAAATGATGATTCCACACACAATTTGGAGAAGTTCCAATCGCGTTGACTCCTTGATGATCCTTGCACCCACCAATCGCACCTTAGCCGCACATAGTGTTTTTGATGAAATCAGGAATACTAGGATTTTACCCTTATATATACCCTTCACAAAGAACACTAAACTTTTCCCCTTTCACACTTTACACCCCAAAATTATTTATTCACAAAAAGGACCCGGTTATTACATCATCCTCCCCTCAAAAGAATTCCGTCCCCGAAATTCCGTCTTTGAACAAGTGAGGGAAACGGGTCCTCATATTCGATTCCAATTCCCAAGTTGCTTCTTGCCCCTTATGGAAGCGCCACTGAACTTTCACTAGCGAGATTTCCTTATTCCTCAACTTTCTCTCTTTGCAATCTACGATCGCTATCGGTTCCTCAACATAGTTTAACTTCTCGTCCACCCGAATGTCTTCCGCACTGCCATGCTTCCTTCGGCCAGACACTTCCTAAAATTTGACACATGAAAGGTTGAATGAACTCCTCATAGCTCCTCGGGCAATTCCAACTTATACGCCACCTCACCTACACGCTCGGTGATGGAAAACGGCCCAACGCACCTAGGCCTTAGCTTCTCTCTCTTCCTGAATCGTACGACACCTTTCCACGGTGATACCTTGAGCATCACTTTGTCCCCCACCATGAACTCAATCGGATTCCCCCTTCTATTCGTATATGCCTTTTGGCGGTCCTGAGCTACCTTCAACTTCTCCCTTATCACATTAATCTTATCGGCAGTTAACTGCACAATCTCCGGTCCTGCCAACTGCTTCTCCCCCACTTCAATCCAACACAACGGTGTCCTGCACTTACGTCCATACAATGCTTCGAATGGCACTACTCGAAGACTAGCGTGATAATTATTGTTATACGAGAATTCAATCAATGACAGATGAGATTCCCATGAGCCCTTGAAGTCTATCACACATGCGTGCAACATATCCTCCAAAGTCTGTATAGTTCTCTCACTTTGTCCATCCGTCTGAGGGTGATAGGCAGTGCTCATCGAAAGCCACGTACCTAACTCCCTTTGAAGACTCCTCCAAAAAGATGACGTGAAGCGACTATCACGATCAGAGACTATGGACGACGGCACTCCATGCCTCATCACCACTTCATTGACATACAACCTCGCCAACTTTTCTAATGAGTCATTCTCCCGAATAGGTAGAAAGTGAGCCGACTTGGTGAGACGGTCCACTATCACCCATATGGTATCATACCCCTTCGGGGTTCTTGGTAGCTTCGTGACAAAGTCCATCGTGATACAGTCCCACTTCCACACCGGTATCTCTAAGGGTTGCATTTCCCCGTAAGGTCTTTGATGTTTTGCCTTGACCTTCAAACAAGTCATATACCGCTCGACAAAGTAAGAGACGTCCTTCTTCAACCCCGACCACCAATACATTTGCCTTAGATATCGGTACATCTTATTCATTCCAGGATGTACCGAATATCGCGATTTATTTGCCTCTTTCAAAACACGCTCCCACAATCCTCCCCACTTGGGAACCCACACTCGGCTCCTCAAACATTTAACACCGCACCAGTTACTCTCCAAGGATGCCACATAACCGACGATTCTATCACTCTTCCATCTTTCCTCCACAAGAGCTTCCTCTTGGAACTTCTTAATTTCTTCTAGGAGATTAGAAGTTACATCCACCCGAAATGCCACCACTTTAGTTTGCTCCCTCCTTTCCTTCCGACTCAAAGCGTCGGCCACGACGTTTGCCTTACTCGGATGGTAAAGGATCTCACAATCATAGTCACTTAACAATTCCACCCAGTGTCGCTGCCTCATATTTAGCTCCTGCTGATCGAACAAGTGCTTGAGGCTTTTATGATCGGAGTAGATCTGACACTTAAATCCATAAAGATAGTGTCTCCAAATCTTTAGCGCGAAAACTACCGCCGCTAACTCCATGTCATGCGTAGGGTAGTTCTTCTCGTGCTCCTTCAACTGACGGGATGCATAAGCGATCACCTTTCCGCCTTGCATTAATACACATCCTAACCCCAACTTGGACACATCACTGTAGATTACGAATCCTTCCATTCCACTAGGCAACGATAAAATCGGAGCACTACTCAACTTGTCCTTTAACTTACTGAACGTTGCTTCCTGAGCCTCCGTCCACTCGAATTTAGCACTCTTCTTGGTCACAGCGGTCAATGGCGTAGCTATACAGGAAAGGTCTTGAATAAACTTCTGATAGTAGCCCGCTAAACCAAGGAAACTCCTTACCTCTGAAGGTGATCTCGGTGGTTCCCCTCCTCTAATGGCCTCCACCTTGGCCGGGTCTACCTTGATACCTTCTCCTGACACCACGTGCCCCAAGAACTGGACTTCCCTAAACCAAAACTCGCACTTGGAGAATTTAGCAAATAACTTCTCTCGCCGCAGCAACTCCAACACTAAGCGAAGATGTTCTTCGTGCTCACTCCGAGATCGGGAATAGATGAGGATGTCGTCTATGAACACAATCACACACTTGTCTAGCAGCGCACTGCACACCTGGTTCATTAAATCCATGAATATCGTCGGAGCATTAGTCAACCCGAAGGGTATGACTAGAAACTCATAATGCTCGTACCTCGTGCGAAAAGCCGTCTTAGGCACATCTTCTTCCCTCACCTTTAGCTAGTGATAACCGGATCTCAGATCTATCTTCGAGAAAAAATCTCGCCCCTTGCAACTGGCCAAACAGATCGTCGATCCTCGAAAGCGGGTACTTATTCTTAACGGTCACTTTGTTAAGCTCGCGATAATCTATGCACATTCTCATAGAACCATCTTTCTTCTTGACAAAAAGTACCGACGCTCCCCAGGGTGATGAACTAGGGCGTATGAATCCCTTGTCCAGCAACTCCTGTAATTGCGTCATCATTTCCTTCATCTCTGCCGGTGCCAACCGGTACGGTGCACGCACTATTGGTGTCGCGCCAGGCATCAATTCGATCCTAAACTCGACTTGACGATCCGAGGCTAAACCCATCAGGTCATCCGGAAATACCTCCGGGAACTCACTCACCACAGGAACATCTTCTATTCCTCTCTTCTCTTTCTTAGCGTCTACCACATACGCTAGAAATCCCTGACACCGTTTCTCCAAACAATGCCTCGCCTTCATCACCAAGATAAGGCAGGACTTACGCTCTCGCCTATCCCCATAGATTACAACCTCAGACTTATCTGGAAACGCGATACGGATCATCTTCTTATTTCACACAATGCTAGCACTATTACTAGCCAACCAATCCATCCCCACAACAATGTCAAACTCTCCCATACCTATTGGATATAAATGCAAGGGAAAAGTGTGACCCTCTACTTCGATACTATACCCCTTATACACCTCCCCCACCAAGACACGACTATCATCCGCAATCTCTACTTCAAAACCACACTCTAACCGCTTAGGTTTCACATGCAGACATCGAGCAAAGACCGGCAATACAAACGAACGGTTTGCACCCGAGTCAAATAACACTTTAGCAAATTTCGAATTAACAAGAAAGGTACATGTCACCACATCCGGGACATCAACCGCCTCCTCCGCCGACATATCAAAAGCTCTAGCTTTCGCTCGAGCTGGCTCTACTTTCCTTTCTCCACTCCTTCCTCCTTGACCCCCACCAAAACCGACCGACGATCCCTTCCTCAACTGCGGGCAATCAGGTTTGATATGATTTAGAGAACCATACAAATAACAATCCCTCGGGTTAGGACACTCTAGCGCTATGTGTCCTAACTTTCCAATCTTGAAACAACTGTCAGGTTCAAAGAAACACTCTCCACGATGCACTTTGTTACACTTCCCACATAGTATGTCACCAAACCTCGGTCCCACCCGTAGCTCGAGCTTGGAGACCTTAGACCTTTTTACATCCCTAACAGGTCCTTCCCACATCCTCTTATCCATACTCCTCACTGACATTTGTCGATTTTTCTTCTTCTCAGTTATCTCTGCTACATCTACCGCTGCTTAAAAGGTTGTGGGGCCACGATTTTGCACGAGTTCTCTCACACTGCTTTTCAGTCCCTAAACATATCTTTTAACACGTCTTTCCTCAGTAGGCACATATATCTTCGTGAATCGTGCCGTCTCGATGAACTTAGAGGTGTACTCATGTACTGTCATCGATCCTTGTTCAAGCCCCAGAAATTCCTCTTCTAACTTCTTTATTGCCGCCAACGGGCAAAACTGAGCCTTGAACCTTCTAGTGAACGTTTCCCATGATGTTGTCTTTGTCACCTCTAAACCCTTACCACCCGTCTCAACATTCCACCAAAAGATAGCACCTGCCTTCAGCATCGCCATAGCAAACAATACCTTATCCCCCTCAGCATACTTGCTTGTGTCGAAAGCCAGTTCCATCTCACGGACCTACCTCATTGCCAAAACCAGGTTGCGCTCCCCACTGAAAGATGGGGGTTTGCACGACGCAAAAGTCTTAAAAGTGCACCCTTTTGTTGCCTTCGGTTCATTAGCCACGAATGGGGTCGACATTGAATAATCCCCCACCACAGTCGGGGGTATGCTAGACGCCTCAGTCTTTGTCTCGTTCCCACTCTTCGTTCGTCCTCCCGACGTGGTCTTTACCTGATTCTCCAACAGTGCTTGCAGAGTCTCTTGCAGTTTACCCATCTCAGCGGTGAACTTTTCCTCGGTCACAAAATCTTGGCTCTGTTTTTGCCTCGGGCTCTTTGACTGGTTTCCCCTCACCAAAGCGGTACTTTCGTTTTGGGATGGCTCACGCACCTCCGATGCTTCCGCACTCTTAGCCCGACGAACAGTCAACGCCTTCTTCCCACCTCGAGTCACCACCCCAGTTTCTACTGCCTGGGTGGCCGCTCGTCGGGGTGCCCTTCCCCGACCCCTTCCACGACCTCCGCCCCTTCCACGGGTAGCCGTCTGTCTCGAAGGAGACACCGGTCCGTCCTCCAGAATCTCCTCCATATGGATTTCTCCCGCAACCGACACTGTACCCACCACTGGCACAAATCTACTTCTCAAACTTCGCTCTGACATTCTTGGACACTAAAACATCACACGGCAACACGACTTAAAACAACAATACCAAAATAACAAGGCAAAATAAGCACCATCATGCACCTGTAAATTCACAATTACACTGGCCAGGTGTAACTCCAAACTTACCTTACATGATAGTTCTCACCACCCTATTATTCACGTTCCCAGTGAGGTCTCCCTAGGCCTTCCTACTTTCTCAGTTGCACTTCCTAATTCCCACAGTTTAAGTTTATGCCCATCCGGTCACCTAAATCTTTTAAACTAGGGCTCTGATACCAATTGTAACAACCCAAACAAATAAACCAAAACATAGGTTCTTTAATTTAAGTCAAAAACTGCCAATTATGGCCCACACGTCACAATAACAAAATTTCCAACATTAGGGTTCACATAATCTACCCTAAATACAGCTGAGAAATATAAAAAAACTAACTAAATAAAGGAAAGGTCTTCTAATCCACCCGGCGCAAGCTATAACTCACATCTTCCCCTTTCCCTTAGCCAAGCCTTCTAAATCCTGCTTACCTGAAAGGGTTTTAGATTTGAAAAGCGAGGGTTAGACCACAAGGTCTAGTGAGATCCCTCGAAACAACGTCCACAACACTCATGCATTACGTAAGAGTTAACAAGAAATAACAATACGAATACCCTTAACATTTAAGATAAATACACGCACGACGATATTCCACACTTGGTCATCATCCACACCTGAAACATGATAATAGGGCACACACCCGCCCTAAGAATTTAAACATAATCCATTCATTCATTCATTCCGTGTGGGACACACTCCCCATAACCATCATGATATTATCTCTTTAGCATACATAAATTTAACCGCATAAACACGCAAGTTCAAAGCATAAATATACAAGCAATCAAATCAAGTATCATCAACTTGAGTTAGGAAGACTCACCTGATGTCCACGCTAATGGTCCTTACTTGAAACCGTTTATCCTCTACCCGCACCTATAATTGCACCCAACACACAAGACTAGTTAAGTCTCTCGGCACTCTCGAATTTCGCCAACACAGAAAGTCCTAGACAAGGAATACCCGGGTTCCGGATCCAAATTCCGTATTTGACACACTCCCGGACCCAATCCGGATTCCGGTATGCTTCCGGATCCATCCGAATTCCGGTACACTTCCAGATCCAATCCCATTCGTTTCTGGATTAGCAAGTTCCGGACTCTGGTTTTCCTACGAACGCTATGAACTTCGAACACTTTAATAGACTACTCCTCGTACTACTCTAAACTTGGTGTTAAACCATTATAATTAAGGAGATGTCGTTACCAACCGTTTTAGTAAGTTAATCTCTCCAATTTCTACACTAAAACAATTAGAACTATCACACATACCCCATTTCTTTTCTTTCCAAAGATTAACAAAGATTGAGGCTCCACCACACTAAACTATAAAACCATTTTGACTAAACCATTTTGAAAATATGAAATTTTGACTAAACCACACTAAACTACAAATTTCTAAACTATAAAACAACTAAGAGACAAAATAAAGTACGAGGCACCTAGTATTACTTGATATTTCTAATTTAATTTTGAGTAAATTATAAAACCGTCCCTATGGTTATGGAAAACTTTGGTTTTGGTCCATTGACTTTAATAATTAGACTAGTATTGTCCTTGACCCTAACGACAGTTAGTAATGACCGAAAAGTGTCCCTACGTGCTAGTCATAATTTTGAAAGATTAGGGACGAAAACTACAACTTTCAACACACCACATTGTAAAAGTAATAAATTTAAGAGTAAATTACATTTTTGGTCCTTGTGGGACATTTAGAAATTCTAAACGAATTCCTAAAACGCAAAAATTACGAGAATGGACGCTATGTTTTGCATTTGGTTTAAATGTGGTCTCTAACACTAATTTCGTTAAAACTTGCATGTCAAGGGAGAGACATTTTAGTATTTTTACATTTTTTTTACCTTTCCTTGTTATTTAGTTAAAAATAAACTTTAACTTACAAATGCAGACATACTTAAAGTATGGATACAACCCATTAATGCACCCCAAATCCACTCCCCCTGGTTGACAAGCTCTTCTTCGATAGAGGGATAACCCAGATTGAAAGTCTAACAAAACCCCATTCAAAAATGACCAATATCAAAACCATTCACCAATATCAAAACCAATCACCAATGTTGAAAACCCATTCATAAATGACCAATATCAAATCCATTCACCAATGTTGAAAACCCATTTAACCTCTTGTTGGAATCACATATGCCTGAAAACCCATTTGTTGATGCAAGCATTAGGGCAAGAGGGGAAGAACAATGATGGGAAATCGGTGTGGTTGATGATAGTGGTTGGTGGTGATCAACATGAGAAGATAGATCAAAGTATATGGGAAGAATTATGATGGTCGCAGTGGTCACAGAGAAGGGACATCTATAAAGAGGGATTGGCAGGGGTGTCACGAGAGGGAGTGGTGCTGCCGGTGGGGATAGGTATGGACTCCAACTGTGGGCTACCTGAATATGGATTTCTACTAATATTTTCATTACGGTTTGAAGGGTTGTTCTTTAAAGCCATTAAATTGTTCAGGCTTTTATGGGGGGTTTTCTCTAAATATTACTATATAGTTCTTATAGCTCTCAGTTGTTGGAACGTGTTCTTCAAAATTCTCAAATATGTTTGAGCTTTGGGTTATGGAGGTTGAATTGCATTCGTGGTGCCCGTGGTGGCAACCTGTAACACGAGAGAGAGAGAGAGAGAGAGAGGAGGAGGAGGAAGTCGATTTTTTTTAGAGGAGTTTTGCTCAAATATGGCAAAAATGGAGGTCAGTGGTTGGAAAGGAGAGGGGAGAAGTGGAGTTGTTGTATTACTCTTATATATAATGTTCAATAAGAAATACATAATAATATAATTTTTAAATTTTTAAGAAGGCAATTATGATAAATTTGGGATAAAACACTAAAATACATGATGACCTCACATCAAAAAACATGAAACTAACCGGCAGACCAATAATGATTTTTTGAAAATATCCATAAGTTTGTTTTTCTATAATCAAATTGTGGCAGCATGAAAAAACTTTTAGGTTCGCCCTTGGTGAAGGAAGAAAATCCGCATCGACTAACAACACTTTAAACTAAAGGAACAACAAAATGTAGCGATGAATCTTGTATTGATTGCAATTCAAAGACCCCTTTTAACTTTTGAACATACCTTAGGGACCAAAATTGAGTTTACTCAATAATAAAAGAAATCAAAATTGGGGAGTTTCCCGGCTGTCACCGGTTCGATCCTTAAAAAACCCTCGTGCGTGGCGTGTATATAATAATGTCGTCTTCTACTTTCAATTTTCAAAATTACGTACAGTCGCTCTCCCATTGATTTTCTGTGCGTAATTGAAGAGAGATTCTTTGATTTCACTCCAATTTTGGATCTACAACCCAAGGTGCCTTCCCTTCCCTTCCCCGCCTCTTTAATTTCATTATTCAAAGACGATTTGCGACTCAGATTTTCTTTTAATTGTTTCTCAATTCGTTTACGCCTTGCTGTTTCTCGAGATTTAGATTCAGTTCTACTCAATTTTGTCTTCATTCTCTGTTTACTAATTCTTTACTTTCTGTACACTAGTTCTTTGACATTCTTTGCTTACTTTTGTGCTTTACAGCTACCAATTTTAGCTCAATTTTGACCTTTTTAAGTTCCTACTAGATTAAATTTCATAAACTTTTACATAGGGTTTTGTTTTTACATTTGAAAATTCTTAACCCACCGTTTTGATTAATGTCTGTATCTTGCTTCATCTACAAGACTACAAACTTTATTTCATTTGCTTTGCTATTACTGTTGTTAAGCTGGAATATTTAGCTCAAATTTTACTCTTTAAGTTCACAATAATTGACGAGAGGCAATAGTCTAATCGGCTTGATCTATTTTTGTATTCAGGATCTGTCATCATTGAGAGCTTTTGAGCCTAACAACACAGATTTGCAAAAAGGATTTGAGTTAATGGCAAAATTGATCATCATTTGTCCTTAGAATTGGTTATGTTTTAAAGAACTTGGGAGTGAGAAATAGGAAAGCCTTAGAAATTAAGTTGTTAATGGATTGTGGTCCTCCTAGGGATCCAGATTTTGTTATTGATCTTGAGAGTGGTAGTGGTAGTGGTGTGAGCCCTGATCCCATTTCAGATGAAAATCTGCCAAAAACAGATTTCAGCAGGTTATGTGATGAGCTGATGAGCGTAGATGATGAGTTGGAGAATCATGTGAAGGTGGTGGTAATTGACTCAAAGGTGGAGGTCGGGAAGAAGATGGGGAAGGAGAAACGTAAAAAGAGTTCAAGTGCGAAGAAACCACCTAAACCTCCTCGACCTCCAAGAGGTTTTTCATTAGATGCTGCTGATAAGAAGCTGATCAAAGAGCTTGCTGAACTTGCCATCATCAAAAGAGCAAGAATTGAGCGTATGAAGGCACTCGAACACAAGAAATCTTTAAGGGCTTCTTCATCATCATCATCATCAATGAATTGTAGCTTGTTTGCCATGCTCTTTACCGTTATCTTCTTCCTCATGATACTTCTCCAAGGTAATATATATACATAATTAATTACTTTTTATCATCATGAATGCATTGTTTACAAGCTATCCTCTAAAAGATGTCTTGTGAGGATTAAAGATTATAAGGATTAAGAGAACAAGTTTATGATGATGAATTGATGGTTCATTGAACGTAAATGTATAATCTGTACAACATAAAATGAGGATGTAAAGCATGGGAAAGATA
Source organism: Saussurea involucrata (assembly GCA_033807775.1). NCBI lineage: Eukaryota > Viridiplantae > Streptophyta > Magnoliopsida > Asterales > Asteraceae > Saussurea > Saussurea involucrata. Next base: position 100,206,373 of record CM066322.1, read on the forward strand.
TTGATTTATGCGCGTTTTTGTCTTACTAGTAGTCTTTTTATTCGAAACTTAGCTACTTCCTCATGGTAGGGTCGAATTTAGCCCAACATTGCATATGGGTGACCTTACGTTATATGGTTCTGCCCTACACATCTAAAAAATCTTGGACAATCCGTCTTGTTGTTTTCTTAAAACATTTTTTCTATTCAAAATGCGAAACTAAACCATTACGTTATTATATTTTGCAGGAATGTCGTGTCGAAGTCCGGGTGTAACTTCTCAGGGTTCAACTCAAACAAATGAGAATGGTTTAGTGTTTATACAGGAGCAACTCAATCCATCTGCTAGTGATTCCATTTTACCAGATTCTAAATCTTCAGAGTACGAAAATCACCATTATTTTCTTTCGATAAATGGTTTGTACAGAAACTTGTTTTTTAAAAGAAATGTAATGGCTTTTCTTCTTCTTGATATTTTGCAGTCTACTTGAAAAGATTTCGGGTTCGGGTTCTGGTACAGTAGCTGAATAAGCACAGAATGGCGTAAGTCGTACTACCACGTGTATAGCAAACGACACTTGTTGTTGTACTTATTCTAATCGCACTACTAGATTAGCTTTTTTTGGATATAGGCATATGAGCAATCCGTGATTTGGCTGGATTTGAGTAGATGATTTGTTTTCTTTCTTTAAATTATTAGTAATTTAAATAATATGTATTGTAGCCAACAATAATCAAGATCTGATTTTCATGTAAATTATTAGCTGGGTTCAATTTTCTAATATCCACTTATAAGGTTCAGATTTGGTTCTTACTTCCCATTAAATCATCATAGATAACTGATTATGCTATCATCACTAAAGGATATTATTAGATGAATTGATGATACATGTTGCAATGTTTACATGATTATGAAGACATGCATGTGATGATAGATAGAAGTCCAGGTATGGCATTATACACAGGATGACAGTAGTAGACAGCCATGACTAATTGTCTTTTGGACAGACTTTGAAGAGATAGAGATACGGGATAAAATTACAATTATACCCCTCTTCATCTTGAACTTGAAATAGCTTGTCAAATACAATTTTTTTTTTCTTGCTTGAACATATTTTGCTACTTGGGGTGATCTCTTAGTATTTGGTGATCTTGTCGGACGTCATGAGACCTAACACGATGCCATTTATGGTTGACAACAGGTAGGGTATGGATCAAGATGACCCACATCTATATATGGTTGAAATATAACGGAAGACAGGTTTTTCCAATAATGCATCGCAAATAGATAAACTATATATATAGAGGTGGGTTCATACGAGAACGCTAACTATTTAAGAAACAACCGCTATGTACAAAATCATATATGATTACACGACTTTTCCCGCCACTTTAAGTCATAGCCAAAGTCGTGTGTGTCCAGTTTTTGCAGTTAATGTAAAATCACATGTGATTTTGCACATGATTTGTTGTTTTCTTAAATAGTTAGCGATCTCCTTTGAACCTTTCTCTCTCTCTCTCTCTATATATATATATATATATATATATATTAATTATAAATACCATAAATACCATAAGCCAACCATAAATACCATCTTTCTAAAACTTGAAAGATCTCTTACAATGCCACATACGCATATGGACTCACTCCAATAATATTTTATATTTATTATAGAAGTTCATTTATTAATTTAAATATTTAACTCTAGAGATATTACATTGGCGTGGATGGTCTAGTTAACAGTATAAAAAATCTTTTGTCATTTCAACTTAAACCAAGTGTTTCCTGATTAATTACGTTACGAAAGTTCTAATTTTTAATCTTCAATTAAATTATTGATTACAACCCATTCATGGTTAAATTTTCGGAATTGAGCCTACAAATTCACCAAATATGAATAGGGAGGGTATTTAATCGGGAATGTTTTGGGAATCACTAGTTGTGTTTGTGCAATATGACGAGATGTACAACTTTTTTATAAACATGAATAAAAATTAATAACTCTTATTATTGAAAAAACCCAACATATTATCAAAAACTATTACAACTTTAACCATAATGTTTTTTTTTAAATGTATAATATTTATGTACGGCAAATGCAACAAATAAACTCACACACCCTTCTTGAGCCCCTAACCTCGTAGGAGGGAAAATGTTCCGATACCGCTAGGCCAGCACATCCGAGTCTTTTGAGCCAGAAGTCAGCCATCTTTAGCATCAATATTTTCATCTAAAAGATTTTGGAATATCTTAGATGGACACTTTGTTGTCTTTCCTATCACATGGACCTTTTAAAAGTTATTAAAGTCTTTATTATGTAGCTCGACTGATTAATCATAGATTTCTTGTCATTGGCTGCTACAAGAGTTTTCTCTTCTTTGAGTATCCCTTTCCTAATTAGGTGTGGCTTGGCCTCTAGCCCAAGCGAAACCTCCTCAATGTCCCGGACACCTGGACGAACATAATCAATACTCTCCAGCTGACCACCAAAGGCAAGACTATTTGGTCTATTATTCACATATTAGTGTTGGTTGGGACTGTCTACCGCTTATGGAATGAAAGGAATAACCGTATCTTCAAGAATAATAGAAGATCACATTATACGGTGGTTAAGACGGTGTCAGATGATGTCTGATCCAGGCTTCTCAGCTTCACCCTGAAGCCTTCTACCAATGTTGCCCATACTAGACATATCTGGAACCTTCCCTAGTAGTAGTGGTTGGGTTTCTCTCCCTCTCTTCTCTCTCTGTTCTCTCTTTCCTCTCCTCTCCCTTTCTCTTTTTTCTCTCTGTTCTCTCTTTCGGCATCTCCCTCTCTCTGCTGCTTTGAGCTTTGCTCCTTTCTAGTGGATGCTTCGGTTTAGCTTCACCCGAGTGCTTCATTGGTTTTATTTTCTTGTCAAAAAATTTAAAAAATCCAAATTTATCTTTTTTTCTTGATCGGAGGGGCCGCCCCCTCTGTATAAAATAAACTATAGTTGAACTCTTTTGCCTGTTCCAAGAGTGGCAAATATTTTTGTTTCGGATGAGGTTTAACATTTTACACATCTAGTGTGAGCTCTTTCACTAATGTATTACGAACGACAATTGTCGTCAACAAAATTTTCTTTTAAAAAAATATATTCTTGATGCATCGTAGGATTGCGGAAGGATCGACAAACGTCTAATTCATTTTTGATAACTTGATTACGAAACGTAAAACTCGGAAACTAAGAGAAAACTCTTAAAAACGTAAAGTTTCTTGAATAATTGAACCGCTTAACAATGAAACCTAACAACCCTATTTATAATTTAAACTAATAGAAAAATTAATTACTAAAATCTAATTTAAAACTAAAGATAATTTAAACTTAATCCTAATTATAAAAGATAATTAAGAAAAAGACAAATAAATAAATAAAACTACTAAATAAAACTTCAACTTAGGTGTTGTTTGTTTTTAAGAGTTTTGAAGTCTGAAATCTTATTTCACTTCTATTTTATAAGAGGTGGTGTTAAAGTCTGAAATCTGAATCATAAGACTGTTTGTTTTTGTAATGTCTGATGTCTGAAGTCTGAATCCCAAAAGAAAAACAATTACTTGTGAAAAAAATAATAAAATTGAAGTTTTTTTCTTTTAATGAAAAATCATCTTTTACCCATGATGACAACATGTATGTTATTGGGTTGAGGTCAAGAAAACCCTCAAAGTAAATTCCTTTTTGGCTCCAACAAAACCCTAGCTCTTTTGTTTTTCCCCTAATCCAAAAGCCTCGTATGTCCCCATTTCCTACATTCTCTTAAGGCTGATTCTCCTTCTCCTTCTCTTTCTACAACAAGCAAGTTCAGGGTTTCGTTAAACCAATTTAGGGTTTTAAGATGGTGGCGGACAAGGGCAAGAAACCCAAGGTTGCAGACAACATCGACAACGAGAACGACCTACAATTCGACAGAGCTTGTTCGATCCATTGAAAAGTTGCAGGAGACCCAAGAGGAGCTCGAGAAGGTAATCAATCACCCTGTTCTTTCAAAATTAATTTCAATTAGGTTGAAATTGAGTGGCTGGAACGACGGTCATTTGTAAAATCTTACCACAGAGCTTCAAAACGGCAATGGGTGGCTGGAACGGCGGTGATCGGTTATCAGACGACCGGCGATGGAGGCACGAAGTGATGGAGGAGGCTGGCGACATATTTGAAATTAGGGCACATAATGGATTGAGAGAGAAGAGGTTTTAAGACAATAGTTTGTCTCCTGTAAATTAAGAGCTTTTCAGAGCATTTAAGCTCTTTTTATTAAAAAAACAGACAAACACTTAAATTGAAATGGTCTGACTGAAACAAATAAAAGAGGTTTTGACCTTTTTTTTAAAAACAAACAAGCCCTTAGAGTTGTAATCAATGTGGGACTTTGGATGTCATCGTGGAATTGGGATACTTTGGTTTCCAAAGCACATGTACGCCAAACAGTTTGTCAAGTGAGTTTCATGTGGGTTAGCGAGCATTAGGAGTGTACGCGGGTTGGTTGGGTTGGGCGGTTTTTGACTATTTTACAACCCAATCTAATTATGGCGGTTTGGAAAATTTCAACTCAACCCAACCGATTCAAAAGTATAACCCAACCCAACCCTTGCGGGTTGGGCGGGTTGAGCGGTTTGGTAGTATACATAAAGTTCACGATTGAAATACGAAAAATAAAAATATACCCAACAAAGTTATGAGTTATTACAAGCATCTAGATATTATATATTAAAAGTCTTAAGTCTTAAACTTCAAAAGCGTAAATTGTAGCATCCAATTCAAAGACGTAAGTTGTTCGTCCTTAACCACAAACCTAGCCACGACTTTTTGGCATCTCTCTTTATTAAACGACACTGAAAACTAAGCAATTTTTGTTTCTTATCGCACACACTATTAAAATACTTCTTTTATTGGTTTCTTAAGTGATTCCACAAAAACTTGTACCAATTCTTTTACTATCTAACAAGTATGACCCTAAGATGCAATCTTTGTTCAATGATAAGTATTTTGGGTTCTTATTATAAAGTAATTTGGGCTTTATGAGTTAAACTAGTTAACAACTAATATTTTTTTTTTAATTTAGGCTCAACCTGCAAGTATCATGTATATATATATATATAATATTTTTTTTATTAAAATAAAAAATAATAGCGGCGGGTTGGCGGTTTGGGTTGGGTTGAGTTTTCCTAACCCAATTTCAACCCTTATAATTAGCGGTTTGGCGGTTCGACGATTCGGCGGTTTGGCGGGTTGGGTTTAATTGGGTTGTTAGCGGGTTGGGTTGGTCGGGTTTCGCGGGTTGACGGTTTTTTGTACACCCCTAGCGAGCATGTAACTCGCTTGCAACTCGCTTCGGCCGCTGTTTGCAATTCTTAGTTTGTTCCTCAATCTTTCTCGCAACTCTCTTTATATTTAGTGCTTTCCTTTTATCCCTTCTTCGATGCCAAGTTCCGAGTCTCTTACGAGCTCGTCTTTCTCTTCGAGCTCGTTTTTTTTCCAATTATTTGTGAAAATCCTTATTAACTCTCGAATTCTCCATGTATCAGTCACCCTCACTTGAAAAGAACTCGTCCTCGAGTTCACTTGAAAAATATCTTCATCCGATCCATAACACATTCATTATATCTGAATTTGAAAAGATTCGGATAAATCTATTTTGGAATTGACGGCTATATCATATCAAATGGAGGAGAATGTTAGTGGCGAACAAAGACAATGCTGAAATTGAAGAAAGTTTTAATGACATGAAGCTCACAATCATAAAAAAGGGGGAGAAATAACATACTGAAGAAAAGGGGGAGATATATCAATGATAGATAAAGGGGGAGAAATAGCATAAAGATGAAAAGGGAAGATAGTTTGAATGATTCAATTTCAAGATAAATAGAAGTTTTGTCAAAGTCAAGAATCTCGAGATAACAAGTAAAGATGTTTCGAGATGATTCGAGAAAGTTCAAAGTTCAAAGATTGTTATTGTTCATAAGATGAAGATACACAGTTCAAGATATTCTAAGCTACAAAGATTCAAAGCTTATTCAAGAATATTTTCAAAGCTCAAAGTCAGTTCATATTCAAAGACTGAAGATATTTGTCAAAGCTCAAAGTTGCAAAGATCAGTGTTACAAAGATACGAATATATGAAGATTTTGTTTAAAGACTTTGATCAACGCTACAAAGATATGATGTTTGTGATTCGAGACTTTAATGACTATTTGATTTTGAAGAGCCAGATGAAGTTTAAAACAGTCAAACTGGATTTCTGAAGACAACGCTTATTTGAAGATTCTCCAGAGTTATTTTCGAATAATGATCTTCCTTCAAAGCATAGAGGGAGATTTCTAAAGTGCTGAAAAGCTTAAAGTGTTGAAGATCACAAAGAGCTATAGACTAATGTCATAAATTTTTAAATCTTGAATCCATAGGGGAGACTGTTAGAGCATAAATGTATTCAAGATTTAAGTGTATTTGTAAATAGTCAAACATAGTCAAAGTCTTGTAAAGGAGTCAAAGTCAAGGTGTTTGAGTTATAATAGTCAAAGATATATATATAAGTGTGTTGTAAGTGAGTTTGTAATAGACGTGAATGAGAGTGTCATTTTGTAATAGAGAGATGACATTCTAGAGAGTGAGTCTAGAGAGAGAAAGTGGATCTTAATTCCTATCTTGTATCTTCTCTCATTGTAATAAAAAATCATTTTGTTCATATCATTGTTACTTGTTAAGATTGGGATCACAACTTGCAACGTTTACCTTTTCAAATTTTAATTTTAATTAATTACATAAGGCTTGGAGTTCAAGCATCATGGTGTTCATCTGAGTCATAAACTAGTTATCAGATAGAGTGCTTACCTCAGAACCAGAATATGAGCAGTTTTCCTCATCTGAATCAGCTCCTTTCTGTTTATCACCCATAAAACACATGTTAGCTTGTTCCTCATTTTTAGCTTCATCATTCGTGTAATCCAACCAATACTCAACTTCAACCATCAACGTTTTTCCCGACTCTTTCTGTTTTGCCAACAACATTTGTTTTTATAGTAGTCGGAATCTCTAACAACCGGTTTTCTACAATCTTTGGCAAAGTGGTCTAGTTTTCCACAAGTACAGCACTTGGATGATTTCACTGATCTCTTATCTTCAAACTTCTTTTTCTCTTCTACTCTCCTATCACCAAACTTCTTATCCTCAAACCTCTTCTCTTCAAACCTTTTTCCATCAATCTATTCTTTCCCTCAACCCGATCTTTATGTTCAAAGTTCCTTGAACCGGAAGAATAACAAAGATTATTGGAACCAGTTTTCTTGTAGTACTTTTTTTGAAAATTCCGAGTGAGTAGGATCATTGCCGGCTCAAGTTCCTCACCATCATAAGAAATATTTCCCCCAATCTCACCTTCATTATCACTTAAATCCTTTCTTGAACTAATAGATCGGTTACTCAAGAAACTTTTCTCTTGCTTGTCTACAACCAAAGTTATTGGATCAGCAGCAAGCTTCTTTTTCTTCCTCTTTTCCTTAATCTCTTATACTTCTTCTTCATCCTACACGAGGGTTTCATATAGCTCAAGAAGTGGCATAACAGATAACATCTGATTCTACTTCATTCTTCTACTAACTTTCTTCCATTCAGGCTGAATAATGCTTAGGAACTTCACATTGTTCTCAACTATAGACTTGTTGCTCTAGTTCTTGCTCAGTTCATTTAACAAGGTGACAAATCTGTCATAGGTCTATTCTAAGTTTTCCTCATCCTTAGCTTTGAATTCTTCATATATGTTGATGAAAATAGCCATCTTCATTTGATTGCCTATTTTTGAACCCATCATCATTTTCTCTAACTGTTTCCACATATCCTTTGCATTATCCTTGTAACCGTTAATCTTGTTGTAGATGTCATTTGTAATACCCATTATGATAAATGATCTTGCAAGCTTATCACCCTCAAATCTATCCTTTCCTTCTTCAGTGTACTTGTTGAAAGGCTTGTATTCTTCTTTTTCTGCTATCCCTTCAGCTTGTACAGTAGGAACTGTCCACATGGGTCTTTTCATTGGACCTTGTTCCAATGACGTCTTTATATTCTCTCCATTTTTTGTCTCTCCATAAAATCTAAGAACCTATCTCTCCACTGTTCATATTCACCAATGAAAGGAGGCTTTACATCTGTTCCAAGAGCCAGAATATCTTTGGTAGTCATCTTGATAACGATCTTTTTCAAAGAATCAGAAAAGTACTGAATTGGTCAAAAAACTTGTCAAATAAAACACACTTGTCGCAAGACACTAAGTCCAAACACACTTCTTCTCAAATTGTCGCGAACCAAACAACATACTTCAACTTGTCGCAACCAACACCTTACGATAAGTGCAAGTGTCGCAACTGCCTTCTTGTGTTAAACTACTTGTCGTAAACCACTTATAGCGACAAGTGTGATTGTCGCAAACCACTACTTATGATAAGCTGGTTGTCGCAAACCACTACTTGCGACAATTATGTTTGTCGCAACCTTTGAGTTGCAATTTTCTGCCTTCGAAAATTTCAAACACCCAGATGAACCTTGCGACTATCTCAATGAACTTGCGACTATCTCAATGAACTTGCGACAACACATCAATTCTGAACAAGTTTTTAGTTGAAAATTTCAACTAAAAACCCCTAAATTCGTCGATTCGATCTAAGCACAGTGAGTTTACTTTTTCGAACAAAAATCTTGCAAAAACCCAAAATTCACACAAATTCTTGTGAACTAGACTTGGAAATCTATACAAGAACTACTCTAAACCAAAAATCGAACACACTTCACCCAAAATTCAGTCCAAAAACACCCAAAATGAAGAAATTCGACTAGCACCACAGTGTTCTTGAATAACTTTAAAAAAATCCAAAAACTCCTTCAAATTCGACCCAAATTGACTCCAAATCAGTAGCAAATCTTCTGAATTTCTTTGATTAGACTCTAATACCAATTGTGATCCCAAGAATATCAAGATGTAATCAATACAATATAATATTCTAGAGAGAGTATATATATATATATATATATATATATATATAGAGAGAGAGAGAGAGAGAGAGAGAAAACACCAAAGTCATATGTCTATTAGAAATGGCTCCAAAGTTGCATATTACAAGCTTGAAAAAGTGAACAACTTTGACTCTAAAGCTTAAGAACATTACAAACAAACTTGATTACAACAATACAAAAGTAGGGGTCCTTTATCAAAGTATGATTCAGAGATCAAAGGAAAAATCAAATATCAAATATCAAAAACCAAAAACCAAAAGGCAAGACATATATATATATATATATATAGCCACGTGAAGAAGAGTAAAAGACTAAACAAATTAAAACATATATACCATCTATCATATCATCATGTGATAGACTAAAAAGTTAAAATACCTTAATACGACAATTTTCTAACATAACTAACTTGCCCTTCAAATGATCCAAATTCAGAAAGTTATTACTACATTATATTAGTACACTGAATTTGGAAGAGCATGAGACACCAAGTTTAGATTTTGAAATTTGGTTTTGCAATAACTCATATATATAATTATAAAGTCTCCAATTACAATAGATGACAGGCAAACGAGCAACAAGCTGTGCCGCAACCCACAGTATATGGTGTCCGCAAAAGAAAACCATTTACAAATGAAAACTCAAACTTCCATGCAAAAAAAAAAAAGGGAAGTAAGGTTTTTTGAGAGAGAAAGATCAGGAAAGTCAGAAACATAAAAAGCTGAAAGTCAGTCACAAGAGTTGTATTCAGAACTTGTAACAAATCTCATGATTAAAAGCTATGAATGTTGTTTTTAACACTTTTCTCCAAAATACATATTACTGTATCTATATATATCTATATAAATATATAAAGCAGAATGATGACGTGGCAGCCTAAAAATTGTTTGAAGCTGATGTGGCAGCTCCAATTTATTGTGAATTTCAATCGATCTCCTCTGATTCATCTCTTACGTGCATACAATTTTGACCACTCAAACAAATGCCTCCGATCAGAAAACATGGAACCACCCCTACCAGTGCCTCGCTGATGTATGCGGGCGTTTCCCACTGTTGGTTAGAGTAGATTGCAACTTTGAAGTTTTTATGCTCTGGTATGTCGCCCTTATCAATTTGTAATTTTGTATTCAATCACCTATTTTTTGGGCGTTGAACAAAATGTTGCCATTATATGTACCAGCAAAGTTGTGAAATGATGTACAGATGCAAAAGTTATGATTCTCTTTTTTATATATATATATAGATTCAAAATTTTGTTTGCAGATCCAACTTTTCTGATGAATCTATGCAATTTGATTTGTTGAATGTTGTATGTAGCTTTCTCAATCGGAATAATTACGAATCTGCATAAGTTTTTCCTTAATGAACTCCGAGCCTTGGACCATACATCTTCTCCATTTAAGTTATTTAGCCTCCAACTATTTGCTCAGGCTTAACTCAGGTATGACTTGCTTCTCTTTTCACTTCAACTTTTGTAATCCAAATTTGTTTTGAATTTCAGGTTTTGTATTCACACCTGAAATGGAGCAGCAGCAAAAACTCTATAAAATGCCTTTTTTTAATTTCTATTCGTTTTGGTTTTGTGTTTTTAGTTGGATCATGAATGAATTAGGTTTTATGATTTTAGATCAATGATTTGGGTGTTTTGTGCCAATGAAGTAACAGCTATATAGTGTACATATAAATTTAATTTCATCAATTTATCCGTTAATTTAGTATTTGAGGGTGAGGATATCTATCCAAGATCTTCATTTAGTTGAGATAAGAGTTGTGCTTCTCATTTTAGTTCCTATGTAATTTAGTATTTCTATATAAATTGCTTAACATTTTATCAATGAGTCATTGAGTGACTTGACAAGTGTGAAAAGTAAGAATGGATTTTAAGTACCATCAAAGCATTATTCATAAACAGCTAAAATTCCTTGCAGTAACCAATTTATAAGCATTTGAAATCCATTATGTACATAGCATAAACATGATTTCAAAGTGTCATTAATATATATATATATATATATTATTATATTCATCCACTTTAGGACCATGCATGATTAAACAACAACACCTATTAATCTCTGATTTCAACTGAATCACTATTAGACCAAACACCTTGGCCAATGAATGAATCATCATCAGATTATAAAAATGAGCTAACATTAAGGAACTTTACATTTGATAGAAAAATTAAATTTAAGAGAGAACCCACCAACAAAAAGTAGGGATACTAAGAAAAAAATGAGGATGGTGCAATGCATGTATGAATCAACTACAAACACCACAACTAAAAATATAACCTCCACTGACACCTATTAGAGTGCGTTTGGTATGCAAGCGTGAATCGACATGGTAGCTGGTTCTTTTAATTTACACATGTGATTTGGATAAAGGTTTGTTTATTCTTTTTGTGGCATGCTTCAAAATTCCATCAACTTGAGAAATGAGTACAAGATCCTGATTTGTCTCTTAAATGAAGAATTCAACTTATGCAAGATAATTTTTATTTACAGAATAAAGGCATTAAGATTGCTGGAGTTTGAGGTTACTCAAACACATATGACTTGAAAGAAAAATGGAAAGAATATAAAGTTGATTTCCATGTGATAAATTCAATAATGTTAATAGATTAATTTGAGAGCTTAATCAACTTCTTAATGAGCTTTCTCTAAGATGTTTTAAAGTTATCAAGAAGTTGGTGTTTTTAATATTTTCTCAGTTGAAGGTAGCCTCAGAACCCCCGCTTGCTAAAGTATGATTTTAACAATCAACACATAATTAAGCGAATATTAAAAAAAACACCCTAAAAATGAGAATTAATAAATATTTAAAAAGAAAATGCATATATAAGGTTGAGTTCTGGTGAGAAGTGGTTATCAACCGTTGGATGCACATTAGGATGAGATGCTCCAAGATAAGATGCATCGGATCAATCCCCATATCAAACATGATTCATGAAATCATGGGTGGACTTGAGATTAAAAGTGATCACGGGTCCAGATCCAATTCTCACGTTAACTCAACTTCTCACACCATCCTTTGCCGGTTTCGGTGAGAAAGGGTAAGAAGGAATCACCGCCCATAGATGCACTCTACTCTTAAGATACACAGAGATCCTGGAGATGAGATACACCAAATCAATTATGCAGTTCATGGTCTCAAGAGTGAAGAGTCGCAAGACCTTTTTTTTCTTCATGAGCCATGGATATGGATTTGGTTTTTCCTAAGTTCTCTATTGAAAATTTTGGAATTTGAAGGTTATGTTTTAGATGGTGAAACTTAATTTCAAGGGTTGGATCAAGCATGATTCTTCATGTTTGCGCTTTAAAGAGTTGTACCTTCGACTTAATGGGTCATTTGATATGGGGGCATGACAAGTGGTTCCATAGATTTGGTTTTGGTGGCATATTTTTCGGTTCTTAGTTGAAGAGAAGGATTGGGCTTATTCGATTTAATACTTGGGGAAGAATGAGTCGTGCAAATATGGGTAATGGCAGGAAAATCATTTTATATACATGATCTTTCTAAGGAAAACTGGGTCTACAAAAAGATATATATATATATATATATATATATAAATGAACCATCTGGAGGTGAGTTGGCAAAAGTTCTCATCTCATTTTTTATTTGATGAGCTATAGATGGACATTTGTTAGTTCCTTTATAAGGAAGGCAATTTATGTTTTTGGATAGGTAAATGTTTATTCTTAGTTTATAATTATTTCAAATTTTAGTAAGATTTTTTTTTGGATTTCGTCTTTTATATATTTATATAACAAAATCTCTTTTTTTCTTAAAGGCTATAAATCTTACAAACTATAAATAAAATAAAATTAATCAAACAAGTTTTTTACGTATTTAGAGACGGTTTACAAAATGCTTATCTGTTATTTTACCATGTAAATTGCAAATATAAAGAATCTTACATGATAAAAAGCATGACAACAGCCATTCTTCTTGCCCAGTAAGGAGGGAGAAGACTATTTACATCCTCACTTGCTTTGTTGGGTAACATTCTCGACCATCAAAACAAATTATACATCTCTTACCCAATAAACATTTGGTAAACAACAATTTACATAATAAATTGTTGGGTCATATAACATTGAGAATATCAGTATTTGTTTCAACCACCGCGCGAAGCGCTGTTCAATTACCTAGTTATACATAAAACTAGAACTTCTAAATAAAGTAGAGTAATTGTTATAATTTAATGTATTTTTTTTAAAATTTTAATTTTTGGTATGCTATCCATAAAAAAAAAATAAGGAAACTATAGTATAATTGTTGTGGAGGTTTTAAAACAAATTTGTAATACATTGGATAAAGCATGTGTATGTGTCGTACTATTATTTTTTCCACAAACTTTATAAATAACTAATATATTAATTATGTTTATACAATTTTATTGGACAAAAAGTTGATTACCTCCAATCCTAACCGGCCCCACACGAACCTGCCTTTAAGGAAATCAATGTGGGGCATTTTTGGCTCACTCAACGACTGAGGCTAATGGAGGGATCTGGGGTCAAACCCACGATAACATGTATTGGACAAAGGCACCCCACCCCTTTACCAACTGAGCTACAGCCAGAGGCAATTTTATTATTAAAATAATAATTTATTTTCTTAATAAAATAATTTAAACAATAATAAACACTTATTTTTTTCCTATCTATACATATAATAAATAAGTAACTAGCATGCCACGTGTCGTCTTCTGGTGAGCCGACTTCAGTATTTTCCCGCCTAAACATGTATCTGGACGCAGTTTACATTATAAGTTCAATTAGCTCACCCACATTCATTACTCCTTAAATCTCTCCTTAATTCAATTTTTTTTTAATTTATACGTTACATTTACTACCCTTATAATTAGGTATGTAGTTTACTTTTAATCCCTTATTTTTTTATTTTTCATTTTAGACTCTAATCATATTAACATAAATAATGTATATGAACTAAAATGCATTAAAAAAACATTTATATTTTTTATAAATTATACCATTGTAATCGTTTCGTCAATACTTTCGAAATGAGCCCAGTATTGAATATTTTTAGATTTAGTTATATTATTAAATGTCATAAATCTATACGAATTAATGTGTCGTGATTAATATGAGATTTGATACAAATAATCACTAAATTGTTGTGATTTTTTTTTTGCAATTTCATATCAATTTTTACTTCAAAGTCGAATTCCTTCGACGAATTACAATTCTATCAAGTTCCATTTTGTCAACGAAACACCCTTAGAATTATCATAAGAGATTTAATTACTTGGAAACAAAATATCACTTTTGGGAGTGCTTATATTTTTTACTTATTTGCTTATAGTTTTTCATCACCGCAGATAAGCTATTTAGAGTGTTTGGATAACAAAAAATCAAAACTGCTTATGACTTCTACTCACCACAAATTAGTTGTTTTTGAGAAGTCATTCCTAACCTACTTATACTTATTTCCTTCTGCTTATTTTCTTGTCTATCAAAATTACCTTTTTACCCTCATTTTTTAACAAACCCTACAAACACATAAGATATACCATCGCCTCCATCACAGCCTCCATCACCGACGACAACCTCAACCACCGCCTGTCACCACACCGGCAACCAGTCCAGCCGCCACCATTTCTCGCCGGCAGTCGCCATCTTCATTCTCCATCTCCCCTCTGTCGATCTCTCTCACCTGCACACTCACTCTATCGATTTCATTCCTAATCGCTTCCACCATCTACAGCAAGTCGCCGCCAGCGACTTGAACCTTAATCGAAACCACCGCCGGCCATTCCAGACTTCCCTCTCCCTCTCTCACGCTGACCTGTCTCCCTCACGATTTCTCTCCCTCTCTCGCTACTTCTCACAGCGCCATCACAACCACAGCAGCCATCCATCCCTGTCGATTTTCTGCCCTAACAGTTCCTTTGCCCCTGTCGATTCAAACAGCCGTTGCACCATCCTCCCTCACCATCGATTTCTCTCAATCGATCCATCTCAGACCTGCAAATATTATCAATCGTTGTATGTTAAAAAGCAAAATAATAAGAATGTCTTTTTTGGTCATTTTACATTGTTGGGTCATTGACCAGCATCTTCCTAAATCGAAACGTGGCGCTGGCTGCTACGCTATATGGAAATAAGTTGCGCCTTCTCCACAAGCAATTGCTTTTGGCGTAGTGGTAAGCGCTTGGATCCTAACATGTGGTATCAGAGCAGAAAGTTTAATCCCATAAACTTGATCTGCGATGGCTGCCTCCTCTTCTTCAACTATTGAAAACTCTTTTCAAAATAACTTTTCTGAAAATGGCTCCATTTCAAAACCTCCTAAGTTCAATGCTAACAACTTCTCTTTGTGGAAAAGCCGCATGATGCTGTTCATGGAAGGAGTGGATACTAGATATCCAACCATTCTCCAAGAGGGACCCTTTATCCCCAGAGTTTGGGCTCGCTATGAAACGCAGAGGCCTGGTAAAGAAACCATGGAAAAAGATAATTCTGATGATTCGTCTGATGAAGAAAAATCTGCTGCTACTGGTCGTTACATTCTTAAAAATCCTAAGAAATATACTGATGAGGAAAAACGACTTGTGTCTCTTGATTCTAAAGTTAGAACTATCATTGCTCTCTCTCTTCCTGATGAAGTGTACCACTCTCTGGTAAATCTCTCTACTGCCAAAGAGATGTGGTCCACTCTGTGTGTCTTGTACGAAGGTACAAATGAAGTTAAAAAGAGCAGAAAGATTGCTCTTGTTAGAAATTATGAACTCTTTGCTTTTGAAAAAGGAGAATCTCTTCCTAGCTTCTATAATCGCTTCAACTCTCTTTTAAATGATCTTAAGTTGTTGGGCAGAGTCTATGATAATGAGGAAGTCTTGTGCAAGTTCATGGATTGTCTTCCAGATTTTTGGGAAAATATATGTACTTGCATCAAAACTACCAAGGACCTTGAGTTCATGCCCTTAACTGTTCTTTATGGAACTCTTTTCAACTATGAGCAGACGAAACTGCATAGGTTTACAAAGAACTCCTCTCTTGCTCTCCTAAGTGACTCTTCCAAAAAGACTAAGTGTATTCCAAAAATCTCCTACCCATCTGATTCTGACCATGATAGTCAAGAAGATCCCAATGATCATTCAGAAGCATATCTTAGTGATGCTAAGGATGAATGTGAGGAAACTTCAGCTGATAAATTATCTGATGAAATGGCCATGTTGGATGGGCACTCTAAATCCAAATCTCATCTCTCTTCTGGAAAATCTAAGTTTGATAGAAATTCATCCTCTTCTCTCTCCAAACACTCTCCTTTGGATAAATCTAATGAGGAATGTTTTAACTGTGGTAAAAAGGGTCATTTTGCTTCTGAGTGTAAAAGTAGAAACCTTGAAAGACTTAGAAGTGCTTCCCACCGATTTTCCAAAAATTTCAGCCAATCTTCCTCTTCTGCAAATTTTGACCGGGCTGAAAGATACAAGGAGAAATACAAGAAAGAAAAGGAAAGAAATGAAAGACTTGTCAGAAGAGGAAAGGGTCTGCCTGCTAAATCTTATGATTTGGCAGATGAACCCACATCTGAAAGCGAATGACTCCTCAACTGCTCTTGTATCAGCTAAGTGCTTCTTCTACTCTTCACAGGTACATACTATGTGTTTTATCTATCTTTTATGAATTCTCTTATTTCAAACTCTTTTGCTATGTGTTCATAATTTCTGCCATCACATCTGAAAACATAAATTTTGGAAATTTTATTTGGCTAGTCTCTGGGTGTTGTTTCTGTCTTAAAAGGAAATCCTCCAAAATTTTTCCAAAAATAACTTTATGACTTCTCATACCGATTTTCTTCTTAAATCTGTGAGTTTCAAAATGTCCAATTCAAAAGAAAGGATTTATGTACTCCCAATTTTTGAAATATGAATTCTATGTGATGCACCCCCATTCTTTGTTATCTCTTCAAAATCTTTGAGCAAAAGTTAGGAAAAATGTCAAGTTTCTAAAAGGAACTCTCTTTATAGAAAATGCTATATCTGTGGTGATATTTCTCATTTTGCCAAAGACTGTGTGAAATAAAGAATTATTCTGAGTGATATAAATTCTTTTCATTCTTTTTCTTCTAACCCAAAAGGACCCACCTTCAAAATGGGTACCTGGAAATTAAATTCTTTGTGATTGCAGATTTTGAGCTGGGCAGATGGATCTATGTGAACAAGTGAGAAAGTTGACAAAACCTTAGAATTCTTTACTCTCATGACATCATAAGCATGTTGATGTCATTCTCATGACATCACCATCTCCAATCTCTTAAAATTCCATTTCTTTTCTAAACCTCACCACCGAAATTTTCCTTAACCACCAAACCAAAACCATATCCCACCATACTTTACTTCCCATCATATGTTTTGCCTCCTCGATCGGTGGTACCCCTCAAATTCGGTGGAACCCTTCAAATTCGGTGGTGAAACCCTTCTAAATTCGGTACAATCCTTCAAACTCCTCGGTGGAATCCTCACACCGATCCACCACCGAGTCTACACCGACCCACACCGATTCCACACCGAATCTCCACCGATCCACCACCTCAAATCCCTCCACCGATCCACCACCTCAAATCCCTCCACCGATCCACCACCTCAAATCCCTCCACCAATCCACCCACTACAAACTCTTCTACAGATGTCACCCCAAATCCTCAAACTCAATCTTTTTGGGTCATCAAATTGGAAGATGAAATTCCAATCTTTTCTTCACTTTGAAGATTTTCTCCATAATGTCTTAGAAGTTTTACTACTGATTTTCCACCGAAAATAGCCTATTTTCGGTGGAAAGGTAAAGGTAAAAAAAAAAAAAATATCCTACCGATTTTCCACCGAAAATCCTACCGAAAATAGCCTATTTTCGGTGGATTTTGCTCAATTTTCGGTGGAAAGGTAAAAAAAAAAAAAAAATCCTACCGATTTTCCACCGAAAATCCTACCGAAAATAGCCAATTTTCGGTGGATTTTCCTCAATTTTCGGTGAAAAAAAAAAAAAATGGTCTTGGTTCTGGCCGATCTTTTCATTTTCTCTTGGTGTTTTTCCTACGTCGGCCGCTGAGGGGGAGAATTCATCTGAGGGGGAGCAACATAAACCCTCAGTACTCATATACAGCGACCAACTTGAAAAAATGAGGAAATCGACGGACCGGTCAAGGGGGAGCACTTCAGTCCGGGCGGATCTAACTGAGGGGGAGAAACACAAAGACCGTCTGATCTAACTGAGGGGGAGCAAAACAAAGACAAAGGATGCTGATGCTAAACATGAAAAGATGCCAAGATGCAACAGTTGGGCAGAAGTATCCTAAGGCTGCTGATCAAAATGAAGAATCCTCAAGCCAGACACAAGTTTCAACTCGCCCCTCCAAAGATGCAAGTAATATTCATTCTGTTTATACTGTTTATACTTCTTTCCTTTTCCTTTCGATTATTTGTACAGCTATACCTTTTTATTTTTTCTTATATGTAAATATCATATATACATACACACACAAAAAAAAAATGGACTGTGTGAAAAAGAACCCAAAAGAGTAAAGAAGGGTCAACTTGCATTATTCACTGTCTTACTCATGTTTTTCTAAGTATGGATGTCATCATCAAATAGGGGGAGATTGTTGGGTCATCAAGATTTGAAGATGACCTCATGATCTCCTTTTATACTTTGAAAAACATTTTATACTTAGAGAAATTTTGGATGCATGGTTCTTTGTAATGGCTTGTACAAGATATCAAATGTTTGGTGAAGTCAAAGATTAACCAAAGTCAAGATTAAAGATTCTCTCATTGTGGAAGTGAAAGATCTTTTCTCAAACATACAAGTCATTGTTCACCGAAATTGTTCTCACAATTTCGGTGGTATCTCCACCGAAACTTCTCTCTATTTCGGCCAAGTCTCAAAGAAGCTTTTCCCAAAGATGATGTCATATATCTCAAAGATGATGTCACATATCTCAAAGATGTGTCACATATCCCAAATGACATTTCGATGGGACCTCAAAGAAGCTTCAAAGATGTTTTCTCCAAAGATGTGTCACATATCCCAAGTTTCCATCGGTGGTGCTTTTCTTGAAAGAAAATCTGAGAAGCAAAAGGAGACAAAAGTGAGAGACATAATAAGACAAAATGAGAAGTAAATTCATTTTGTCTTGGAAGAAATCTTACAACCTTTCTTCGGTGGTGCATTTGTTGAAAGAGATTTTGAGAAGCAAAAGAAGACAAAAATGAGAGACATAAGAAGACAAATTGAGAAGATATTTTCTACATGGATAAAGTGACCTTCTGTCTTATTATCCATTTCCATGCAAAGCTCTTTTCTCATGCATGAGCTCTTCTGACTGTACCTTGTAAAAGGTGACAAGGACTTCACAACTTTCCAAAAGTCAACATCCTCAGCAAGTGTGAAGATGACAAGTGTCCCAAGCATTCAATGCTTGCACACTCCTTGTCACTATAAAAGGAAGAGCTCTCCATACAGAAACAAACACATCTTGAGAGACTTTGAAGATTACTGTGAGCTCTTGATATTCTACGCAAACTGGAAGAATTCTCTAAGTGCAAGAATTTCTAGTTTGCTTGAAAAACTTTATAGCTTTGTTCTAAGTGTTCTTAGTTATTTTGTTGTATACTTTGTGTAAGATTGTTAGAATAGTTTATCTGTTCTTTTCCGCAACAGTCTTAAGTTTTCTATGTGTAATTCTTGTTGAAAGATTTTCAATAAAAAGAATTAAATTTGTGAAAATTTTGAGTATTGTATTCAACCCCCCCCCCCCCCCCTTCTACAATACTTGTTATAGCCATCTGGGACTAACATGTGGTATCAGAGCAGGTCACGGGTTCGAATCCCATGGAGTGCATTTAAAAATGCCAAAGGCATGTTGCGCAGCCATTGACTTCTAGCGAAGCTCTCGTTAGTGCTGGCAGATGCTGGGGGGGGGGGGGGGGGGGGGGGGATTGTTGGGTCATTGACCAGCATCTTCCTAAATCGAAACGTGGCGCTGGCTGCTACGCTATATGGAAATAAGTTGCGCCTTCTCCACAAGCAATTGCTTTTGGCGTAGTGGTAAGCGCTTGGATCCTAACATACATAAATAAGCAAAATTTTGTCAAACACTAGAAAACTCCTTATTTGCTTATCATGTTTTCACACCACAATAAGCTAATCCAAATACTTTTTTAAAAACTCCTTCTCCTCACCACATAAGCAAATAAGCACTTTTAAAAATAAGCATAAGTTAAAAATATAAGCACTCCCAAACACCCCCTTATTAACTGACTTTTGGATTATGAGTTTGAACTTTTTTCAAAAATATAAATATGAAAATATTTTAGTATAGTATATTTAATTATTTATACTTTCTTAATCATGATTATATTATTTCCTCTAATTTTAATTGAACTACATAATATCAGTTATCAACAGATGGTTAGTTAATGATGTTTTCAAAGTCAAATTGTTATGCTTGCCGTCAATTCACTTTAAATTAATCTTTCATAATAGTTGATAAGTTTTCTGGCATGATTTAATTTTTTAAATTACCCCGTGTAATACACGGTTCGAACCTAGTAACTAATATATCAATTATGATTATATAATATTATTATTTTGAAATAATAATTTATTTTGTAATAAAATAATCAAAAAAATAAATACTTATTTTCTTCTTATATATAGATGCATGTAGATATAACGGTGGGTTCATACGAGAACACTAACTATTTAAGAAAACAAGAAAACAACCGCTATATACAAAATCATATATGATTCATGTACAAAATCATATATGATTATGCGACTTTTCCCACCACTTTAAGTCGCGGTCAAAGTCTTGTGTGTCCAGTTTTTTGCAGTTAATGTAAAATAACATGTAATTTTGCACTTGATTTGATGTTTTCTTAAATAGTTAACGTTTTCGTTTAAACCTTCCTTTATATATATATATATATATATATAGAGAGAGAGAGAGAGAGAGAGAGAGAGGGAGGATCATGCGAGAATGACATCAATTTAAAAGAATAAAGGAACAATTATGGACCAATCATAATTAAGAAGTTAATAATTATTTTTTTTAATTAAGAAGTCTTTATAAAAGGGTATTTACGTCTTCTTCATTCCTGATTATTTTAGGATAGTTTTCTTCATCCCTAAAATTAAGGGGGCGTTTGGTTCGCTGGAAATTGATGGAATCTGGTGGAATTGGAATGTGACATTCCATTGACCAGATTCCATTCCAACGTTTGGTTCAATCTTTTGGGCAAATGGAATCCCTACAATTCCATTGAATTCCATTATTTAGCCATTTAACATTCCACACCTTAAACCATGGATTTTAATGGAATGGAATTGCTTTTTTTCATAATACCAAAACTACCCTTGCCAAAATAATTACCGCCACCACCGCCACCGCCACCACCACCGCCACCGCCACCACCACCGCCACCACCGCCACCACCAACACCGCCACCACCACCACCACTACCGCCGCCACCACCACCACCGCCACCACCACCACCGCCACCACCACCGCCACCACCACCATCGGTGGTGGGTGTGGTGGCGGTGGTGGTGGTGGCGGTGGCGACGGTTTTGAAAAAAAACAATTAAAATTTCATTCCAAAAAAACAATTGCTTTTGAAAAAACAATTAAAATTATCAAAAGGGTATTTTGGTCATTTACCAAAATTTCATTCCAATTCCAAAGCTACATTATGTGAACCAAACAGACAGATTCCAATTCCTTTAACAGATTCCATTCCAATTCTGTCAACCAAACAGCTGGTCAAACCTGACAACATTCCATTCCAATTCCTTCAAAGTCAAATTCCTTTGACAGATTCCATTCCATCCAAAAACATTCTGCGAACCAAACACCCCCTAAGGGATTTCACAATATCATCCCAATTCAAATTGAAATGAATCGTCTCCAAATATGCAACCATTTCCCGAATTTGGTGCAAATCGCTATGAGAGTATTAAACACAAGATGAAAATCGGAGATATCTTTGAAGAAAAACATTTCATAGTTTTACCGTCCGACGATGGAGGTTGTGATTGAACCGATGGTATCCAATGGTAGCGCACAATCCCTTCCTGTCCTGGATTTCGTCCCCTCAATTGATGTTAACATCAAAGATAATTTTGTCTAGATTGGTAAGTATTAGTATCAAATGTTTTGTTTTTATTTGTATATTCCAGTGAAAATAGTTTGTTCAAGATTGATAATTTGCTCCAGATAGGTAAGCATCATTAGAGTTCCAGGGTTTTGTCAATTACAAAATAACAACAGGTGATTTTTTTTAATCTTAGTCACACCTCTGTTTTCGAATAATATGCATAATATATGGTCTTGATTGAAGTTTTGATCATCTTTCATATCTTCCAGATTTTGAAATGGTGGTTCATATAGTATTAATAAGATCACACGTGATTATGTTTGGTACATTCATGTTCAGTAATCATTTTAGTTCAAATCATCAGATTTTCTAAGTGGGTTCAGCTCCATAGTTGTTGCTTCAGTCGTAGTAGGGATGTTTGGACTGGAGGTTGCTTGGATTAAGCATTGTAGGTGCTGTTTGGATCAAGGGCAGGTTGGATTAAGCATTGCATGTGCTTTTGGAGTAGCGGATGTTTGGATTAAGCTCTGGCGCGAACGAAAGTGTAAAATTGATCGGGTCTTACGGCTGGCTACACTGACGACTTTGTAGACTGCAGGTGGTCTCGGCACATCAGCTCGGTTCCGTTCGGGTCTGAAGTACCGCAGCGACTATGCTTACTTTCTGTTCTGTTTCGACGCTGCAGGAAATTGCATCTGTAGCTTTGTTTTGTTTATGTAATTGTTCATGTGGTATGTGATTGTTGTTGTGATTGGTTTGCTTCTTGCAAACGTGAATATCACTTATTCACTGTTCCCATGATTTATTATTTGTGGACTTCTTCAAATGCATAACTATGTTAACATTACATCATATAAATAAATCATATGTGATGTTAATATAGTCCAATTCAATATAATCATATGTCATGTTAATATAGTTCAATATCTATAACAAAATCATATGTGTTTTTACTATAATATAATTGGACAGGTGTTCTTATTTTTGGTTCATCACATCAGTTGTGATTAAAATGTGAAAGAATGTGACATAATCTATGGTTATAATACCCATTACATGATCATTTGTGATTTCATGCCTAAATCGTATGTGATTACAACACTTAGTAAATAGACATAATATTATATTATACAATCCATGACAACACCATATGTAATTATACTATATTGGAATTGGACATAATGTAATTATTACTCTGCATGAAGTAAAACACATGTGATTATAATGTAAATGAATTAAGCAGAATGCTTAACTACAATACCCATCATATGATCATTGGTGATTTTACAAAACCTATCATAGGTGATCATAGGTGTATTTACTACAATACCCATCATATGATCATAGGTGATTTTATAAAACCTGTGATTATAATCTAAATGAATTAAGCCGAATGCTTAACTACAATACCCATTATATGATCATAGGTGATTTTACAAAACCTATCATAGGTGATCATAGGTGATTTTACTACAATACCCATCATATGATCATAGGAAATTATATATAACATGTGATTATAATCTAAATGAATTAACCAGAATGCTTAACTACAACACCCATCGTATGATGATAGGTGATTTTACAAAACCTATCATAGGTGATCATAGGTGATTTTACTCTTCATAAAGGTTTGCACAATTTTCAACCCAATGTAGTCGCTTCTCCAGATTGATACAATTTCAATCTTTTTCTCCAGGATTTCAACTCTATGAAGGTGGTGATCGAGAGACAAAATCACAGTGATTAACATACCCAACACAAAACTCAACATATTCAAAATCAACAGTGATTAACATATCCAACACAAAACTCAATATATTAAACATATTCAAAATCAACAGTGATTCACATATCCAACACAAAACTCAATATATTAAACATATTTAAAATCAACAGTGATTCACATATCCAACACAAAAGTTATCATATTCATAAATCAACAGTGATTTATACCACTTTTTGGGCAATGTACAAATTAAGAGGATAAGTAAACCCTGTTTTGGGATCAATTATTGACTTCATTGTGATTATAGTATGAATAAATTGGACAGGATGTTGAAATCTAATATGCATCACATATCATAGCAATATTTGACAAAAAAAATATCCATTCCTTTTAAACAAACCACATCATTAACCCATAACATAGTAAATAAGCTATTATTTACCAGCATTATAATGCTAAGTCTTCCTAAGACGAAAATAATATCCCAAACGTAAATTGTTCAAGAACTTTTTCAATGATAATCTAATGAAGACGTGCACTCTTGGTTTTCGATGCATCTTGTACTATTTCTTCTGAACCCCATTTATGTTGCATTGTTGTTGCGCAATTGACGTTGATCTTACAACATTAAACAGGGGGTTTGATGTTGTCCTCAAACGTATTCTAGTTGATTGCTTGACAGGTTATTTCTTCGTTGTCACTTTGTTCGTCTGTTTGTCCTTTCACCCTTTGTTTCTTGCTTTGCTTGATTTACCACTGTCAACGACTTACTTCTTTTTACCTTTTGTTTTCCAATGCTATCGTGCTTGGTGCAAGCTCCTTTTGGTATCTGTGATGACTTATCCTTTTCTCGTGTTGGTTTTCGCTTATTAGTTGAATAGTTGAAGGTCCTGCTCATATTTGATGAATTAGTTTCTATACATAGTTTACATGAATCACAAATGATTGATTGCTTAAAACCATAATATAGTCAAATAATGAACATATGAATACTAATGCAAATAACCCCAACAACAATCACATTGTGTATCAAATCCATTTGTATATCACAAATGTTGTAAATCATGCATGGTTTTAAATACTATGAATAGGAACCCCATAAACTCCAACTTCATTTTGTGAACACCATATGCATATTTCAACAATCGTGAATCACAAATGATATAAATAATATGAACATGGCATCTTTGTGGTATCAAATAAGAACACCGTTCAACTCACTCCCAAACCACAAAACAGGTTTATGATACCAATATCAAATGTGATTAGTTTCACTAATCATACAATAAGGTATGATTAGTAACATTTTGTTATTCAAGGACCACATAAATGTAACATCCCAAAAACGTAACAAAACGTACATAGCATTAACTCATAAATATTTCAAATCTAGGTCCCAAAATTTTTCGTTACATCATACATAAACTAAGGTTGGCGGAAACAACCTATACACAACTGAGAAAAACTACTACTACAGGTGGCACCGACATTGTCTCTAACTGCATCAGTACTCTATCCTGTGCTTGCCCACTTACCTGGGCCTCCTACTAGAAGCTTACCTGAAAAGGGTTTTAGTTTTGAAAAGCGAGGGTTAGACCATGAGGTCTAGTGAGTTCCCTCCATAAACACTGTACGTCAACATTATAAATCATTTTTATAAAACAGTTCACATTCTTCACATAAGCGTCAAGCATGGTACTGCACTGTGTTAAGGATCACATCGTTAACCGCGATCGGGGCCCCAGCAGACTCCCCTTTCGCCTCCTCTGGAGCCTACGCAGACTCCCCTTCCCGGAGCCTACGCAGACTCCCCTCTACTCGAAATAGGAGGAAACGAATTCCAGCCTACCAGTCTGTCATACATATCCAAGGGGTCATCAGAACCCGATGATCTATCTCTGATCCCACAGTGCAGACCGACTCCACATAGCATACACATAGTTCATCATAAACATAAAACATGAACTCCGGATAACGTTTTACAATCCATATCATATTGTTGGAAAATCTTTTCAGTAGAACATTCTTTTCATGGGAAAACATTCGTAACAGCTTGTAAATAAATCATGCTCATAAACATACTCTGATCAGTAGAGTATTAACTTTCGTTTACGTAAAAGTCAGGTAAAATAACAGAGTATATTCATAAAATCACATTCCTTGGAAAACACGTAAGAACACGTATTTTAGTTAGAAAAACTCACCTGGCTTGCTCGCTCCAAAGCTCCCCTCTTAAACTTCTGATCTCTAGGTGGAACACCTATTATATTAATAAGCGTACGTCATAATTCGTTCATTTATTACTCGAGCTTATTCCCGAACTTAATCCAAATCTATCTAAGTTGGTAGATTACACTTCTAGTCCAAAAATCATGACTATTGGACTTTTCTTACCGACCCAAGACATAATTTACCGGACTCTTATGAAACGTTACGGGATCGTTTAATGTCAAAGTCCAACTAAATAATAAACATGGATTTAGGCCTAATACTTAAATTCAATACCTAATTAATAACCATGGACCTGGCCTTACAAAATTTGATTTGTAAACAATTCTAATTCTCCAAGAAAACTTCTGAATTCCAATTCAATTTGGATGGACCACGTGGATTGATAAAAAGATTGTAGTTGCTGGATTGCCATGTGTGTATGATCCATTCCATACAAAGCATACACACATCCCAACTTATAAATCCAATCAATTACTTTACTTGGTTCAGAATAAATTTTAGACTCCATCACCTAAACCAAAACCTGCGGCCCAAAACAATTTACTCCTAAAACAATTTACTCGGTCCAATGAAAATTTGAATTGCACTTATATAAGTCTTGGCACGTGACTGGTTTTACTCTGCACAAAAACTTCGATCCTCATAAACTAGCATTGCATCGGTCCAACAACAAAACAATGTCGGTCCTGCAGCTTTATTATAGCATACATCGGTCCACTCCCATTTGTTTGCTAATTGGTTTGGAATAAAAGATCAACGTCGCCCTAAACAACCATCGCACCAGAACCCAAAAAAGATAGAAGTCCACACACCGGGACTGCACACACCGGCTGCACACGCCGGGACTGCACACGCCGGGACTGCACACACCGGGCTGCACACACCGGGCTGCACACACCAGGACTACACATACCGGGCTGCACATACCGGGACTACACACGCCGAGAGCCAAAACACACATATACCAGAACATAAATAGGATAGGAATTACTGCGCTAATCATTACTGCAAATCCTTAAGCACCGATTATCTATTTCTAAATTTCTGCCCAAATATTTCTAATACTAGAACATAAATAGGATAGGAATTACCTTGTGGTGAATGTTTGCTTGAATCCCAAAACGATTGGATCCGTCTTCTTCTTCCTTTTTCCCAAGCTGATAGAGTCATCTTCTCCTCTCTCTCGTTATTTCCATCGCTAGCAGTCTCTATCTCTGCTATCTCTATCTCTCGTCGTCTCTCTCTCTCTCTCTCTGATTTCTTCTCGGCACACCTCAAGCACCCCACACAAAGAACCCTTACTTTAATTCTCTCCATTTTCCTTTCTCGATGCAGAAACAGGACACACACACACACACAAGACACAACCCTAAAATTTTCTAATCCAGTAACCCAAAAGCGGCGTACAAAACATGAGAATTAATTTCTCATGTTTCACTTTTTACCCTCATACTTTTCTCATTAATCCGTTTTACACCTTAGTTTCCAATTAAATCACAATACTCATTTTGGGTTATTACAATCTCCCCTCCTTAACAGAATTCCGTCCCGGAATTCACTTTAATAATAACTGGTGTAATTGATTAACAAAACTTAAATTTCAACTCTCGAGATAAATCTTTCTAATAGAAAAATAATAACAACATAACTCCATGCTCTCGTTGTGCAACTCTGATTAAACTCACAATTTCTGTTTATAACAGGAAAGCACAATCATCTTATTTCGAATGATAAACTCCAATTGAGATGTAGTTCATTTCTTTCTATCAACCATAAATTATCATTTTTAATAACTTAATATCAATATCTCGCTATTGTGGTATTCACAAAGTTCCTTAGTCAAAACTGATTCCTTAATTAACAACTTACACCGAGTAACTCATCAGTCCACAATTTCCCAAAAATAAATTTGAAAATTACTTATTCCATCATACTACTATCAACTTCTCCCTTTAGCATATCGATTCTCCCGTATCAGTACTTAGTAAGAGTCTCGATGGAATCATAACGCATTCAGTATCAACAAATAAATGCCATTGCTTAACAAATCCAAAATTTGTATAACCCAACAAAGGTTCATACATCTATCAAGACATCTCCAATCAACTAAAGATCATACTACAACTCCAACCTATAATCATCATCATGTCATTCGTTAAACAAAACCAAATCTCCAACTATTTCCCTCTAGGATCATTCCTTCACACATAAGAAACATTTCACGTTCTTTAAAGATTCAACATCTCCTATAACACATTTTGACTAATCCATCCCTCATCTTTCTTTAAACTTCCAGTGATTCCAAAACATTCTTACTAAACGACTCATACAACCAAAGACACTTGGTTCCTCATTTGGGTAATCACCCACTACCGCTTTGATATTCTATCCCGATAGTAGTCAAAGCAAAATGCCATCTCACAAACCACATGCTCCAACAACTGGAATTCGCCAATCGAACACTTTATCCGAAACCCCCAAGAGGCTTCCACCTAATGCTTCGTCTTTCTAACATCACTTTACTACAATACTGGCTGGCACATTCAGCACAACAAATCCTGTCACTAAACATCCGTACACTCTTTGCCCATAACATCATACTGCAACCCAGATTTCTCATGATCAATCACACGATTCGAACTTGCCTTCACCTCCTCCCGCATACACAATCGACTCTATCTCGCTACTTAGTCTTTTCTCAATCTGTCGAACTATAACTCACGAGTTCCCAACCAACTCAAACACAAACATTCTAGCTAGCTCTTTATGATCCGAGCCCTTACAAGGACACGACACAATTCCTTACGGACTGATATCGTCCATACTCGCTCCATTTATACTACACACCTTACCCTTCTATGGACCCTCCACATCTCGCAAATAGAACGCTTATTCGACAACATCGGTCTCTCACTAACTTAGCACCCCCACTCAGTGTTCTATCAACTTTCGCTCTTCTGGTTCAAGCCTTCGGCCTTAACCATCCTGCACAACTGACGACTCCTACAACAACAGACAACCTGTAACTACTTTCTTAACTTATTCTTTAACAAGGGTTTCTTACGGGCCCTAATCCTTCCAACATATCATCATCAACTTCATGATCTGTCTCCCTCTTTTCGAAACCTACTCATGTAGCAACGACATTACAATCTCATCCCAAAACTCATCTTCAACCCCGTGGACATTTTACTTCTGTCTCTCCACACTACTCATAACGAGTTGCTAATATCAACGCCTCAATGACTTCTACTCCTTTCCCTGGGCCCAACCGCCCCTCGACAACCGTTCTCCCGGTTACCGAACAATGGTACAGACCCTCATACAATCAACACTATAATTCACTTCTAACTCTTCCACTGTTCACCTTTCCTCTTGAACACAAATACTAAGGCTACAACATTCTTTCCTGAGTTTCCCGACACTTCTCCACTCCTGAAGTTCTTCCTTAGCTTAACATGCAATATCCTACGACCTAGTGAGTTCATAGCCTTCATGCATGACAACGCAATAGATAAATCATTTCGTACATTTTATCATTTAAATAAACAACACTTGAAAACATCTTGGGTACACATGACCCCATCACTCTTATAACTTCAACGCCCTGCACAACGATTCGAGAATCGCTTGCATGCATCTTTCCGTGAACCTTAATCTTACTCAATCCGAACGATGTTATTACGACAGTATTATATTGCATGAACATCTTTTCGTATGACACAATTCTGAAAGAATTACCGACACAAAGTAAATCGTCGGTTCTCACACTCATTTGCATGACATCAACAGGTCAATAAGCATTTGGTTATAAAAGATTTGCAGGTAACCATTTTCTTGACCTTTTGCAACAAAATTGACTTATCATGAAAAGAGTGGGATATTTTGCAAATCATTAAGCTCAAAACTTCATTGTGCGACGTAACTGAAATCGCTTTTTCTTTAAACAAGCGCTCGTAGCGGCTGACTCATTTTCGATCAAAATTGACATTTACATATTTACTTTAAATCATGAAAATTTCTTGTTACATAAAAGAACGCCATGCATGAGACTCTACTTACAATCGAAGGCTACTCACTCAAACAAGGTCAACCGCTTCACTCACTCATCTTAACCTTGACACTCTACCTTCGACCAATGGTCACCCTCTCGGTCACGCAATAACTTGCTGTACATGTGTTCCACATCTCGCTTACTCAATCATTTCATACTATTTTCATTTTGAATCAACTATCTCACTTTCTATTTCTACATGCTTTCACTTTACTATAGGTATCTTATTTCATTTACCCTGCCATTGAAAAGCTCGATTTAGAAGTCAGAGCTCCCTTGACACTTTTAAGATTCCTGAAACTAGAACTCTCCCGACACAGAAGCCCTACTCAACTCAAACATTCATCCTCCCCAACTCCACGAAGAGCTACCTCTAGACGACTCATAACATTCTATACAACATTCCTTCTCTACGAAGCATACATTCATCATATCATTAAATGACTTCTCAATGAAACTCCCCCAACAAGAGGATGTCTACCCCTCAGGGATCTTGCTGACATTCTAAAGTACTGGGATACGACATAAACACTAGCTTCTGACTACCACTTCGGAATAATAAGGTAGGTTAAGCACATACACGGTGGAACACCCAAGTACAAACCCGAGGCTGGGATGTGGCCAACAGACTGACATGGGATGAGTTTAAGAAGATGCTCAAGGATGAGTATTGCCCGAGGAGTGAGATCCAGAAGCTGGAAGCAGAACTGTGGAACCATGAAATGAAGGGAAACGACATAGACTCTTACACTGCCCGTTTCCATGAGCTGGCAAAGCTGGTGACACACTTGGTGACGCACGAGGAAAACCGAGTGGATAGATATGTGTGGGGTTTATCTTCAGAAATCAGAGGAAATGTGACTTCAGCTGACCCGAAGACTCTTCAAGAAGCAGTGAATTTAGCAACGAGACTCACCAACAACGCAAATCGTTCGAGAGCAGTTGGGAATGATAAAGCCGGAGGGAAAAGAAAGATAGAAGAGCCTGCAAGAAGGCAATTTAGGGGAAGATCAGACAAGGGTCAGAGGGTGACAGGAAATTTTGGAATTCAAGCACAGGCAGAGGATAAAGAAAAAGGGCCATGCCCAAGATGCGTCAAGTGCAATAATCGTCACCTCGGAAGATGCATCATTTGCCTCAAGTGTAACAGAGGAGGCCATGTCGCCAGAGATTGCAAGAGCGGAGGAAGGCGAACCTGTCACGAGTGTGGGAGCCCAGATCACTTTCGGAGCGCATGTCCGAGACTGAACCGAAGGCCTAATGCAAATCAAGCGCGACCATTCAATCAAGGGAATCAAGGAGGTCAGGCACGAGTTCGAGTGTTCGAAATTGGGGCAGATGAAGCAAGACGAAACCCGGATGTAGTCACAGGTACGTTTCTCTTGAATAATCATTATGCAACAGTACTATTTGATTCGGGAGCGGATAGGAGCTTTGTATCACTAGAGTTTAGGCCGAAAATTAACTTGAAACCTCAAAAGTTGAAAGAGGCCTACGTTATTGAATTTGCTAATGGACAGGAAGTTAGGGCCAGCGATGTAATTAAAAACTGTACCCTAAAATTGACGGGAAAAGATTTTAGCATAGATTTAATCCCAATCAAACTAGGAAGCTTCGATATAGTCGTAGGTATGGATTGGTTATCGAAGAATCGCGCTGAAATCGTTTGCTCCGAAAAGATCGTCCGAATACCACAAACCGAAGGAAGAGTACTGGAAATACAGGGAGAAAACTCGGGGAAAAATTTCAAAATAGTGTCGAGTATGAAGATGCGAAAATATTTGCGGAAGGATTGTGTTGCATTTCTGACACACGTGGTGGATAAGGAGATCAAAGAGAAGAATATTCAAGACTTTCCGATAGTACGAGATTTTCCCGAGGTATTCCTAGATGAATTACCCGGATTACCCCCACCAAGACAAGTTGAATTTCATATCGACTTAATTCCGGGAGCGGCACCCATGGCGAAATCACCTTACCGGTTAGCACCTTCAGAAATGCAGGAATTGTCATAACAACTTAAGGAGCTACTCAATAAAGGATTCATCAGACCCAGCTCTTCACCCTGGGGAGCTCCAGTTTTATTCGTTAAAAAGAAAGATGGTTCTTTTCGAATGTGCATCGACTACAGGGAACTTAACAAGCTGACCATCAAGAACCGATATCCCCTTCCTCGAATCGATGACCTGTTCGACCAACTTCAAGGCGCTACGTACTTTTCAAAGATCGACCTTCGGTCCGGATACCATCAAATGAGGGTTCGTGAGGAGGACATTCCTAAGACAGCGTTTAGGACTCGATATGGACATTATGAGTTCCTAGTCATGCCTTTTGGACTGACAAACGCTCCAACAGTCTTTATGGATCTAATGAACAGAGTATGTCGACCGTACTTGGACAAATTTGTAATTGTGTTCATAGATGATATATTAATTTATTCGCAAAGCAAGAAGGAGAATGAGCAACATTTAAAGCTAATACTAGAACTGCTCAGAGACCAGAAGCTGTATGCTAAACTTTCCAAATGCGAATTTTGGATTCGTGAAGTGCAATTTCTTGGGCATGTAGTTAATAAAGATGGAATTCATGTCGATCCGGCCAAGATAGAAGCCATCAAGAAGTGGGAAGCCCCAAAGACTCCGACAGAAATTCGTTCGTTTCTCGGTTTAGCTGGTTACTATCGGCGTTTCATTGCAAATTTCTCCAAAATTGCGCAGCCATTGACGGCATTAACCCAAAAGGATAAGAAGTTCGATTGGGGAGAAAAACAAGAGGAAGCTTTTCAGACGCTTAAGCACAAGTTATGCAATGCACCAATCTTAGCCTTACCAGAAGGTGCAGACAATTTTGTTGTTTACTGCGATGCCTCACACCAAGGGTTGGGGTGTGTGCTAATGCAAAAAGACAAGGTTATTGCATACGCATCAAGGCAACTTAAAGTTCACGAAAAGAATTATACCACCCATGATTTGGAACTAGGAGCCGTAGTGTTCGCACTCAAGATTTGGAGACATTACCTCTACGACACTAAATGTACCGTCTTTACCGACCACAAGAGCCTACAACACATTTTTAATCAGAAAATGCTGAATATGAGACAACGGAGATGGGTTGAATTGCTTAGCGATTACGATTGCGAGATAAAGTACCACCCAGGCAAGGCTAATGTTGTAGCTGTTGCGTTAAGCCGAAAAGAAAGAGTGAAGCCATCAAGGGCAAGAGCCATGGGAACGATGGTCCGGACGAGTCTTAAGGACCAAATTCTCGAAGCTCAAGAAGAAGCATTAAAAGAGGAGAATTTGAAAAACGAAACCCTGCATCATTTGGAAAAGGAATTTGAAACACAATCAGACGGGGTGCGTTACTTCCGAAATAAAGTTTGGGTACCTAAGGTCGTCAATCTGCGAGCAGTAATCTTGGATGAAGCCCATAGATCAAGATATTCAATTCACCCCGGAGCCGATAAGATGTACAAGGATCTGAAGGAATACTATTGGTGGCCAGGGATGAAGAAAGATGTTGCTTTGTATGTAAGCAAGTGCCAAACTTGTGCAATGGTTAAGGCTGAACATCAGAAACCATCTGGTCTTCTTCAGCAACCTGAGATTCCCGAATGAAAATGGGAACAAATAAGCATGGACTTCATAACTAAGTTACCCAGAACAAGGAAAGGACATGATTCAATCTGGGTTATAGTGGATCGGCTTACAAAATCTGCACATTTTCTGCCTATTCGAGAGGACTTCAAGACGGAAAAGCTTGCTCAGTTATACATCAACGAGATTGTGATGCGTCATGGAGTACCTACTCCCATTATCTCGGACAGAGATAGTCGTTTTACGTCACGCTTTTGGCGATCAGTCCATAAAGCGTTGGGCACGCGTTTGGACTTGAGCACTGCCTACCACCCGCAGACGGACGGTCAGACAGAAAGAACTATACAAACACTGGAAGACATGTTGCGAGCCTGTGTAATAGATTTTGGGGGAAGTTGGGATACTCATTTACCGTTAGTCGAATTCTCTTACAACAATAGCTACCATACCAGCTTAAAGTGCGCGCCGTACGAAGCCTTATATGGACGCAAGTGTAGATCCCCACTCAGCTGGTTGGAGGTTGGTGACAGACAGCTGATAAGACCCGACATAATTCAAGAGACTACGGACAAGATCGTCACCATACAGGAAAGACTTAAAGTAGCCAGAACTCGTCAGAAGAGTTATGCAGATAATCGCAGAAACCCATTGGAATTTCAGGTGGGCGATAAGGTACTATTAAAGGTATCGCCATGGAAAGGATTGGTACGATTTGGGAAAAAGGGCAAGTTGAGTCCAAGATATATCGGCCCATTTGAGATACTGGAAAAGATTGGACCAGTCGCATATAGACTCAAACTACCACAAGAGTTAAGCGCCATTCACGACACATTCCATGTGTCGAATCTGAAGAAATGCCTATCGGATGAATCATTGGTTCTACCATTGGAAGATATACAAGTGAGCGAGCAGTTACGCATTATAGAAGAACCCGCTGAGATACTTGACCGAGATGTTAAGCGATTAAGACGTAGCAAGATCCCGATCGTAAAAGTTCGATGGAATGCAAGGCATGGACCTGAATACACTTGGGAACGGGGGGATTTTATGAGGAGTAAATATCCTCAGTTGTTCGTCAAGGAACCATTTGAGAATGTCAGCCATTAAATTTCGGGACGAAATTCCTTTAACAGGGGAAAACTGTAACATCCGGCAAAAAGTCGAACTTCCAGGTTAGCGTCATTAAACCTTTACTAATGTTAATATAGGGAAAATACCCTGATAGGACCCATTCAGGATAATTTAAAGCAAAGATTCGTTAGAATTTTCGGTAGTTGCTGAAAAGACCCGGTTTCGACCTGCGACTAACTGAAACACCTTATGTAATGCCAAAATGCTTCAATTAACATGTAACCTATATAAAAATATAGGATTTTACTTCCTATATAAACTTTTCTTTTTCAAGATTTAATAAAAATAAGAAAGTATTTTAGGGTCTTGTATTGAAAATTTTATAAAAAATAAATAAGAAAAAATGCCACATATTAGTTTTGGGCCTCAAATTTTTATAAAAAAAAAATACTTAGCATAGGATGGGGGCCCATGAAGTGGCCGGCCTCCCCTCCCCTCTTTTACCCTCCAGTTTTATTTTTTCTCTCATTTTCAAACTAAGGAAGAAACCATCCATCTCCCTTTCTCTCTCTCTCTTGAAGTTCACCTTTTCTCTTCATCATCTTCATCCTACAATCTTCAAAACTCCAGCAAATTCCCAGCCCTAAAACAAGTATCCAAAACGAAAATTTCAAGAACTTGAAGTGCTTGCAACATCTCACAAAGGTATGAGATCCAAACTAGATATTTTCTCCATTTTCAAGCATCTTCTTTGGTGATTTTGTTCCTTGAAATAGAATCTGAGTTTAGAAATCTTTGCATGCATATTTTCTTGTAAGATTTAAGTATTTTCTTTCAATATCATGTTATATGATGATGGGATTGAATCCTTAGCAAAGGAACCCTCATCTATGAAGGAGAAAATGCTTAAAAAATAGGTTTTCATGTCAATGATAGAGTTTTAAAAATCTGGCAGATTTGTTGCATGTGCTTAGGACGACCATATCTTGGTCAAAACATGTCCAAAATTCCTCATTTTTCTTCTGGAGTAAGGTTTAATGAGTTAGGGTTCAAACCCAACTGGTCTCATAAGAAAATATTGAGATTTAAGCCTTCAACTCCTTAGAACAAATTTGGTGTGCAGCAGATGGTCGGCCAGATTGTTGTGTCATTTTGTTTTGCTTATAACTCTCTGTAGAAACCATCAGAGTTACTCATTTTCCTTCTGGGAATTTCTTAGATGAGTTAGGTTTCACATGCACTTGGTTTCATTCAAAAATATGGAGGTTTGGTCACTCAAACATTTTATACAAAGCAAGTGTGCAAAGCTGTCCAAGATTGGCAGATTGGTACATGCAGCTTCATTCATCCATAACTCACTCAAAAGTTATCAAAAGTTTGTGCATATTTTTCCATGAGATACCTTTATGTGTTAGGTTTCCAAAGCATGTAAAAACTCTGAAAAATATTAAGTTTTGACCCTCCAAAAGTCTGTTTTCACAGAAGGGTGCAATCTGTTTTAGGCTCTGTGTTACACAAATTAATAAAACTTATTTGGACCCCTTAAACACCCCCAAAATTTATGAAATTTGGTCAAAATAACCTTAACTCAGTATATGACCACATATAAAAAATTAGGTAAATTTATTATTCTAGAAAGTGTTGTAAAATAGTCATCTTTGGAGTATAAAGTTTCTGTCAGCTTAAACATTTTGGAAACTGTTGAGTTTTTTTTATAACCCTATATATACATGATTAAAACATTGGAACAATGCTAAATTCCTCATTTCAATTTAAATACTAAAGCAAAGGCATTACACAAGATGTGGATTAAATTAGTAAGTATAACCTTGAATTAGATATGAAGGACTTATAGAGATTGTTTGACATTATAGGGAAACCGTAAAGCGTTTAAGCAAACAAGCTATCACTACTTCGCGACTACGCTATAAGGTGAGTATTCACAGCCCCGTTTTACTTGTTTAATGTTTGGGGTGAAAAGCATGTTGTGATTTTTAAATGCTAAATGATTCATGATATTAAATTGTGGATATTTATGATTTGAGAAATGAGTACTAATGAATGGACGAATTTACATAAGTGATAAAGATATGTTGAGTTTTAATGAAAATGATAAGTCCCCAATAGGTACACTACTTATTAACTCATAACGAGCCGGTGATATTTGTGGATAGCGCTATTTGGTTTGACAAACCCACCTTTAACTGACGAGTAGGGGTGCACTTTATCTGTTAATAATGTTCTACTCATGTGGCCAACATACCACCTCTGAGGTAGTTCGCGGGGCGTAGATTGTCGGAGGCTTAGTAGTGGCTCAACACTTATATATCTTGCAAAAGTCATTCATTGTAAATTGTACTCATAAATTTTTAAACTTGAAGCTTGTCATGAACAAACGTTTCATGAGAGTAACCTTTGGATGAAAAACTGTTGTGCATATGGAAAACCTGTGAACTCCCCAACTCTTTGTAGTTGACCTTTTATTTTAAACATGTTTTTCAGGGACTAAGAAGGTAAACGACAAAGTCTAAATTTAGCATGCATGACGACATCAACCAAGCTCTTTCTTTTGCTCTATTTTGTTAAAAACACCATCTCGGTTGCTTGTAAACAATGAATTGTAACTTGTATATTTTTGGAACTTCACAATTTAAAACTTATGTAATTGTATGGTTGGTGTTGTTTTATTTCCTAATGCTATGAAGCTTTAGCTGTTACATCTCGTGTTTCCGCTTTAGCGGGGTGTGACATGAACCCACCTCTCTCTTTATATATATATATGTGTGTGTGAATCTGGCTTGTATCATTGGTCAGCCCTGATCGCAATTTATTGCTTCCTCTTCACATTTAAACACAATTATAACTAATTTTAAGTCGTGCACTCCATTTTCTTTTCTGTTAGATATTTTATAAAATACAACATACTTTAATTTGAAAAGAACGATTACTTAGATTTTTAACTAATACATTAATTAAAGGATAAATTCCTTTCCCCAAACTGATACTTGGTTACACAAATAATAATTCTAGATTTTAACATCAAAATAATTATTTCTAACTTTACACGAGGTCTAGATTAAGGACACATGTTACTAACAACCAGAAATCGCCGCTATCTCCAAACTACAAGAGATGTTTCCAATTAGTTCATTCTTTCTAGTGCATTTGACTAACACTCAACTAATTACAATAACGCTAGTTATTCCTTAACGAGGATCTGATGCACATGCCGATAAACAAAAAGGGTTAGACTTAACGCATAGTGAGTTCAAACAATTATCATTAGTTATATAAGATGGTAAAACATAAAGATTATAAATTAAATTACAATTTCTAGTATGAAATGTATTAAGAATGAAAGTGGTATCTTTTCCCAAAATAAACCATTTTCGTGATGAAACTTCATTAATCAAAACACCCAACAAATATGAAACTGAAACTCAATGCTCACACGAAAGCGAATAAGGATTAATATCCAAATACTAAAAACATGGATAAAACACTATTATCCAAAACATTATAATATAGGAGATCCAATATATCAAAACCGTAAATTACAGTTACTCTCCAAACCCAAACAACACTAAAACATAGATAATACATTATCCAAAAATAACACCTAATGGTGCGGGGGAGACCCGTATCTGTCGAATGTGGCAAACACAAAGTAAGTTATCCATCGACGTTATCAACTTGCACCTTAAGATTCAATGGACCTTAGGGTCTATTCCCATGAATAACACCTCAAAACTCATGTCCTTAGTAACTACCACCACAGATAAGAGGATAACACCCCAAGGCTCATGGTTCTTAGTGTCTACCACTTTGGGTAGCACCTCAAGACTCAATAATGTAAGTGTCTACTCTTTGGAGTATCACTTCAAGAATCATGACCTTAGGCCTACCCTATCGGGTAACACCTCAAGGCCCATGGTTCTCAGTGCCTACCACTTCGGGTAGCACCTCAAGGCCCATGGCTCTTAGTGCCTACCACTTCGGGTAGCACCTCAAGACTCAAGTCCTTATGCCTACTCAACTAGGCCAAAAGACTTAAAACAAGGGTCTCGAAGTCCAACCTCGTAATACCCACGGTCCTGGATTCCAACCTTGCAATACCGATACAACCACTATCACAAGACTGACTCACATGTCCATGGATCCAATGCATTACAATCTAAATTACATGACTCCAACTAAATGACTCACGCACTCTAAACATGTACTTTACAAATAAATATGCATAACTGCATATAACTCCAAAAGCTCCATGTAGAGCAAATTAAATTAGACAAATGTCCCCCAATACCCATCTGAGTCAGAACTGAGCTAAAAGCTCCACAAATTAATTGACCATTAAATAAAAGTCATCATAAGCAATAAAAACATATTTACCGGTGTTCATGCAAACACATGCTTTAAAAATATGATTAACTGAAAAACTCATCATTGGTCGGGAGTTGGGACAAACCATTTCCAATTTTAATCATATCATTTACATTTCCAAAATGTCCCATAACATACCAATATGCACTTTCGAAACCAATACACTAAAAATGCATTATCACCAAATAATCCCTATTTATAAGATAAACCATCAAAATAACCCACACTTATGATTTATATATCAAGATGTCCAGAAACCCAGATATAGGCATTTTACAGGATTTATGAAACCAAACATACCCAAGATGCAAATTTCATCAAATAATTGACACGTTTGATAAACCATCAAAATAACCAATACCTAGTCAACAATGGTGGAAAGGTTGGTGATATGGTTAATTTTTTAACCCTATTTCACACCACATTTCTTTTAGTGTCATATATATTATTCCATTGAGTCATTTTCATTAATTCTCTTACATTTACCTTATTTCTAGAGTTTTGGATGATGTATGAAATAAATACAAGATTCATATGCTAACTTGGCTATAACTTGCAATTCTTGAATAATAATCCTATATAGTCCCGTAGGATTAGGAAGGATGAAAATGGCTTCATTTTTTGAGTTTATGCTTGGGCCATATTTTGAACA